>CM053405.1:39816811-39848040 GCA_028644305.1 Xerus rutilus | reverse complement strand
TTATGCTTTAAATCAACAAATAACTTTCAGCATATGGTATGTAACACTAATGTTTCCTAAGAAAACTGCTCCAATAATAAACCCAATGAAAGAGCACGCCAAGTAATAGCTATAGAATTGTTTCATGGTACCCCTCTTGAAGGATACTGCATAATTCTGATGTTTAATTAGTATGAGAAGATTACATTTCTTCATTTTTCTCAGCACTATACACACACACATATCTGTGGAAGTCTAGATCTTAAAAGCAACTATACAAAATTGTTAATCAAAATACACAGGCCTTTATCATCAAGTCATTTCAGGTGAGGATACCCAACCATATGGAGTGGCAGAATGGGGTGCTGTGGGCAACAAAGGTAAAGAAGAATTCAAAGCATCATCAGGAGCTTTCTCAATATGTTTTAAGACTGCATAATATTTAAATCATTGACTATTTAGACTTTAGGTGACACCACTGAAGTAATGAAGGAAAAGACCACGTGTTAATGACGTGCAGAGTTTTAGATAACCAACAAAAGTATACGGAGCCCTGACAGCGAAACAGGCCCTGACCCAGGCGCCTGAGCTGTAGCGCTAGTCTGAAGAAGTCGCCAGGTATCTGTCCCGATTCCCAGAGGGAAGACCTGTGGACACACTTTTCCACTTATGAACTAAGTCATCTACCACCCGGAAGATCTTCAAGGAGATCTGGGAGTTAATGTTCACAAAGTGCTTCAATGTCCTAGGATTAAAAAGGACACACCAAAAAGAAGTGTCCCTACTGGCATTTGGGAGCCATTAAAAAATCCAGCCCAGCAAGTTTAATGGTTTGCTTTCAACATTTATTTAACCTCTTTCTGCCATCAAGAAACCTGAGAACATTCTGAGGAAGTTTATACTACAGGAAATGGAGAAAGTGTATATTGTTTTTGAGTTGTTTTGCTAAGGCTCCTAGATGGCAAGAGTGTATGTTTTATTATTATGAAAGTTTGCTCAGCTTGTAGAGATGTTGTAGGTTTAAATCTTCAAGCCAACCAAGATTGGGTATCCTGCTGTGCAGCCTCAGAAAAGCAAATGTTGTGAGAGCCTTTGTAATAATCTTAAATTCTGCCCTTGAAATAGTTATAAATGAACTTGGCCTCTGTTCAACACAGGCCAGTGAAAAGAACATGCCAGGGGGAAATGTTTTTGTCCACCCTGGAATGGCCAGCTGTCACTGCGTGCCAACTAGTAGAGGGCACAGAATTGCCGGATCCCCGGGAATAAGCAAACAGTTCTGTTTTCTCCACAGAAACTCATTTCCCAGAGGTTCATATTGACAATTGTGAGCTATATTTACAAAGGAGTTTGTATTCAAAAGAAGCATCCACTAGGGTAGGGGCAAATATTTATCCCAGCAGGTCTCAGGAGCTGCCCCACCCAGCTTGCTGATTACAGAACCAGGTGATAACACATTTCAAAGTGCTCATTGGAGAGGCAAGTGTCTACTGGCATAAAAATGTTCCTTAATTAGTATTTATCTCAGAGCCAGGGTGACATAAGTTGCTAATTATGCTGATATGAGAACAGATTGAAACATTCCTGCATGAGAGGGAGGAAGGGGTAGTGGGCATGACTTTTGGGTTTGGGATATGTGTGTTTGTTTAAATTAACTTGATTTGACCCTAAGTCAGCTGGGATCCAGTCTGGCCTTTAGTTAATCTACGTTTGAAATAGCCTTCCTAACAGTTAAGAACATTGTGCTAGCTTCAGTCTTGAACACTAAGAATCTCAAATTGTACATTGCATAGGTAATTCAATATATCATCTCAGTACTGCATAAAAGTTACTTTTTATTCCAGTGTTGATGAGTGTGAACTTTACATATCTGCAGGAGCTGATTATCTCACTAAGTGCTAAAACAAATAGTTTTTTTTTTTAACACTAGGAAAATTGAATAGAGGAATAACTTTTATTTCCCTCTAAATTTTAATAAGAAAATATTTTATTAGAAATCTTGTTTCTATATTAGATGACTTAAAATATGTATACTGTTTATAACAGGGTCTGGTACATAGTAAGATATATATACTCAAATATTTACAAGGATGATTATTTTTAATGTGGTTTTTAAAAAGGAGAGTCTAGACCACATTGTCTATTTGTCTCATGGTCACTTATAATAGTTAATGCTTGCATGGCACTTCCTATGTGCTAGTCTCTGCTCTAAACACTTAACATATATTAATCTTCTTAATTCTCAGGCAACTCTATGACACAGATACTGTTTGTATGCTTGTTTTGTCTGATGGGGACACTAAGGCAGAGATTGTTTAGTCACTTTCCAGTGCTCACAAAGCTAGTGAATGGCACAGCTGAAATGAGAAGAACCCAGAGAATCTTGACCACTTGACCACTCGGTTCTCCTGTCAGTCAAGAGATCAACCGTATTCATGTACCAGAATAAAGCAACACCCTGTACATGCTTTCTCCTCCAGCACTCTGCTAAACATGCTTTTTATTTATTGGTTCTTCAACACCATTTGATCGATGTTCATTGTGGTGAACTCACAACGAGGTCCTAAATTCTGTTTGAATCAATAACAGACTGCATGATATTGACTGTGATATTCAGTTGAGAAGGCAATTAATAGAGCGCACAATAGAATTAGTTTATTGAAATTGTTAACGCCATACCCCTTTTGATATGTCAGATCAAATAGTGTAGGATCCTTAGAAATCTAGCTTTCAGGTGATTATGTTTTGCCTCTTAAGAACATCGGAGTTGACGACTCTGATAGACAATCTTCCTGGCCGCAATAACACTGTATTTTGTTTTCAAAGCAAGGTACATAAGCAATGCCATATTTCTGGACCCTTCCCATAAAAGAAAGAATATCTTTTTTTTCTCATTTCTACCCATCAAGAAGACTTTTTAGTAAGTCACTCAAGACCTTTATATAACATGTTGATTTCTGACTTTGAAGCACTTTAAGGATTTTCATCTGCCACATTTGCACTTTATTTCTGTCTTTTCCAACTTCAGAACAGAGCATCTCTCTAAAAATAAAAGTCATCTACCAATTTTATCATATGGAAATAAAACCAATGTTTAACAATAAAGAAGTTGTCCATATTACTTGGTATTCTTATTTGAAGGCTATCTCAACGATAGGATTTGCTGTATTTACAAGGCAACTCAGGGTCAAATCCATTTAGACGTAATGAGGTCCGTTAGCCCAACACTACCAGAGTAAGGACTGATGTGATCTGATTTGCTATCTGATTATGATAGTGATAGATTCAAATGTTCCAAAAAGAGCAATGAAATGCTGCTATATAAGCTGTGGGAAAGGATTATTTCGGGTATTATTTCTTAATTATCGGTCATTGGAACAGTGAAAGTACTCTTCTGAGTTTAGTATAGACATCTAATGCACATTATCTTATTCATGTGTATGAATCTCAGACCACAAACTCATATTTATAAGAACTATGGCTTCCTTTATCTTCAAGAACTCAGTTTCTATGTTGAGTCACAATCCTCCAAAATTGACAGGATTTTTAACCCAAAATTTCTTTAAAATTTTTCTTAACTTCATTCCTATGCAGTCATAAGCCTGGACACAGAGGAGAGCCATTTCTCATTAGGTCTTTTCTATTCCTAGGCAACCTCTTACCTCAACCTTCTTGGTGTTCCCCATGATGTCAAGGGGAAGAATCACCTTTTATGTTATTTATTTATTTATTTGTGGCACTGAGGCTGTGACCCAGTGATACTTTGCCACTGAGCTACATCTCAGCCATTTTTTTGCTTTATTTTGAAGCAGGATCTCACTAAGTTGCTGAGGTGGGCCTTGAACTTGAGGTCATCCTGCCTTAGCCTCCTGAGTCACTGGGATCACAGGCATGCGCCACTGTGCCCAGCTAAGGATAACCTTTTAATTTGGGGACAGTAGTACTATTCTCATTTCTTTAGATCAAGCCATTTCCACCTCTCCTCACGACATTTTGAAATCCTTTCTACTTACTTTAATCTTCTTTGCAATACTTTTATAAGTGTTCCTAAAGGCTTGGGTTTTTGAAATGCAAAGTTGTCTCTAGCTTAAACTGTAGGAGATAAAGGTGAGCAAAAGTTTAGGAGTAGAATGGAGACAGTCCAAGAAAAACATGGGGTAATATTTTTAAATATTGTCCTATTCTGTCTATTGACAGGCAATGGAGTGCGGTGCTTAAGAGAATAAACTCTAAAGTCGGGCTGCATGGCTTGACTTTCAGTTGTACACTTAATAACTGAGTCACCTTGAGTAAATATCTGAATCTCCTTATGCCCATTTCCTTAGTTGCAAGACAGGGATGATACCAATAGCTAGTTAATTAAAGACTGTTGTGACCATTATGCATAAACCTATGTAGACTTAAGCACTAAAAACAGTGCCCGACACACAGTGAATTGTGAAAGCACAATTAAGTGCTACTTTTCTTCTTCTTTTTCTTCTTCTATTGTAATAAAAGTCCAATTGCTTACTTATTCCTTATTGCCTGGGACTGTACTGAGTGCCTTTCAGAGAACATCTCATTTAATCTCACTACGGTCCTATGGAGTTGGAGTCACAGGAGAAATAACATGTACTAACTTGTATTTTATTAGGATCATTTCGGCTTTTGTTGACAAGTTGGGAAGTTATTGTAATAATCCTTAGCAAAGAGGCTGGTTTTTTTCGAGCAAGGTTGCTGCAAAATGGTCAGGTATTCAGCAAAAACTCTCAGTAAATGAGGACACTGAACTAGAGAAGACAGATTCCCTGTACAAGCTTACCTAGCTTTTCTGTGGCAGATGCTGTGTTTACCTGAGTGAGGAAGGCTCTAACCTATCAAACACTGCTGCTGCTTACACTCTGGGAATAGCAAGGCTTCAGACTGACTCTTATCCATAGCAAAATATCCAGTTTCATTCAATTCTCAGAAAAACATGGTTAATGTCTGCATGGCGGAAAAAAATGTAAGTACTCAGGAATGAACCATATTGTACACATACAAACTGTAGATACATACATAATTATAAGATTCATACATAATTATAAGAAACTTGTTTTATATAATAAATGTATAAAAACAACTTGTTAAATGATGGCTTTATTTTAGTTTTCTTTTGTTGGAAGCATGAAAATATGAAGATATATATCCCAGTCTCTGCCTAATCAATATTTTAAGAAAGTAAAGAGCAAAGGTGAAATGATAAAGGAAGACTCACAGACAAATAAGCATATGCCATGCTGAGGATAGCATGAATTTTCATAAATTATTTCTTTAAGTCCATAATATTCTAAAGAATCTGACTTTCTTGGATTTGGTTTGTAATTAATTTGATAACTTGATCTCATCCTTTGAGTTGCCCTAGCAACCCATTTTAGTAACAGAAAGAAGTGCTAGCTGTTAATTGGTATTCAGAGTAAGTAGCTGGTGTCTTTGCTTCTGTCTCCATGGTAACCTAGCTGTCACGTTTTCATCTCTAGCATGGTGGCAGGATTTCACATGCATATGCCTTCATGCACGTGTCCATAGTCTCTGCACAGCTGTCTTACTTAATATCTGTAAATGTGATAATTTTTGAACTATTAAGGTTAATGTTGAAAAAGAGTTGCTCCAGGGAAGTCAATTTCATCTCTCTCTCCTTCCTCCATGTGTTGCAAGCATCCATTTTGGAGGAAGTGTGCATTAGTGTGTGTATGGTTGTCTGCACAGGGATCGTTCTGCCAACTCTGCATGTATGTGTGTGGAATGTGGATATTTCAAGTATGCTAAATAGGGCAAAACTGTATACATAAGAAGTGATTTTTCAAGGGTGTTTATCTGAAGTCAGAGGTAATAAATATTGTATTTGAAAGATAAATATCAAATTAGAGAAATGAGATTCAGTGTTTTCTGTGTTTAAAAAAAATTCTCACATTTTGTATGGATAATACAGAGATGCCTAGTATATTTAACTTCCAGCAATTTCCTATTGAACAGAATGTAGCTCTCCCTATGTCTATCTCTCTCATCTCAATTTGTCTACTTAAAATTAAATTGAAGATAGCTCTTTTTATTTTTGATTTTCACTAATATTTTTCAATCCTTAAACTTAGATACAATTAGTTCTCAATCATTAAGTGTTCAACTAGTTAGCTATAATTAGTCTTTAGCACAGATCTCATGATAGAGGCAAGGAGACTGATTTGGACAAAGTACAGTAATTAATCCTCTTTGAGAGGCTGCATTCATACTAAAAACAAAACTGGTTTTAGCTTTCAACACTCAGTGCAAATTATGGCGTTTCCATTTACTAAGCTTGTGGCTTTTAAGGGAAGACAAATATCAAAAAATTTTTAAAACAAATTTGAAAACTTCTTAGGTTTCAATTTTCCTCATCAGTGTATTAGGGCCAATCGCACCCAAGGAAAATCACTGATTTATAGAATTTATCAGTTTCCTTTGTGTAAATTCTCCTATCATGGGGTATTTTAAACTTGCAGTATGGTGTTACTGAATATGATTAGAGATACTGGCAATCGTCTCTTGTAAACCAGCCTTAATATACCACTATTTCATTATTTTTAATGGGAATTAAATAAGTTGTGTTAGATAAAATCCTGGGTGCATAACAGACTCCAGTGATCTTAATTCTCTCTGCTTTCAATAACTTCATTTCAATAACTTCCTTATTTCTCTATTTCTTTTTTGTACTGCTAGGGATTGAACCCAGGACTTCATGCATGCTAGGCAAGCATGTTGACCTAGCTATATCTCTAGTGGCCTCATTTCTTTTTCTTAAAAAAAGTAAACATTCTTATAGAGATAGAGCTAACATAGCATAAAATTCATCCATTTAATTTCCCATATATTTAAATATATCTGTTGATGGCCACCACAAGTATGTGCCTGACATTTATTTGTAGAAGACAAATATGCATTTGTGGTGGCTTTACAATATGCCTGAAAATTCTTCAATACTCCTCTTTTCAAAATGTGGAGCCTAATTCACCTCCCCTTCACTGTTCCTTATATTTAATGACTTGTTCCTAATAAATAAAATATGATAGAAGTGATGACATATAGCTTTCAAGACTAGGACATAAAAGGTATTGCAGTTTTCTCTTTTTGAACTTTTACTTTGAGAGAAGATAACTTCCAAAGCAGTCCTATGCTCTGTGCTTTATGGAGAAATATGTGTGGGTAGGAACTGAAGCCTCCAGCCAATAGCCATATCCGTGATCCATCTTGAAATTGATTCTGCAGCCCAAGGAAGGCTTTCCAATAACTGAAGTTCTAGCTGACACCTTGACAGCAAACTTATTAATGATTCTGGGTCAGACTCACCAATTAACCTGCTCCCTATCTCCTGGCCTATAGAAACTGTGAGATTGTAAATGTTTGCTGATTATACCACTAGTAAATAATACAGCATAATTTGTATCAATCTAGAAGCTTAAGAGTTAGGTGTATTAGCATTAGGGTTTAATTATAGAGTGTAGAAAGCATGTGGAGAACACATTAATATTCCCAAGCACTGACAAAGAACTTATCATGTTGTCAGGAGGGGAGTTGCTATTTGAATTCACTAAAAATGATATATTTACTGGGTATTAATGGCTCATCACTGTCAAGGAGTTTCTATGGTGTGTAGGCATTTAAAACAGTTTCCTTTTAATGAGCCACTTGATCAGCTGTGATCTGGGACGTCCGTGGGAAGATGTGCTTATGTGTAACTTGAAGGTCAACTTGATTAGATTCCTGGAAAAATGTGAGGTTAATTAACTGATGAAATCTGTCCAAATTCCTGGAAACTCAGATACCAAACTTCAGGGCTATTACTGAGGCCATTATGGGAATCATTGATGTAAGAAAAGGATGATTATATATTTCTTCTAAGACAGTAATTCCTTTTATGATTTTAATCAATATTTAAGTGGAAATTTTTCTTGATGTGCTTTGTTTTATTCAAAGCTTTAAAAAGATTCTTTATTTATAGTAAGACATATTAAAGAGGTAGACAAATTGAAATTTTTAAACAATAAAGGATGTATGACCTATCTTTTACCTTGAGTTTCATTCTTTAAACAATATCTTATTCGGGCCCAACAGTGCAAGATCGATGGCAAGTCCTCCTATAGTTATGAATGGAGGTACCATCTCTTAAGACATCCATATTTTAACTTGCTAATGTCCCCAAAGACTGACATTTTGGATAAAAGTCTTAAATAAGTCTTAATTAATTAAGTGGACTGACTACTAAATAGCATGTTAAAAAGTAGCAAATTGCACATACAAATATACACTCTGTGAACAGAAAGCATGTAAGTACACTTGGGAGGGATTTATTTATAGTTGGAGATAAAAGGGAGAAAGAGAATAGCAGATACATTATTTTTTTTTCATGAGGTCATCTTCAGAGTTTCTAAGGTGAAACTCAATACGAAGATGAATTGAGATTAAATTTTAAAATTGATGAATTGAGATTAAAAATTAAAATTTTTAAAATTTGTTAGCAAATTTGGCCATTTATAGTGTATATTATTTTATAGTAGTGGATTTTGTTTTCTTTTCTTTCTACTTTCTTAGGAATATTTTCTTAATTCAACTGGACCAAACACAAGAGGACAATCTCGTTATAACAAATACCCAGTTTAAAGTTTCCCTTTTTGAAATGTAAAAGCAAGTGACATTTTTTCCCATATTTTATAATTTGTTGGTGTTTGTTCTAAAAATATTGTTAAAATCAGCAGCTGGTCCTGTTCTCATGCACTTTTTAAATTTTTTTCTTTTTAGATATACATAACAGTAGAGTATATCTTGACATATTTTACATACATGGAGTATATTTTATTCTAATTAGGATCCCATTCTTATGATTGTACATGATCTGGAGTTTTCACTGTGGTGTATTCACATATGAACATAGGAAAGTTATGTCCACTTCATTCCACTGTCTTTCCTATTCCTATCCCCTCCCTTTCCTTCATTCCCTTTTGTCTAATCCACTGAACTTTTATTCTTTCCCTCCCTCATTGTTGTGTGTTAGCATCTGCACATGAGAAAGAATATCTGATCTTCAGTTTTTGGGGATTGGCTTATTTCATTTAGCATGATAGTCTCCAGTATATCCATTTACCCACCAAAGTCATGAAGTCATCATTTTTTATGGCAGAGTAATATTTCATTGTATATATGTACCATATTTTTCTTATCTATTCATCTGTTGAAGGGAACCTAGATTGGATCCATAGCTTAGATATTTGAGTTGAGCTCCTATAAACATTAATGTGGCTCTTATTACCATAGTGTGCTGATTTTAACTCCTTAAGATATATACCAAGGAGTGATATAATTGGATCAAGTGATTGTTCTATTCCTAGTTTTTTGAGGAATCTCCATACTGCTTTTCAGAGTGGTTGCAGTTGAAAGATAATTTAGGAAAACTATCCCATACGCAATAGCTTCAAAAAATAAGAAACTTGGGAATCAATCTCAAAAAAGAGGTAAAAGACTTCTATAATGAAAACTAGAAAACATTAAAGAAAGAAATTGAAGAAGATCTTAGAAGATGGAAAGATCTCCATGTTTTTAGATAGACAGAATTAGTATTGCCAAATGGTCATGCTACCAAAAGTGCTATACAGATTTAATGTAATTCCTATTAAAATTCCAATGACATTCTCCACAGAAATAGAAAAAGCAGTCATGAAATTTATTTGAAAAAATAAGAGGCCTACAATAGCCCAAACAATCCTTAGTGAGAAAAGTGAAGCAAGAGGCATCACAATACCAAACTTAAATTACACTACAGAGTTATAGCAACAAAAGCGGTATGGTAGTGGCACCAAAACAGACATGAAAACCAATAGAACAGAATAGAAGACACAGAGACAAACCCATATAAATACAGTTATCTCATACTAGACAAAAATGCTATAAATATAACTTGGAGAAAAGAGCCTCTTCAATAAATGGTGCTGGGAAAACTGGAAATCCATATGTAGCAGAGTGAAATCAAACCCCTATTTCTCATCCTACACAAAACTCAACCCAAAGTGGATCAAGGACCTAGGCATTAAACCAGAAGTGAAGCAGAAGGCATCACCTTGTACCTACTAGAAGAAAATGTAGGCCCAACTCTCCATCATGTCAGCTTAGGAATCAAATTCCTCAATAAGACTCCTAAAGTGCAAGAAGTAAAATCAAGAATCAATAAATTGGATGATATCAAACTGAAAAGCTTCTTCACAGCAAAGGAAATAATCAAGAATGTAAAGAGAGAATCTACAGAATGGGAGAAAATCTTTGCCACCTGCACCTCAGATAGAGCATTAATCTACAGGACATACAAAGAACTCAAAAATTTAACATCAAAGATACAAATAACCCAATCAATAAATGGGCAAAGGCACTGAACAGGCAATTCTCAGAAGAAGAAATACAAATGGTCAACACATATATGAAAAAATGTTTAACATCTCTGGCAATTAGAGAAATACAAATTAAAACTACACTGAGATTTCATCTCACTCTAGTCAGAATGGCAACAATCAAGAATAAAAGCAACAATAAATGTTGATGAGGATGTGGGGAAAAGGGTATACTCACACATTTCTGGTGGGACTATTATACACTTTAAAAACAGAAAATATATGAGGAAGAATTATTTTGATTCAAGCATTTTTTTATTAAGGGCTACATAGTAGCCTGCTGAGAAATTGTGTCTTTAATACTAAGCAATTCCTTAATTCATATTACTGTGAATGTTAAATAAGTTAGCCAGTTAAAAGAATTAGGTGATAGATACATAAAGGGGCAAACTGCATCCTGACTTGTAGTGTGAAATTAGCACGAGACTCGACATTGGTTTTGGGACATAAGATGTGATCATTGCCTTCCAGGAACTCTTAGTCTTGAGTGTAAGGCTAGCATGACTTAGAAAATTATAGCATAATATTAATGCTTTGAAGGACAGACATAACTGACAGAAAGAAAAAGAAGCCAGTGCCCTATACTCCAGGATTTGGCATAGGATTTCTAGAAGAGGACAGTCAGTGTTAGTAATTGAATATAATACAGGGAAAACTTTGGCCACAGATGAAATTTGAAGTAGGACACAAAGGATAAATTTTCCAAAATCTGCTCTTTCCTCTCCGATGTTAGAACAGAAAAGGGAGGGTACATAAGGCCAAGCAAGTCAGCGTGTTTAAAGAGTTGATGTTCAGCATGACCATGACCAGATTGTGAGACCATGTCTGCAGATCATTTAGAAGATCTGACTGGAAGAGGAAGAGGTTCTATGGAATATATATCTAACAGATATGTGGAGATGATATTATGAAAATGTACACAAACTATAATTTGGAGTTAAAGTTTGTTTCATGGTTAATGGCTATTCAGAATTTTCAGATATAAAGTAACATTATCCTATTTGTTTTTATAAGAAGGCACCATATTTTGTTGAACAGTGTGATAGGTGGGACTTTACTGTGACCATGGAAGAACAATACACTTTCCAGAAGACCACTTAGGAGATTATCACAAAATTCTAGATATTTTGATTTTCCACTACTGCTGGCAGAAAGCATGGGTCACCAAGTTGACAAATTACAGACACAGATAAATATTTTATGATAGGAATACCAATTCCTTTAGAAGAGACTCCAGTTGTCCCAGTTTGGGTACAGTGTGCAGCTTGAAATACTTGGTTATGGTGGGAATGTGGGGCCATGTGATGGGTGTGGCTACTAGGATTCTACTCCTGCACACAGCACTGGGGGAGGGGGACCCTGGTTGTCAGGGGACATACTTGCGATCTGGGAAAAAAACTATTTCCTCTAGGGAGTAGAGGTTATATGTTTAATTTGGGTCACATTACCCAAGCCCTTTATGGATGTAGTTTAACCCTGTATTGGCATCAGATGCAATCAGAGCAGACAGACACAGGTGGTCTTCAAATATTTGAAGATTCAGTAGCTTTGGTCATAATGTTTAGTTCTCTAAGGTGAAAGGTAACATCTTTTGGAAATCTATAAATAGATAGCTTTCAGGAAATTTTAGGTTTGTGGTTAAAAAAAAATCAGTCTTTCCTTGCTTTTGCTGAGGGTGAGGAAGCACTCTACCTTCCTAAATGTATTTTTAAAAATTATAGCTTGAAATAGCCACAGGGAACTAAATTTAAGAGACTGACTCTATAAACTCCTGGCTTCTAGCTGTAGTTTTAAAATATCTACATAGGTGTCAAGTATTCATCCAGATATCAGAATTTTAGTTAGTGTGGAGTTTGCTTAAAATGCTATGGCCTTAGGGCTGGGGCTGTGGCTCAGTGGTAGAGTGCTTGCCTCGCATGCGTGAGGCACTGGGTTTGATCCTCAGCACCATATATAAATAATAAATGAATAAAGTAAAAATCCATAAACAACTAAAAAAAATTTTGAAAAAAAAAATGCTATGGCCTTAGATTCCTAGGTCCAAAGTGAATTTATCTTAACTGTGTGTATTGTTCTTGTACCACCTGATCATGCCTAATATTTCCGGTAATGTATGGGTCTCTAGTTTGTGAATCTTTTAGTGTAGATTATTAATATTTTAAAATCTTTGGTTTATTTTTCTCATTATCTGAGATACATTTTGGTTTGCCCCTACCCTACCCTTCTTTGTGCATTTGTGGGATATATTTGTGAAAAACAGGACAAAAAAAGACAACTAAAAAAATATCTATTCCCCTCCACCTCCCCCAAACCATATAACATATTCAAAAGACAATATGTTTGAAGTGTTTATGTTATTGGAGCCTTGGAAAAATCTCTTTAATATTCATACTTCAGATTCTTCCTATGAAAATTCATATGTAAAATAGTACAAATGCAATTTTGCCCAAGATTATTCTTTTCTGTGTAAACAGCATGTGTGATAACTTCTGGTATATGGATTGAAGAGATGAAGTAGTCCAATCTGTAGCTTGTTGGTACCTGGTGTTCTCCAGGAAGACACCTGCATATATATGCAACTCAGCTTACACCTATGCATGAGACTTACCCGCAAGTGGCTTTTTAAAAACATTTTGAGTTAATTTTATTCTCATCATCTTAAAACATCTCTGTAATAAGTATTAAATCAGGGCCACATTTCCAAAATACCATAGGTATACATCCCTCCACTTCCAAGGATATGTTTCACAAAATATTTTTTTAACCCTCGTTAGAGAAAAGAATTCAGAGCAACCAAATCAATAACTATGAAATAACGCTGATCTCTCAAAGAACTGCCATAGATCACATAACAAAAGCCCCAGAGTACACAAGAGAGGAAGCCTGACAATTAGAATCCACACTGACAGAAAACCCTGCAGGCAGACTTGTGGCACTTCCAACTGAAAAATGTGCAGGAATTCAAATCTGTATTTAAACTGGGCATCATAACAAAAGTGAGAGACCTAGGAAGTAAGAATCTAGAGGCAGGCAGCAGGTGGCCCAGTGCTCAGGCATACTGCATCTAAAATGTAGGATCCAAGTTGGACTAGAATGAGTCAACAGGTATCCACCCACCCAGAACCATCTAGTCTCATGGGTAAATTTCTTCTGACAACATAGGTCAGTGTTCTAAAATTTTCCTGGGCACTAGAATAACTTTAATTGAACAATTCAAGACCTAAATATGTCATACATAGTACTGGATTTTATATACACATATCACAAATTCTGCCTTTTTGAATAATTGTCACTCTCTAAGTCTGAAGAGAGTAAAGAATGTTACATAAAAAATGCAGTAGCTGGGCTGGGGTTGTGGCTTAGTGGTAGAGCGCCTGCCTTGCATGTGTGAGGCACTGGGTTTGATCCTCAGCACCACATACAAAATACATAAATAAATAAAATAAAGGTTTAAAAAAAATCTTTAAAAAAATGCAGTAGCTATAGTAGTTTCTCACCCATTACACATATCAGATTCTGTTTCCTTATGTATGGGATAGGACAGATGAATCTGCTCCTTCAACAGTGTGCAAGTTATCAAGCAGATATTCATTGGGTCACATTATGAGCACTACCTCCTTAAGTAGAGAATGTTCTCTCTAGACTCTCATTGGGAGCCAACTTGCATGTCAATGTATTCTCTTCAGAGAATTCCTAGAAAGGAGGGTAGTATCATGTGACATCATGGATATCTGTCTATCTTTCTGTCTCTCCCTCTGCCATCCATCTATGAATAAAGATTTTAATGTTAGTCACAACTGAGTCTGAATTCCAACTCTGTCTCTTAAATGATGTAACCTCAATTTCTTTAAGCCTCATTTCTATTTCAAAATGGAGCAACAGAACTGAATTCACAGGATTGCAATGAGGACTATATGCAATTAAAGATACAATAATTAAAAAATAAGTAACGAGCTCAATGTTTGGCACAGAGTAAATGTAGAGCAAATACATTATCATCAGTTTGTGGCGCTTTTTTATAATGTGTGATTTACGTTAGCATTAGATATGGGAGACGGCAGTAAGAGCTGCAGTGTGCATCTGATTAGCTAAGTAAAGAGGACCTACACTGCACTCATTTTTAATAATACAAATAATGATGTAGTATCACTACCTCAAAGATTTAGCTATAAACATAGGAAAGGAATGGCAAGGGAAGAGACCTAGTTTACTTTTCTTACTGCATTATTTATTCAGAGACATTGAAAAACTGCTCCCCAGGGGCTGCAATAAGCTGGAAAATGATGAAAAGCCTTTTCAGAGAAAAAGACTTCAAATTTGTTCTTGAGATATGTTTAATTGGAGTTGCCTTGTTTAACTTAAGGGATGCTTGAACCTAGGGCCCTTCCTGAGTTTGTGTGTAGAAAATAATAAAAATGTTTCCTGTTTAATCAGTTAGCATTGAGTCCTATTGTCCTGACCCACAAGTGGGAATCTTTAAATCTCTTCCTAGCTCCTCTGCAACACTCTGAAACTAGCCTCAGAAACTGCTGAGACTTCCCTTCAGAGCAATCATTGAAGCCCTTCTGGGTGGGACACCGCTGGGATAGGGTCCATGCTGCCAGGAGCTCTCCAGCCCAGAAGGCAGCAGTCTGCCTGGCTCAGGGACATCATGGAAGAAAATAGACAGAGGAGTTGCCTGATTCTGAATGGGACAGGGCCTGTTCTCTCCTTAGAGTAGACAGATTAGTGATGTGACGCTTGAGGTGGAAAGTGGATTAGAGGCAAAGAAGGAGGTTGACAGGATTTGTTCCCCAACAGTGTCACATTTTCAGTGACAAAAGAAAAAGAATGGAATATTCAGAACATAGCATGAATAACTTAATATTTTTTTCTTTCCTCATTTTTATTGGTGCATTATAGTCATACATATTGATGGGATTTGTTGTCACATATTTATACCTGAATACAATATAACAATATAATTTGGCCAAAATCTCTAACCAGCACTTCCGCCCTCCCTCTCCACTTCCCACTCCTTGGTCTCTTTCCCCTACAAATCTCCCTTCAATTTTTAGGAGATCTACCTCCACCTTTGTTTTCCTTTTTCCTCTCTAGCTTCCAGATATGAGAGAAAACATATGACCTTTAATCTTTTGCATTTGACTTATTTTGCTTAACATGATGTCCTCTAGTTTTACATTTCTGGCAAATGCCATAATTTCATTTTTATTTATTGCTGAATAAAACTCCATTGTGTATATATACCACATTTTTTAAATCCATTCACCCATTGATGGATACCTAGGCTGGTTCCATAGTTTGGGTATTGCGAATTGTGCTGCTATAAACATGGGTATGCATGTATCACTGTAGTAAGATGACTTTAATTCTTCAGGGTAAAACCAGAGAAGTGGTATAGCTGGGTCATATGGTGATACTGTACATATTCTTTTCAGGAATCTCCATACTGATTTCCATGTTGTACTAATTTACAGTCCCACCAACAGTGTAATAGTGTTCCTTTTCCTTCACATCATCTCCCACATTTATTATTATTTGTATTCTTGATGGCTGCCATTCTGACTGGTGTGACATGACATCTCATTATAGTTTTGAGATATGTTTAATTGGAGTTTCCTAATTGCTAATGATGTTGCACATTTTTTCATGTATTTCTTGGCTACTGTATTTCTTCTTCTTCTTCTCCTTCTTCTTCTTCTTCTTCTTCTTCTTCTTCTTCTTCTTCTTCTTCTTCTTCTTCTTCTTCTTCTTCTTCTTCTTCTTCTTCTTCTTGGTACTGGGGATTGAACTCAGGGGCACTCGACCACTGAGCCACATCCCCAGCCCTATTTTGTTTTATGTAGAGACAGGGTCTCACCAAGTTGCTTAGCACCTCGCCCTTGAGGAGGCTGGCTTTGAACTAGTGATTCTCCTGTCTCAGTCTCCCAAAGTGCAGGGATTCCAGGCGTGTGCCACCACCTGTATTTCTTCTTTTGAGAAGTGCCTGTTAGTTCATTTGCCCATTTGTTAATTGAGTTATTTGATTTCTTGGTATAAAGTTTTTTGAACTCTTTATATATTCTAGATATTAATCCTCTGTCATAAAAGTAGCTAGCAAAGATTTTCTCCCATTCTGTGGGTTCTCTCTTCACATTCTTAATTGTTCATTTTGCTGTGCAGAAACTTTTTAATTTGATACTACCCCATTTATTAACTCTTGGCATTATTTCCTGAGTTTTAGGAGTCCTATTGAGAAAGTTATTGCCTGTGCCTAAAAGCTGGAGTGTTGACTCTGTGTTTTCTTCTAGGAGTTGCATAGTTTCTGGTCTAATTCCAAGGTCTGTGATTCATTTTGAGTAGATTCTTGTGCAGGGTGAGATATAAGGGTCTAGTCTCATTCTTCTATATGGATAACTAGTTGTTCCAGCTGTCTTTTCTACTATTTATGTTTTTGGTATCTTGGTCAAGGTTCAGATGACTGTAGGTGTGTGAGTTTGTCTCTGTGTCTTCTATTCTGTGCCATTGATGTCTGTGTCTGTTTTTATGCCAGTGCCAGGCAGTTTTTGTTACTGTAGCTCTGTAGTATAATTTGAAATCAGGTGTTATGAAACCTCCAGCATTGTTTTTTTGGCTTCAGATTGCTTTATCTATTCTGCATCTTTCATTTTTCTAGATGAATTTTAGGATTTTTTTCCTGTTCTGTGAAAAATATCATTGTAATTTTGATGAGGGTTGCATTGAATCTGTACATTGCTTTTGGTAGTATAACTTTAATAATTTTTAAATGAAAAAGAAAAATGGAATTTCGAGGTGAACTATATTGCTTTTCTGGCGTGATTTTAAACAGTGGTTCTCAACTAGGGTGATTTTGTTTCTGAGAGGACAACTGAAAAGTCTGGACACATTTTTAGTTCTCTTATCTTTAAGGGGAATGAAGTACTATGACATCTTACTGTGGTACAGGCCAAGGATTCTGCTAAACATCATGCAAGGTGCATGGTAGCCACAAACCACCCCAAGAAAGAATTATCAAATTTAAAATTTCTGTAGAGTGAAGACTGATAAATACCCATTTGAAGTATTTACAAACATTCTAAGTGGCTATTTCAAGTCTTAGAGAGCCTCAGAATTCCACCAAATTATCTAAGTCTCTAGATAAATTCTGATTAATAAAAATGTTACATGTACCAGGCAGAATTTTTTCTAGGCCCTGTGCTACTCAGAGCTGAGAACTATTGACGCTACTATTTACCTAATGTCACATTGTCTTGAGGAAAACTTGATAGTTAATAACCAAGCCCATTCTTTGGGTAGTAAAATTTCCAGAACAAACTGAAGAAATTTCTCTAATATAACAAAACTGATTCAAACTTCTTAGATCTAAGGAGAAAGTGCCAGATCATCAATGTGTGAGGGAGAAATAAAGAACATGTATGGTATAATACAGAGAGAGAAAGAATCTTAAAAACTGGTTCTAATTTTAGCTCCAAATAAGTTCATTTGGAACAACTAAATAAATATTTCATCAGCCTTTTTATTCACACAAATAAGTGAGGGTTATTAAAGATATCTATACTGCCAATTCTCTGTGAGGGCAAGATAGGCTTCCTTTGTATTTTGGCTCCTCTCCTTCAAAGTAATTTGTCAATGGATTTTTCTAGTGCCTTTCAGGAAACTTCCCACTTTAGGAAATACTTTTTGATATGAACATGGTTAAAATTTACCTTGGCTGCTACCCTTTCCTTGTGATATAGTAACAACTTGTACATATTTTTTTTTTATTCTTGAACAGCATTGCCACTTGCACGTTCAAGTTGGAAGGAAAAACCTCCCTGTGCCTTTCGTTCATGTTATTGCAGGTTTTGCTCAATGGACTCCATCTCTTATTGAGGCAGTTAGTGCCAGGATGGGAAGGGCACAGGGGGAAAATTAGAACTTAATACCATCAGACATATCATCGAATTAATAAAGGTCTGTGAAATTAGCTGTGGAAAATATAAGTCATTTGCTTCATTTGTTCTGTATTGCGGTGGTCTCTAAATTGCAATGTTTTAGTCAATAGGAAAATAAAAGCAGGAAAAACCATAATAGAGGCTTAATTATGACTAATTTAAATTGAGCTATCATTACTTGATATAGTATTGTAAAAATTAAGATCTCTTGAAGATTGTGAACTTATTATTTCCAAAGCTTAATTGGCTTGGTTAAGTTCTCCTCTTAGAAAGCTTTCACCCCGGTACTATGTTTTCTGTAAATTAATATTATATATTAATATACATACTAATTATATTAATATGTATATTAATAAAAATATATGTTTATATATTCAAAATTACATACACTGTATATTTATATATGTATAAAAAGAGCAATATGTGTGTGTGTAGGTAGATAGATAGATAGATAGATAGATAGATAGATATTGCTCTTTTTATATCTAGGCCCTATCCTAACATTAAGACATTTAGTTGTTTGACTATTTTTTAGTTATCTAAAAAATGATAAGTTGATCTTAAGAAAGCTATGGTAGCAAATGTTAAATGGCTAAATTTCTATTGTTATTGAGCTTTCAACTGACATTAACTGTCTTTAACTCTTTAAAAGAAAGGTCAAGACTCACAATGGCCATATTGATTCTGGTAGTCTTCACTCATTCTCTGTGGGTAGCTAGCAACTTGTTTGGGTTTTAGGTATTTTTTTTCCTTCTTTTTCTTCATCCTACCCATTGCTCTTTTATTCCAAACTTAAAAGATTGCGCCCGTTTTCTTGAAAGATGTCTCGTCCTGCCTGCCTGGGATTCATTTCCTGGCCAATGTAACTGAGAATGCCATTCCAAACCCTCCTCAGTGTTTTTCATTCTTTTCGCTGACCTTTAAAGAATAACTATGAACTCAACATTCACTGGAAGCTCAGGCTATATCAGGGTTTTCTCTTTTATTTAACAAGGCTGTGTAGAAAGTCTGCTCTTGGCAAGAGACTCAGCACCCACTTCTGAAGATTTTTTTCTTGGACCTTTTATAATTGTGTAAAAGGAATACTCAGTACCATCAATTCAAAGATACAGGATGGAGGGGCTGTGGGTGTAGCTCAGTGAGAGAATGCTTGTCTATCATGCATGAAGCCCTAGAGTACGTCCTCAGAGAGACACCAGGAAAAAAAGAACACATGAGAGAAATTATGGACTCCTTCTCAGGTATAAATGAGCCTCTGGAGCATCCTTAGCCTACAGTAGAAAACCTAATAAAGGATTGTTTTATTTCTTGGTATATTTTTCATATATCTGTTTACATAAGTAGAAATTAGGTTAAGGCGTTTAGGGAAAGTAATCATAAATCATCATGAAAAAACATTTTTTTCTTCTCTCTCTCTCTTGTGTTTTCTACATTTTATTATTTTAAACTCAACCCTCACAAAAGAAAGGCAGATCTCCAATTTTATATTACAAAACTGACATGATTCTTCTGATTTTCTGTGTAATAGAACAAAACAAGACAGCTAAATTTGTTGCTCTGGACCACATCTTTTTCACATGATAGAAAGAAGCAGGGTGGATCAGTAGAGTATAAACTGTTTTCCCTCCTCCCACTCACCTTTTTGTGCAGACGCTCCAATGAGATAAAGAAATTAAAGCTGGGCAGTTTAAAAAATGAGGACAGGAAAGTAAGAGGAGGCCAGAAGGTCTGTAGACTGAGCTAACTACCCATGGCTCCTGAGGAGTCAGCAGTGTTAACACATGGGTATCTACAGAAGGAGCCACTGACCACAGAGGGTGTGCATCCTTTTAAAACACAGAAGAGGCCATGTGATCTGATGATGGGGGTTATCAAATGGAATTATTTTTAATAAATAAGAAATTGCCATTTGCCTGGGATACTCTAAAGCATCAGGCAAATGACATTCTGGATGAGGAGGGAAAGTGAATCTTGTTTTACCACTGACTGCCCGCAGCAAAACCACCAGTGTTTCTTCCTCTCCCCTTCCACTAGCTCTGTTCTGGCAGTGAACCTCTTCAACTGTTTCCTTCTCCTTGTGCTGACATTAGCATGTTTTTGTCAAGTTCTGAGTTTCATTTACATTTTCTATTGCATAAAACATGAGTAGAGTAAAAACAGATCCACCTGTGGTTTATGAGGCAGATGGAAAATCAACGAGCCAGAAGCATTTCAAAATAAAATAATCTTAAGGGTTAGACTTTTAACACATTATCCAAAAACTCTGAATATATCAATTGGAAAAGTACAACACAGATCAAATATATGTCTAGAAATCAAAATGCTTTGTTGAAATTAAACAGATGACTTGATGTACTGGTTCTTAGCTTTTATAGGTCAAAAACCCCTTGGGAAACATCAGGAAAGACAGGGAAATTCTATTTTGTAGAACGCATAAGTATGCCTACTACATAATGTACATATCATTTAGAAAATTAATGAGTCCTTGATCTCTTTCTAGGATCTCAAGATCAGGACTACTGAACTCCTCCAACCCTTCCCTTCATGTAAGTGACTAAGTCAACTCCCAGACTAGAACAAGCTTGTAGTATACATGATTCCCAGTTCAACTGTTTCCTATTATGCTATGAACACTATACAATGATCTGAGATAAGGGAATCCTGACATTTTTTTTTGGTACCAGGGATTGAACTCAGGGGTACTCAACCACTGAGCCACATACCCAGCCCTGTTTTGTGTTTTATGTAGAGACAGGGTCTCACTGAGTTGCTTAGCACCTCGCTATTGCTGAGGCTGGCTTTGAACTCGCGATTCTCCTGTCTCAGCCTCCCAAAGTGCCCTGACAATTTTTAAAGTTATTCTACTGATTGAACAGCAATGTCCCCCATCCTTCACCAAATTCATTTCACTTGGAATCTTAGAATGTGTCTTTGTTTTAGTCAGCTTTTTCATTGCTATAACCAAATGTCCAGACAAGAACAATTTTAAGAAGGAAAAGTTTATTTGGGGCTCACAGTTTCAGAGGTCTTAGTCCACAGAAAGGTGATTTCATTCCTCAGGGCTGAGGTGCCCCAGAACATCATGTCAGAAGACTGTAGTGGAGGAAAGTGGCTCAGGACATGGTCACCAGGAAGCAGAAAGAGATTAAGCTCAACTTATAAAATATATACCCCAAAGGCACACCCCTTATGACCCAACTTCCCCAGCCACACCTACCTGCCTACAGTTACCACCCAGTTAATCCCTATTAGAGAATTAATACACTGTTTAGGTTAAACATCTCATCCAAGCATTTCACCTCTAAACTTTTTTATATTGTTTCACACATGAGCTTTTGGGGAACACCTCCTATCTAAACCATAACAGACTTTGTCTGGAAAAAAAGGGCCTTTGTAGATGTAATTTGTTAAAATTAAGTCATTGGATAAGGATGACCCTATTGTGGTCGTCAGGAGGACAGGTGACAACAACAGAGACAGACTTATTGATATTGGATCTGTAGCCTCCTGAACTGTCTGAGTTTATACTATTTATATTTCTATTGCCCTAAGTAGCCTATTTTTTAAAATATCTTTATTTTTATGTGGTGCTAAGGATTGAACCCAGTGCCTCACACATGCGAGGCAAGCACTCTACCACTGAGCCACAATTCAAGCCCTAGCAGCCTAGTTTTATTGTAATTTTTATAAATATTAGAAAATAAATGTGATTTATCATTATTTGCTTATTTTATTAATATTCTTGTTAAAAACCTTCATATGTTGGTCCCATCACAATCTCTTTGATCTCTTTCCATTTTCTTTTCACACTAGCTGACCTGAGAATTAATGCTGGACATAACAGGGCCTGTTGTGTCCTGCTAAGTTTTCTTCATGAGTAATGATGAGTTATGTTGAAAAAAATTCTGGGTCCTACATTTACACAACAAAAATGGACTTACGTTTCTCATCTTGGGCTAGCTCCTGTTGATCTTGCATGGTAGTGATTAAAATATCCAATGAAGACTTTAGAGGAAGTTCCATTCAAAGTATCTAGTAAAATGGAAGTTTGCTATATGCAAACAATGAAGAAACCTTGAAGATAATGTTGTTGACTTCCCGTATCTAGAGTTCTCAGGAAGGTAACTCAGGCCCTATCAAGGATGAATTGTCTGAAAATAACTTCTGACAGAAAACTTTCAGCAATCCCAAAAGACATGTGAACTGGCTTGAATGAGACCTTTTCCAATCTTATTTACAGATTGCACTCAATAGCCATTGTTACTGGTTCCTAGAACCCTAGACTTACCCATGCATGGAAATACTGTTTTAATGCTGTTGTATTTTAGAAATCCATCCATGATTAGAGTTGTAATTACTCTAACTCATTACTCTCTTATATGTTTTAGAAGATAAGCTGCTTTGGCAGGGAGAAATTTCTAGTGCCAGGTCATTGTGAGAGGCTGTCTTGATGTGTGGTCTGAAATAGTATTTGCAGTCCTGCCTACTTTCATTTCCAAGAACTGCTTGGGTATACATGCCTTTGAGTTTTTTGGGAAGGGGTGACTCTAATGCCTTTGGGAGTTGTTTCTGAACTTTAGGCTGTACATACAGCTCGCTTTTATTTTTGGAGCCCCTTCTGATTTCCTGACATGTTTGCCACACACTGAATAATCATTCTGGACCTCTGTGTATTCACTAGCAAAATGGGAAAGAATACACATCTATGAGTTGTTAGCTTAAGCTGAGGTGGTATATCCACTGATTTTTTTTACTAAGCCTCCTACAAATATGTGGCAAAAACAATACAAAAAAATGACTTGACCTTTTGAAAGAGACTACTGTCTCACATGGGTACTGGTGAGTTTCAGGAAGAGGCTATAAAGAGAGCTGAACTTGTCAGTGTACAAGTATAAACATGGACTTGGGAAAATAAAGCAGAAATCTGCAGAGCTGCATTGAAAGCTCAGCTGTGCACTTCTTAGTCATATAGGAAACATGGTAAGGAATCACAGTCTTGCCCAGAATAGTACAACACATAGCAGGCCAGCACAGAGTAGGACAAACAGGAGGGCTGAATAGGAAAGGTGGCATTTTAGGGGAAAATATAAGAGAGGAAAAATCGAGGGAAGAAAAATAAGGAGAAGAGAAAAGGCTGTGAAAGAAATGACTGATCAAGAAACCAGGATTGTTACATAGCAAGGAGAATTTTAGAAGTGTGATGGCAACTTGAAAAATGGATCCATGTAACTGCATGGAGAGTGGAGAAGGAGAGAAGATGGGGTGTTTTAAAGGCAGCTTTGGAGCCGGGCGCGGTGGCTCAAGCCTGTAATCCCAGCACTCAGGGAGGCTGAGACAGGAGAATCATGAGTTCAAAGCCAGCCTCAGCAACGGCGAGGCTCTAAGCAACTCAGGAGACCCTGTCTCTACATAAAACACAAAATAGGGCTGAGGATGTGGCTCAGTGGTTGAGTGCCCCTGAGTTCAATCCCTGGTGCCAAAAATAAAAATAAAAAAAATAAAAAAATTTAAAAAAAAATAAAGGCAGCTTTGGCTTAAATCTCAAGTCTGAGGCTGATTAACTGTGTCAAGCCACTTATTTGGTTCTTCTGAGCCTCAGCTATAAATGAGGATAATAACTGTCTTTCAGGGCTGCTGTGAATATTTTAGCTAATATATGTATCTAGGACTCTAGAACCATGTATTGAGTAACAGTTATTAATTAGCCTAATGAGAAACCAAAGGGAGGGACAACTAAGAGGAAAGGTTAGCTGCTTTTTACCTTTTTCTGTCACCTCCAAGAACAAGGTAGTAGAATGGTTCTAAGTCTGACAAAGGCAACTGGGTCACATGTTACCTACGAGTCATTTACCAGTATATAGTTGTTTCCGTAACCATCTCACATGTATCAGAGCTATGTTGTTCAATGCAGTAGCTATCAGTTACATGTACTTTTAAAAATTTCGGTGAACGAAAGATTTCAAACATACCTCTTTGGTTTTGCTAGCCATATTTCAAATAATCAATGGCCACATGTGGCTAATGGCCACATATTGGACAGTATACACATATACAAGTATTTCTATGCATATATGTTGGCATATATTATAGATGTGTGGGGGGATGTGGGGGTGTGTGTGTGTGTGATGTGATTCCCACAGTAAGTTCTGTTGTCTGCCTGCTTGACTCCAGTGGATTATGTGGTAAAGAGGCATAACCCCAGAAGTGAAGGGAGTAGAGGAGGAGTGGGGAAAGAATCTGGAATAGGAAGATAAAGCTGTTTCTGAAGCGTGACCTACTTGGTCTAAACATTACCTGTGGTTAGTAGCAGTAAGGAGCAGAATTTAAGACAATGAAGGCAGGGAAATTTTGAGCTGTGATGTCCAAGGCCTGATGGGAAAAGATCTTGGCCTCACTTGACATTCATTCCACGAAGAATACTTTGGTCTCTGATGCCAAATAGATCATCTATTACTTAATAACTGTTATGGTGAGCTGTTCTCAAGTGGCTAACATGGGGACATTGAGAACTACACGAAAGTCATATAGATACAATCATAACAAATGGACTTTCCTAAATGTATCATAAAATTCATGGAACAACAAAAACCGAAAGAACATTGGAACCAGAAGCAAGACTTCACTATGTATTTTAATTTTATGTGTCAAAGTCCTCGGGGGGGGGGATACCTTATAGTGTGTCCACCTAGTATCTAAGATACAATGCATAAACATACATATTGATTGATAAATAGGAAAAAAATCCCCTCCCCCCAAATTGAAAGATGGAACAACTAAGGCAGCAGTACCACATTTGAGAGGGGAATGCAATGTGCAGTGTGTGTGTGTGTGTGTGTGTGTGCGCGCGTGCGCACAGAACTTGGGGCCTGATGCTGATTTTTTAAAATTTTATTTATTTATTTATTTATTCTACTTAGATATACATGATAGCAGAATTTTAGTTAGGGTCATGACTAACATTTGTGAGCACCGATCATCTACCAGGTTCTGGTCTAGGAGTCTGTGCCTATCACACCGAGTCCCAATGATGTCAAATGTTATTATCCCTGTTCTGTAGATTACAAAGTTGAATGTTAGAAAAATTAAGACATCTATTGAGTTATAATGCAAGTGCCTAAATTAAGATTTTTGACATTGTCTTTGTAATTGACAAATTTCCAGTTAAGATGAAGCATAATAACACACCAGGAACAAAAGGAGAAAAGAAAGAGAAACAATTTTTGAAAAAAAAAAAGTATTCCTTCTATCCTGATTTGCCCATTAATGCAGTAAGATACAACTGAAAATAATAATGAAGGATAGAGAAGAAGAGAGCATGAGACTTTTACTTCTGATGTTTGGAAGGAGACTCTGAGAGCTGATCTGACAGTTCAAGAAGTTTCAAGGGACTTGAAGTCATATAAAGTGAAAGTAGGAGTGTGCCAGATGGGATCCTGAAGAAGAAGGGTCCCCAAGGCTCTTCCCTTCTGCAGAGGTTTATTTGAGGATTTTGTTCCTTCGTGGGTAAGGTCTGATGCCTTGACAGATGGTTTTTACTTAGTATCACAGATGATTCGTTTCTTTAAGCAAAATCTCAGTCCCTAACTTACACTTAACATTTTATCAAGCCACCATCTCCCACACTACACAGAATTGAAGACATTATAGTTGGATCCACAAGCCTGGACTCATAAAATAACTTTCTGTTTTTGAGTTTTCACGTGGAATTATACTTGGTTAGAAACAATGGTACTCCTGAAAGTGGAGGTTGAGTCTTGACCAAGTACTGTGGATTGAAGAGCAGGGAGAGGCGTGAGAACTAACTAAAGGTTTCTTTTTGAACCTCCCTCTGTAAGAACTTACAAGGAGCTAAGAAAAGCCTATGAATGATCCTAGAGGTCATTGGGGTCAAGGTCATACAACTGGTAAAATTCTGAGGTATTGGCTGTGGCATTCAAGTTTGGTCTGATGTGCAACTTGTTCTTTTACCCACCCTTGTGTGCCCCTTCAATGTGTGAAGAAGAAAATGTTATCTGAATGGGCCCATGAAAAAGAGATAGCCTAAACCAATAGAGATCTCCTTATAGGAAAACTTAAAAAGACAAAAACAATATAATATTGTTGAGATTTAAGTGTACCAATACTTTCACAAAACATGAATAAGAAAAACCTAAACAATGGAATATAATATTGATGTTTCTCTTTCTACTTCCCCTTCAGCAGTGGGTCCTAATTCTATCATAATTTTCTTTACGTGCATTAATTTCTCAGAGATACCCTAATGGAACACCACAGTCTGGATAAGTTGGACCACTGTAATTTATTTTATTATGGTTCTGGAGGCTGAAAGTGTAAGATCAGATGTTGGCAGATTTGGTTTCTTCTGAGGTTCCTCTCCTTGACTCTCAGATGCCATCTTCTCTTCTTGTCGTGTCCTCACATGGCCTTTTCTCTGTTCATGCCCATTCCTTGTGTCTCTCTCTTTGCATAAGGACACCAGTCATATCAGGTTAGGGCCCATTCATATAACCTCATTTAACCTTAATTACCTTATCTCCAAATACAGTCACAATCTGAGGTGTGCTAAAGGGTAGGAATTTCAACATCTGAAAATCTCAGGGACATAATTCAGTCCATTACACAAGGATAGATATGTCTTCTCCTTCCTCAGACACTTCTTTTTCCACCAACTCCCTCACCTAGTTGTTTACTAAACAAGAACAACAAGCCGGGCGCGGTGGCTCAAGCCTGTAATCCCAGCACTTAGGGAGGCTGAGACAGGAGAATCCCAAGTTCAAAGCCAGCCTCAGCAACGGCGAGGCGCTAAGCAACTCAGTGAGACTCTGTCTCTACATAAAACACAAAATAGGGCTGGAGATGTGGCTCAGTGGTCGAGTACCACTGAGTTCAATCTCCAGTACCAAAAAGACCCAACAACAACAACAAAAATAACCCTCTTGCATAATATATATCAAGTCAAGTTTGAGATGCAGGAGAACTTAGATCTTAATATGAACAGTGGAATAGCTGACTGCACATGAATCCTAAGTAAGCTTCCAACTGGGAATCCAGTATTTGTCTCCATACTAGAGTTAGTGGTGCACAAGTCTACCACCCTGGATACTGATGGGCTTAGAGTCACATTTGGCTGATAAATCTAGAAAAATAATTATTAAATAAAGGGGTATTGATCTACATATTAACCATAATAAGGACTGCATTATCCAACCTCTCTACCAAACAGAAGTGCTCATGATTGACTTTTTGAGCAAATATGATCAAAAGAATAAATTATAAGGTTGAACTAATTGAGTTAGATCCATACAATGGGAACCATTATGTCTAAGGGGTGGCAGTTAAAGAACAAAATCTGGATAAAGGTATTGATATTATTATAGTTGGGACTCTCAAAAGTGAGATTTGTGGCATTCCATGGATGACCTCATTGACCACTATGAGGACACAGTCATGTTCCAGGGTGGTGGTGGTAGTGATGATGGATTTATATTGCTTGACTACAGCATGTGGGAGCATAAAGTTCTGAAATAGAAAACTTCACCTTTAACTTTTACCATTAATATGTGTGTGTGTGTGTGTGTGTATATATCTCCAATAAATGTTTTATTTACACACACACACACACACACACACACACACACACACAAAACATAAATGCTATCTAAGAACAGTACTGGTCTCTGAACCAAATCTATGAGAAACAAAGAAGGCTAAAGTTCTTTACAGTGATCAACAGAGTTTTGGATCTGTTCTGGAACCAGACCCATGCTTTTTTTTTTTTTTTAAAAGTATGGTATGGAGTTCATGCTTACATGTAATGCAGCATCTCACTTGCTAGGGATGAACTGTCCAGGGTGAAAGAGCTATGGCTGGATACCAAGGTGAACATTATCACTTAGGTGTGTTCCATGTCTATAACACTGTTGAAAGTGGCAGGTTCAGTGAAAAAGTGAACAGGTGGTCTTCTTTGCCTTCATCTCACTCAATATGATGACACAGAGTGGTCATCATATTTTCAGCATCAGAGTTCTCAGCAGGGTTATCAATCTGAGTACCAGATAGCCAGCATGAGTGAAGAACTGTTCACATATAGAAAGATCTTGTGTAGAGGAGACAAAACAAATAACAATACAAATTTCTCACCAACTCAGCATGAAGAAGTTTCAAGAAGAAATTAGAGACATGTTGACATTTTAGTTGGCTAGTTTTCTAATTCTTTGGGAGAATTATGAATTTATTGAGCTTTAATTAATGTTACCATCCATGGACTTAGGCCTTACAAAATTCATAAAATGGTTGTTTTCTGTAGTGTAGTATATTTTCACATGGATTTTCTGATACCCAAACTTAGCCACTGTTCATCCCACACATTCACATACTGTTCACCCCTTCCAAACACATATTGACCCTTTTCCCAACATACACTCCACTCAATTTTTCCTCCAAAACAACACTTCAACAAACACTTTATGTTAAATAACCTACAGTAACACTCTTGTAGTGATATGTAATTATTTCCTATTTATGAAGCTAAAGTTACTTAGAAACATCATAGAAGACAGATTTTAATATCACTAATATGCTGAAGAGTTTTGTTCATCTCACAATACATCCTTAATTATCTATTTTCAATGATTTAAAAAAGAATTCCATGTATATGAATTATAACTCCAGTAATGGTTGTACCAGATCAATGATCTATTAATATGAAAAAAACAGAAAGCTCTTCAATATTGATTTAAGTTTGGCAAGATATTTCCAAAGTTTTGGTCTTTGTATCTATATAAGGGGAACAAGGAAAAATAAATAAAGCATACAAGAATGAAAACCATGATTAGGTGTTCATGGAAAGTCCTTTAAAGGAGCAATGACAACCTAGAACTGAATTCTAGTGAGGAATGGAATGGAATCTTGTAGAACCTGTGGTTGATTGAAATCCCACAGTTTGAACATCTATCACCAAGAAGAGGAAGATGCTATCTCCAATGAACTCCTGCTCCTTATTTTAGCCCACCAACCATCAGAAGCAATTCTTCCCTGGGCTTCCCACTCTTGGCTAGAGAATATCATAATAAGAACAAGTATTTATTATTAAATTACTATAGAACAGATACTATTCTAAGTATTCAAGTATGCATGGTCTCATTTACTCCTTGTAACAACTCCTTGAGGTGGATAACCTCATTGTCCACACTTAACAGACTAGAAGACGGAGGTCTGAAGAACATAAATAACTTGCTCAAGTTCATACAGCTAATGACAAAACTAGTACTAGACTCCAGATACACTGGATATCCTACAATGCCTACAAAATAAATATTTTGTTGTGGAGATTAAAAAAGTAAACATATGGGCTGGGGTTATGGCTCAGTGATAGAGCGCTCGCCTAGCATGCATGAGGCACTGGGTTCGATCCTTCAGCACCACATAAAAATAAAATAGATACTGTGTCCACCTACAACTAAAAAATAAATATTTATTTAAAAAAAGTAAAGATATATGTTCAACATATCCTATTATACTCATTTACTCAGTGTCTTCATGCAATGGTGGCCCTTACATTTTTAAAAACAATGTCATCTTTGACTATTTAAGTTAGCTGTTCACAATTTACACTTAGAATCTTCCAGATAAAGCCTGCTCATTATCGTAGTAATACTTGAAATTGAAACAGGTAAGTTTAGAAACTGTTCCGAAAATTATCTTTTATGCATTTATCATCCTTACTGGCCACCTCAATTTTTAAAATTTTGAATTTGGAAACATAACAGGATGGAGTAGTGTTCATGGGGTGAAAATATTTCTCTGGAAGTTCCTTGTTTGAGAATTTCCACATTTAAAACTAGGAGCTATGGAAAACTTTGCTCTATGTCCTGGGCACCTGTACCATTGGTGGCAGAGGAATAAGTCGGAAGATTGATGCTACATTTTGTCTTTATAAAGGATGAGAGAATGAGAGATTTTAGGAGAATATTGGGAACTTCATGAGGACAGAAACCACTTGGGGCTTTTAGCATCTGCCTGCTACAGAGGAGACATTGCTTAGGACTGCATACTTACTATGTGACAGGCCCTGACAGAGGCTGGGAAGGCACTGCACTGTCCCTGCCCGGCAAAGCTTCCATGTCCCATGGAGACAGAGGTGAATAAACAAGGAGTCAGTCCTACCCAGTCATCATTGCCTAAGGTGTTTCATGAGCACTCAGGAGAAGCATCTGGTTTCAGAAAGTCTTCTCAGAAAGTTCCATCTAAGCTGAAACCTAAAGAATAAATGAAAGTTATTGAGAGATTATAGGAAAGAACACTTGAGGCAAGTGCTTTATAAAATTGAAAACACCGGGCGGTTCCAAGATGGCGGCGTAGACAGTCCACTCTGCGCTAGGCTCTGAGGGACCAAGGCTGGAAGTGGTGGAGGCGCCGTTTTCCAGCCAGCTTCCTGGCATCATTCTTCAGCTCAACATCCCACGCAGGAATTTCGCTCGTGTGTGTGAGTACAGGATCAACAGGAGGCAGCGGTAGCCGGGAGGCGTGGCTGCAGCGCCGGCCACAGGAACGCGGTTGCAGTCCGGGCCTCAGCCCGGGGCTGCGACTATCTGAAACTGAGACTGGAAGTAGCGGGGTGCCAGCTTCCAACCAGTTTTTGGCAGCTCTCTGCGCCTTGCCGCCCCACGCAAGAGCCTCGCGCACGTGTTTGAGTGAGCACAGGCCCACCGGGAGGCAGCCATAGCAGGAGGCGTGGCTTCAGCGCCGGCTGGAGGAACGCGGTTGCAGCCCGGGCCCGGCCCAGGGCTACGGCTATCTGAAACTGAGACTGGAAGAAGCGGGGTGCCAGTTTCCAACCAGTTTTGTGGCAGCTCTCTGAGCCTTGCCGACCCACGCAAGAGTCTCGCTC
>CM053405.1:39779315-39816311 GCA_028644305.1 Xerus rutilus | reverse complement strand
TTATCTAGACCATGTGGAGATGTGAATGTCAACTTAAAGTGATCCACTGCTGCTTCTCATCACGGCTTTGTGGATATTCCTGTAAATAAAACCCTGTCTGGTCACTTACCACGTGCCAGCCAGTCAGGACATGCCTGCTCATGCTTGAGTTCTCAGGGGAATGCAACACTCTCTTTGAACCTCTCTATAAACAAAAATAACTAGCTTCCCTCTAAGTGTTTAATGAAGGAAGAGAAATGACCTACTTAACTTCCTGTATGTTTTGCTGTTGCAAATGCATTTAATTACTTGGTAAAGTAGGAGGTTTTGAGTAGGGATTACATGTAGGCAAAAGCAGGGAGTGGGGGAATACACACACACACACACACACACACACACTCACATACACACATACAAATAGGTGCGCCTGTTGGAACAATGACTGCAAGGACTATTCACATAGTATTTTCAGTCTGAGCAGTGCTGCTATGCATATAACTTCATACACACATCGCAACAAACTCTGGGCTGGGACAGAGTGGATATCATGTACTATATTATCAATATTCCTTCCTTTGAGGAAACTGAGGTCCAGATGGAGAAAGTGCCCTTCCAGGTTCTATAGCTAGTATACACATCTGGTTATGCCTTATTTACATGAAGAATAAAGTTACAACTTATGCTGTCATGTCCTGAAACTCAAATCACTATTTGAGAAACCCTCAATTTCGAGCTTTTGATTATTTAGAAACATTTAGACCAAACCAAATGAGCCATTTGAAACAAGATTTGTAGCAAAGTTATTTCTGTATATCTGATGAGAGTGTTAAATGTCAGTGTTAACTCTTAATTTCTTATTTGAATCCATGCAGTCATGCTTGTAAATCCCAGTCAAACATTTATAAATAAAACTCCCTAATAAATCTAGAGAAAGTTTTTAAAAAATGGTGATTTCATTAGAGGCCCTGTCTCTAAATACAGTCACATTCTGAGATATTTGGTGTTAGGACCTCAATATATAAGTTTGTTTTTGGGGGGGAGGGCACATTTAAGTCCCAGAAGTTAAAACTTCTTAAGATCATATATAAAGTAAGAAGTTTAGGGCTGGGGTTATGGCGCAGTGGTAGCGTGCTCGCCTAGCATGCATGAGGCACTGGGTTCGATCCTCAGCACCACATAAAAAATAAAATAAAGATATTCTGTCCACCTACAACCAAAAAATAAATATTAAAAAAAAAAAGTTAAGCCAGGTTGTCCAATTTCTTGTGTAGTTCTTAAACTATAATACTCAATTCTCCTCTGCTTTCGAAAGCTAAGTTTGTTGTTAATTATACTCATGCTGAGCAACAAGGAAAGTGACCTACATAGAAGTAGTTTTGCTCAAATAACCAGGCTTCTCTTTCCTGCCTCAGGGCCTTTGCATTTTTCTCTTCCTTCTGCAGAAGCAGTCTTCTCCATCCTGGTCAAATAACTGGCACTTTTCACTCTCTCCAGTCTCAATCCCAAGATTACCTTCTTAGAGAAGACCTCCAGTTCCCTTTTTCCAAAGTATCCTTGAAACTTCCACTTCCACCTAGTTATGCCTATCTCGTTGCCCTGTTTGTTATTAGATTTGGGTGTTTGCTTAGTTTTTCGCTATCTGTCTCCTCCACTGCACAGCAGTCTTCATGAGGGTAGGGAACTTGGCAATTTTATTCACTACTCTCTCCTCAGTACCCACAGAACTCACTGACACACAGTAGATGTGCAGTAAAGATACTAACTAGGGAAATAGGGCAAATGCTACTATGCCAAGTCATTAAAAATGTACAAATTGGGAAAGGAGAAAATTTGATAATCTTACTCTGTATTCGATCTTAATAAGTTCTAACTTCTATTATGTGTGTAAATGTGCTCCCCCCCAAAAATCATATGTTGGAATCCTAATACCCAGTATCTCAGAATATGACTGTATCTGGAGACAGGGCCTTTAATGAAATCACCAAATTAAAATGAGGCCATAAAAGTGGTTGTATTAGTCAGCTTTCTATTATAGTAACAAAATATATGAAAAAAATCAACTTAAAAAGAGAAAAAGTTTATTTGAAATTTACAGATTGAGTCCATGCTGCTTTTGTCCTGTGATGAGGCACAACATTATTGTGGAAAGCATCTGGTAGAGCAAGCTATTCATGTCCTGGCAACTGGGAAGCAGAGAGGAAGGGGCAGCATCCCATAATCCCTTCAAGAGTGTGCCAGCCATGTTCTTACTTCATCTCACCAGATCCCACCTCAAAAAGTTTCTACCACTTCTCAATCTCACCACAAACTGGAGACTGAACTTTTAACACATGGACCCATTTCCCAAACTAAGCACTGCTCTTTGAATAAAAAGAGGAAATTCGGGCACAAAAACACAGAATATATGAAGAACATGTCAGGAAGATGACAGCTACCTACTAAAGAGAGAGGCCTCAGAAGAAGCCAGCAGTACTACGATCTTGCTCTCAGACTTCCAGCATCCAAAATTGTAAGGAAATTAATTTGTGTTGTTTTAGCCACCTAGCCTGTGAGACTTAGTTATGGGAGCTCTAATAAACTGATATAACCTCTCTAAGCTCTATTTCTTCATCTCTAAAGTAGAAATAATGACAGTGGCCTCTAAATAAGTGAGAATTAAATGAAACACTATGTGTAAAGGTACATAATATAGTGATGGGAGCAGAAATCATTGGAAAATAGAAATCACAAATTTTTTACTCTCCTCCTAGAATCTAAGTCCTTCATATGGTAAAGTTATCAGTATCATAATGTTAGTGAATTTCAAATAGAAAATGGTTTAGAATTATTCACACCTACACATAAGTTTGGAATACTAAATGTTTGTTATATGAATTAATGAGTGAATGAATTTGTAAACATGGTAGATATACTGGTTTGTATTTTTTTCGTGGGCAATTTCCTTCAAGTTCTGTAATACCTAGGAGCACTTATCCGATGCTCCAATCAGAGGGAACATTAAATCCCCATTACAATAAAAATAGCAAATCCATCTCACCATCTTAGCTATAGTGTATATTTAGTTGTGAACCAAACAATTCGTCTCTGTGAAGAAAATAGTTTCTAATTCCTTTCTGAAAAAAAGATCATACTGTGAATTAAGCCTTATTCTGTCTCAATACTAGTTGTTTCTCTCAAAAGAAAATCCAACCCCTAGACATTTCAAGAAATTCTTTACAAACAATAAGAAAGATATAAGGCATTCCCCAACCCCCTTCTTCCTGGAAGAGCATCCTGCTTCTAAAAGTTTGCTCTGTCTAATGTCAGCACCACCTCCAGGCACGTACATCTTGCATTTCCTATTCATAACATCCGCTGAAAGATCTGCTGCATGGATGGGACACACACACACACACACACACACCACAAACACACAAATACATACCACAAACCACAACCACACACACACACCATAAACACACACACCACAAACACACACACACATTTGTCAGAGGAAGAAACTTTGAGAGTTGGAAAGGCCCCTTAATTTATGGCAAACATGCAGAATTATTATCAACTTTTATCTTTTTTTAAAATATTTTTTAGTTATAGATGGACACAATATCTTTATTTTGTTTATTTTATTTTATTTTTTTATGTGGTGCTGAGATTCAAACCCAGTGCCTCACATGTGCAAGGCAAGCGCTCTGCCAACTGAGCCACAACCCCAGCCCCTCAACTTTTGTCTTTATCATCATTTGAGAATATTCCCATAAGGCAGTTTCTGCCTTTGAGAACATAAACACATAGCTACCTAGGTGACCTTCTGGCACACCTTTAGATTTAAAAGGTCTGTTTACTGGTTCTTTATCTGTCTATCACCAAAGAGAATCTGCATTTCCCAAATGTCACTTTAATTAGAAATACCTGCAAGGGAAGGTGTTCAAAAACAACCTATGTTCCCATAAAATCCTTCCCAGTACAACTTCCTGTTTTTCAATCTTTTTTTCTAGTATTGGAGATTGAACCCAGAGGTGCTCTACCCCTGAGTTGCATCTCTAGCCCTTTTTATTTCTTTTAAATTTTGAAACAGGGTCATTCAAAATTTCTGACCCAAGTGTTGGCCTTGAACTTGTAATCCTCCTGCCTCAGTCTCCCAAATCACTGGGATTACAGGTGAGTGCTTCTGCATCTAGCTAGCAACTTGTTTTTTTCCCCCTTTCTTCTTCTTTTTGCTAAATACTCCATTATAAGAGGAAGAATAGAACAAGCTAGAAGAGAGAAAATTCTTTTTTTCTTGCTGATTGACAGCATGAAGGTTTATTATGCAGCATGTACAGCCAAGCTGTTATTTCTTCTTTTCAATAAATGCTGAAATTACACTCAGTTCACTGAAGGAATGTAAGAACCAGCTAATTTTGTGTACATTTAAAATTTCCTTACCTCATCTGGTAGCTTTCACAGACCTCCTGTAAAGGCCTAAATATATTAAGTGGGCAAGTCATTATCAATAGTAAAGAACAAGCAAAAAGCTATTTTCACTTGTTTATTTTGTTTGGTTCGTTATGTTAACATCAGTTTATTAAAGATACATTTTCTCATTTCCTTTGTTTGTTTTTTTATTAGAACACTAATTATGGTCATTACTATTATTATACTCTTGATAATAATATCTTACTTTTAAATGTAATCTCTTGTCCCAAAATATTCCAAAGTTGTTTACCACCTATTCAGCAAATTAGACATGAGCCATTCACTCTCTCCACCACATACCCACTTCCTGTGGTGGAAACTAGCAGCTTATAGCTACACAGCTACCTCAGCCTGGTAGAGTTGAGGCCACAGAGGGCGGGATTGTGCCTGTTCAAGCCACCCAATCACTAGCCATGGTGCTAACAGGGCCCAGAGACAAGCAGAACCACAGTCTTTATAAAATCATTGGCCCTCATCAAAAGGCTTCGTAAGTAGAAAAGTGATCTATCTTCTTTTCTGAACCCTTACTTAAATTAATTAGAGGTTCAAGTCTAAAAAAATGTTATTTCTGTTAATATTTAAGGGAAAAATTATTGATTGTTATGAGAAAGTCAGTATTTATAAAGGTGGACGTGAACACTATTGAGACATTTAACCTTCGAGACATTTGAACTGCATTCAAATTCCTGTTTTCCCTGTCCACCTTCACTATTCAGCAGCTATGATGAGAATATTGAGAAATATTTGAATTCTGTCCAATTTTATGTGGTTTTTTTCCCCCTATCCCTCAGAACATCTATCTGACCACCATTAGCTGTATGTAGTTTCCAGATTCAACTACATTGTCTTTTTCTGTAAGCCCACGCACAGAGAGCACCTTGGTCGCTGAAGAAGGCACATGAACTTAACATCTCCTCCAACATTTCTCTGCTCTTCCTGTTTAACAGACAGGAAGACAGTGGGCTTCTTTGTCACATGTATTTTTAAGAGTCTGCATGGAGAGCAGTAGTAATTCAGCTGTTTTTCCACTGTCCTCACTCATACACCATGACAGTCCATCTATGAACATCCTGAATTCTCCTGACCAGGGCTCTAGCAGCTCATGCTCAGCTGCATCCTACTACATGAAATGCTCAAAGAGTACCAAATCTATTAGGTTCTAAATAACAACTAATTGTGCTCCCTTCCTCCATTTCCAAACTATTCCTCTGTTACTGCTCAACTCTTTGAAACGGGACAATGTCTCTTCAGGAAAACATGGGGGAAAACATCCCTGCACATAATGATAGCATAGATTAACTAGAATACCACTTATTAGGGACCCAAACTTCAGAAAAGAAAGCAAACACCACCCTCCTCAAAATTTAATTTATCCTTTTGAAGATCTTTGATAATGATTCTGAGTGAAGTTCTAGACCCACTTAGCTATGTTTCTAAATGTGTTGGGAAATGATAGATGCTGACACCAGAATTTTGTTCATTAGGACATTTATTTTGAGCTAGAGGGAATGAGAGTCTAATGGAGAGAAGATTTAAAGCTAGTAAATATATTTTGCCCTTACCTATTTTCAGGGAAGCTGGAAGGTTCTGCGTAGCCTGATTTTTCTTCATGGAAATTAAAAATCAGCTGTCATGAAATGAGGCTAGTACATCATACCCCAAAATTCAAATTTATTTTCATGTCATTTAATCATGGTATAACCCTTTGTAATATGTAAAATAGATGAAAGTGTTGTATCTATACAGTCATCTACAGAAAACTCATGGTAAATTTTGAGGGCAAAGGTATTAGTGCAATTAAATATAATATAAACTGAATCCATTAAAGGTTGCCATGGGGTAGTGTTAACCAAACGTTAGAGCTCTCTAAATATTATTAGAATTCTAAACCATTAGAACTAGAATTCCCAAGAATTTGCATGTGTGAGTTAGATGTGATATGGAAAGACTTGTGTTTCCATTAGTTACATTATTTTGACTGAAAAAAAGAACTGCAACAAGATATTTTTAAACAGTTTGCTGATTCTAAAGCTCCCCAGTCCCTTCAGACTATTTAGCCCATGAATTGGCATTACCAAACTTTTTAAATTCTGTACATTGACAGATTAGAAAGAAGTCTGAGGCATTTGCTCCTTGTACTTGACCTCAAGGTGCCTCTGTGATGAGCTGAGTAATCTTTCCTTGGCAATGGAAAAATATGCTAAGATTTCTGTTTTTAGCCAGATGTCGGAGTAAGTACATGACATGGTTGGTTTATGGAATAAAACATCTTTATGAATGTACTTTATCATATGAACACCCGGCCTCACAGCTAGAACACATTATCCCTGTCCAGTTGTCCCAGAGGAAGAGTATGTTAGCCAGCTGGACCACAGAGCTTTGTGTTTTGTTGACTCAATTCTACCAGCATGCTGAGATTCATTTGGCTCATCACCTGGCTAATCACTTCATTGGAGAGGCCTATGAAGTTGAATAGTAAAGATTTTTCCCAAGGAAAGTCTGCTCTCACAGAAAAGTGACATTCATAACATCAATTGATAAACCTAAGGTGAAAGTATTAATAACATTAAAGATAGAGGAGAAAATATTTGGGATGCAAAATGATGGTGTTTTAAAATTTCCTAGAGTACTATACACCTTGCTCTCATTTTAAAATTATAAATAAACAAGCATCATTGAAAATTAATAGGAAATAAGCTTCAATAGTGCAAGTTATGTTCAGAGATAATTTTTCTGTCTTTTAAATGATGGGGAAAATGGAGGTGCTCTTGCATGTAGTATTCTGTGCTGAAAAATGAGGGAGATTTTTTAAAAGATCGTCTTGGAAAACATGATTCGAGTTCATCTTGAGAGAGCCATATGTACCCAAAACAACTCTTCAGGCATGTTTTTTTTTGTTGTTGTTTTTCTATTTGTTTGTTTTTTGATACCAGGGATTAAACCCAGAGGTGCTTTACCACTGAGCCCCATCCCCAGCCTTTTTTAATATTTTATTTACAGAAAGGGTCTCTCTGACTTACTCAAGCTTTCACTAAGTTGCTGAGGCTGGCTTTGAACTCATGATCCTCCTGCCCCAGCCTTCTGAGCCACCATGATTACAGGTGTGCCCCACCAGGCCTGGCCTCTTCATGCATTTTAAATACACTACTGCCATCTTCCACAAAATCACAGCTCTGGATCACATCCAGAACACATTCTTTCCACTTGCCGCTGAAAACTCATGTGTTTTGGATAGACTGTTAGCTTCCTTTTCTCCATTTACTCTTTGATAATGGTGTAAAATTATGAGTGGTAGAGCTATAAAAGGAGAATTATTTTAAGCCTTTTTTTTTGCGGGGGGGGGAATTGCCAAATAGAGATCCTGAGAAAGTTGGTGTCTGGGGATGAAAAAACAATTATTTTTAGAGAAGATTCTCTTGGTTCTAAAAGAAGTCAGACATTCACTGAAATAAAATAAAATTAAAAAAAATTCGTTGAAAGAGCAAACTAAGGCAAATGCTTACCCATTGATACTATGATAAAGTGACTGTGACACTATATTCAGATGCTTCAGAATAATATATTAAATGTTTAGTTTAAGAATGCAAATAGAAGTGTGCATTATTATCTGAAAAATTTCCCCAAATATTTACATAATAAATATGTATGCAAACTGTAGGGTGTGTCAGTACCCTACAAAAGTTATTTAAGATACTCAAGGCTTTGGATCCACTATCTGAATAACTCTGGGTAGAGAGGTTCTACTTACATATTCTAGAAATTAAATTGTATATTGTTTGAATTATATATTGTAAATGTTCATACAGCAAAAGGATTTTCCCCTGTTAATCAGGCAGGGACAAACAGAGAGAAAATTGTCACCTATGTGGAGCAGAGGATAGGGAATATGGGTTTTCTAGACTATGAACTACAGAATAAAGGTTTTTTTTTCAGGGAAGGGCAAGGAGATAATATTGACTTCTACTACCTGGTCTTTGGATCAAAACTCTGAATGAGATATGATATCAGCAGTGCTAAAATTCCAAACATTCAATAAAAATACTTTCAGTTAAGTGTGTTCAATAACATGCTTTGTCTTAGCTGACCATTTAGCTTGTTAAAGAAAATGATTTTTTTGCATTTAGAGCAAGTTAGTACCAGGAGAGTAAGCATCAGGAAAAGCCATTTGCCTGAAGATATGGAAACCTCTGGGAACACAAAGCTGTAGTACTGTAACAGTGACAGGGAGTTGGTGGGACAACCAGGAAGTCATTCTGTTCCTGCTCCCATACCTTATACAGATCTAATCAATGCCACCTCCAAAACATATTATTCTGGGCCCACACTTTCCGAACCCTGTTGTGCCTTACCTGGACCACTCTCATAGTTCCTAACTGCTCACCCTCCTTCCAATCTTGCCAGCAATAATCCATCTCCACGTGAGCAAAATGCTTTTTTCCCCCTTGTTCCATAAAATATGCATTTTTATTTTAGTGCCAAAACAATGTTTTGTAATGTATTTACATTCCAGAACTTATGAATATCCTGCATCTCTCATCATTCCATTCCACTCTGACTCTAATCTTTGAATAAAATTGATGCTTCTGGAAGGTGTGCAGTTTTTATTAAGGGAGACAGTTCTTTCAGATAAATCCTTTGAAGCTACTAATTTTATCATGCCACTTCCCCCCTTGCAGGGAAGACTCTAGAAATTTCCCATCATAGGTACACTAAAATCTAAATTGCCACCAGGCTATACAGGACCTTTTTCCATTTCCTGTTACCTTTACTCCCATCATGTGCTCCAGCCCAGGGGCTTACTTCTGGTTATTCAGATCTCAACTCAAATACCTTGACTTCTGAAAGCCCTGACTATTCTATCACAGTTGAACCCATCACTCAAATTTAATTCTTGAACGGCGCCTACATTTCCCTTGTTATTTATTAATTTGCTATTTGGGTATTAGTCATTCTGTTGATTTGCTCGGTTATCAACTGCTTTTCCCAACTAATATGTGGACTCTTGGGATATCAGGGCATCAGTTCTACCCCTTTTGCAGGAATTAGAGTATGGCATATAGTGAGTAGGTCCTCAGTAAATATTAGTTGCATTTACAGGCGAGAATTGCTCAGAGATTACCAAACTTATCTTAAAAAAGAGAAAGCCTACAAGACACCACCCATGTTGAGAAAGTTAGGGAATCAGAATCATTAAGGTTTAATCTGCAAAATAAACATCTCCTTTTTTTATATCCAATCTGAAGAAATGGGACATATCACTTCCTTATATTATACCATAAATTATTTTAAAATATTTAAAGCTATAACTCATTTTCATTCCACTTTTCCTTAACAGACATGGGGACCTGATCATATCAAATTTCTTTCTTTAACTTTCAAAGCTGCATTCCTCTGCCATGTCTGTCCATAATCACTTGGCAAGTAGTGGCTGCCCATCGTGAGCTACCAAAACACTTCATACATTCTTCTTTCACAGGAATGATGGAGGTGCTTTGTTTGTTTGCAAGTGTGTCCTCCCTAGCACACTGAGCTATATTTTAGCATCCAGAGTGAAACCCATTATCTAGTAACTACCTTATATAAGCTTTCAAAACCAGGCAATAAAGCACAGGCTAATAGTTATAACATAAAATATACTTTTGTAGATTCTAAACATTTTTATTTGAGATGCTCCAAAAGGGAGAGGGAAGGTACAGAGTTAACTTTTTGTTTGCAGTAGGATGTACAAAAACATTACTTTTCCCACTAAAATCTTAGAATTTATTATTACATTCTTGTACAGTATTAACTAATTAGTAAAAAGTTAATTTTATTTACTTCCTAAATGAATTTAAATTGGGTCAGAATAATCCAATTAGCTCAATAGCATGATTATGGCCAAATCTGAATATAAAACATTTGAAACATTAACTGCAAGGTATTTTAAGAAGAAAATCTAAACAGTAAGGTGCCAGCTAATTCAACAATATATTTGGGAAGAAAACAGTCTAGCTACAGATTTATTAAACTGTGGTCTTTCTTTTCTTTGTATTATGTTTACTCCAAGTAGTGTTACTCTCTGGGGTCAGTTCTGATTTCAACCTTGTACAGAGTTTCAAATCATGAGATCTCTGGAAAAGATTAATCCCTAATTCTTCTAGGCTGGACAGAATGCCTCTAGCAGATTTCAGTGATAAATTGCTGCACTTACAGCCTCTTTAGAGAAGCAACTCTAGATGGTTAAAGGCCTCAAGCCCTTTGGAAATTTAACCATCCCCATGTGTATTTCTCCTTTTTTCTTACAGCACACTGTCAAATTGATGTAACTCTGGGTGGTGATGAGTGAGGAGAAAATCTAAGGCCAGCCCAAGGAAGCAGTTACTTCCTTTATCCTCTCTAAAAACAGCTGTTTTTACTCTTCATCACTAAATGTCCCTAAAGCATACACAAGCTGCAGCCACCTCCCCATCTATATGTTTCTGTCTCCTTAATTCAATGCTGAGCTTTGTGAGGACAAGTACTGTTGCTTAATCACCTCAGTATCCCTAGCTCCTAGCCATGTGCATGAAACATAGCAGATGCCTGAGCAAATATTTATTGCACTAAGAAAGAGCAGGATCAGTAGTGGTCTCACAAAGCTGCCAGATGTCTGCTTTTCCCTGCCATCAAAGGATCTTCTAGCAGCATCTCTCATTTCTTCTTTTCTGCTCATGGGCTTTGTATTAGGGTTTGAGAGTTCCAACATCTGCTATAGAATTATGAATATTACCAAGTCATGTCAGGGAGAAAAAAACCTTCCACTTTATATTAAGAAAGATCCATCTTGGATTAATAATAAAACAGAAACAGAGGGCTGGAGGTGTAGCTCAGTGGGAGAGTGCCCGCTTAGTATGCAGAAGGGCCTGGGTTCCATCTCCAGCATCCTTTCCCACTCCCTGAAAAGCCAAATGAGTATTTGGAGAAAAGAATAACAATGACTCAACCAAGAGGATAGGTTTGCCTCCTGAATAAGTAGGCACTGGAGTGAGATAAACAAACATTACCATTGGCAAGAGATCTTGTTGCCAGGCAGAAATCAAGCTATCCTCACAGGCAGCATGAGCTGTTTCAGGTGCTTCCTTAAGAGAAGCTGAAAAGAAAGAGAATGAAGAGAATGGGGAACTGGGCTGCCCCCACCTGCTTAATAGGGCTGCTGTGGTTACTATCTGATAATTTTGGAGAAACCTTCTTGGAGAAACTGAGTTAGTTATCATTGGAAACAAAACGAGATCAGATAGGGCAGAGAAACCAGGGCAAAAGCACTTGGGCACATTGTGATTAGAACATTACAAGCTTAACCTGTCAGAGTTAGGAGGTGGACTAAGTTGGTAAAGAAGGACCAGAGACTAGGAGGACAACCTCATGGCAAAATGGGGCTGAAGCAGAAAGATCGCCTCATCAACTAGCTAGCCTCAGCAACTTAGGGAGGCCCTGTCTCAAATAAATAAAATAAAATAACACAAATAAAAAAGGACTGGGAATGTAGCTTAGTGGTAAGATACATCATTGGGTTCAATCTCCAGTACATAAAAAAAAAAAAAATCCTCCAAGAATATTAAAGGAACCAGCTAAAGTCACTTAAGAGGCCTTGAATTTGAATGGAAATCAGCATGGGTTTGAAATCAGACACACCTATCTGTCTTTAGGATCCCGCTAAAAGATGCTTAACTACTCAGGGCCAGAAAGATTCCTAGATTAACTATAAAGGACTAGTTCCTTAACCTCTTGGAGTCTTGGTTTCCTTATTCCTAAAATATTTAGAGGAAAAAAAAATTGCTTGAAGATCATCAACCCTCTGCCTGGGAAAATGCATATATCCCCAAAATTTTGCATGTAGCTTACTTTATATCTTAAGAATGGGAACATTTACCTTAAAATTTTTGACAATGTGAAAAATTTTCTACTTTATATAACTTTTCTAAAAGCAGATGGTTCAGAATAACAAAATGACTATCAAGAATTATTATTATTTCTCAGAATTTTCTTTTAGTTAAAATTTCTTTGCTTCTCCAGCATATTAATAATTATTATTGTGATAATCTTAACATTTTGCAAAGTGTGGCTTCAGATATTTTTTTCTTGTGTCAGAATTACCTTGAGTGCATGTTAAATATCAAGGACTCCAGGGGCTAGGATTGTGGCTCAGTGGTAGAGCACTTGCCTCACATGCGTGAGGCACTGGGTTCAATTCTCAGCACCACATAAAAATAAATAAAATAAAGATATTGTGTCCATCTACAACTAAACAAAAATATTTTAAAAATTTTTTAAAAAATCAAGGACTCCAATTCCAGAAATTCTATTCCAGAAACAATGGAGCAGGTCCAGGGATGTGTATGTTTAACATGAGAGTCCCACCTTACTTTTATATATAAAATTTAAGAAGAGAAAAATTTTAATTCTGGCCCACCTGGTTTTTTTTTATTACAGCCATATATATTGTTTCCTTTTCTAAATTTTGTTTTGCTCACTTCAAGTTGCATAATATACCTGTACACTGTGTCCCACCATTTTGACCAATTCATTTGAAATGTTCCTTTCAATGACAGAGTTATGTATATAATAGTTATATTCAGGACAGGGAAATCAACATAATCTAATGTTCTCAAGGGAGAAAACAGTTAAAATATGTACCAAATATTCATGTACCGGAGTTCATGTAATTTATTGTTGAGGCCCTTAGGAATACCCAGGGCACAGCAAGAAGTCAAAACAAAGAAAGTGAAATTAAGGAAGAAAGCAAAGTTTACAGAAATCAGGCAAAGGATTGTAAAAGTCAAGCAGCATGAGGCCATTTGATATTGAGGTAAATAGCCACAAAGAGCTCAGTTGTTCCTAAGGTCACTATATTTTAGGGCAGAGAAAAATATCAATATTTATAGTGATTGCTTAAGTTCTTAAGAAGTTGAAAATATGTGGTAGAGTGCTTGCCTAGCATGTAAGAGGCACTGGGTTTGATCCTCAGCACCACATAAAAATAAATAAATAAAATAAAGTTACAAAAAGTTGAAAATATGCATAGAATATTTGTTAAAGGGAGAAATCAAGAGCACAATATGCTTTAGAAAACTTTCCCTACAAAGTTTAATATAAAATATTTTATTATTCATCTCCCAAGAAAAATACTACTCTCTGACATTATTTGTTTTTGAAACACAAAAGGATATGTTGTCCCTTACCAAAAAGAGCTTGCAAAGGATGCTAAAGGACTGATATCAATTATAGTCAGGAAAACATAAGAAGCTCCTGAGAGGTATAGAAGTTTCCTTCTATCTTATGAGGAAACCAAGTTTTCACCAAATTTTCCTTTAAAAATACACATACATAGTAGCTCTTGAAGAACTTTTATATTGACAGAATCTTTTGACCTCATCTAAAATGGGAGAGGATTGCCTTAAGAATCAAGTAGAAGAAAACAGAATTTCAGGGTGATAGTAACAATGAGTAGGATTAAAAACTCTCTATTTATTTATTTATTTGTCTTTTTAAAAAAGTAAACTGTAAATGGATTAAAGAGGGATTGGTGTGTGGAAGGTGGGGAGCTGGGGCAGGGCTATGCTGGGGACTGAATGGGAGTGGGTTGTATTCCATGCTTTTGAGATTATGTCAAGGTATATCTTGGTTTTGTATCATGACTAAAAAATAATTTAAAAATGAACATTAAAAAAGAATTTTATATAATAAAAAGTTCTCTAAGGCTCTGCTTAGTTCTCATTGCACTGTAGTTAACCACCTCCAGTTAATGACAAACTCTGGCTAAGCTTTGGGCAGGTTCCAGGAGAGTAGCCTTAGAGTCATTTTCGACATTTGGCAGATTCTGTCCAAGAGAAACAACATAAACCCCAGGGAGAAACACTTGATAATTTTTCTAAAGAAGGTGACATCAAAGCTGTTGTCAGGGTCATATATAATTAGTATGCTATTAAAGAGGTAGTTTACCTTTTTTCCCTCTGCAAAAGCCAAGGACAATGGAGAGATAATGGAAGACACTGAAGAAAGTGAAACTAGGAATTGAATACACACCCCTCAGGTAACCCTTGATACTGGTGCTGTTCCCAAATGCTATGTGAGGAAGGATGGTAGCTAGTCTTCCTGCTCTTGTCGGATGATTAAAAGTTCAAATGGGACACATCAAAAACAAATATAAAGTACCAGAAGGAGATTATTCTGAACTTGGATTGAATTACTTCCCTTTGGCACATAAACTGTGTTTTCTGCTGAAATTCATCTTGGCTAACACAGGGAACTGGGGCTGCAAGGTAGCCCTCTGTGAGTACTGGATGGTTCTGAGGAAAGTTCAAAGGCAATAATGAGTGTTTGATCAGCCCTGGGGCTTAGTATCTGGCCTGTTTCTGCTGTGTTTGTGTTCTTCCACATAGTATTGAAATGCATTATTTCAACACCTAATCTAAGACACTAAAGATCCTGGAAAATTTTAAGAGAGACAAATTAAAAAAATCTCAGCAAAATAATAAAATCCAAAAGAATAGGGTAAGAGGAAAAGGTAGATAGTATTGGAAAGGGAAAAATGAATTAAGACCCCCCCAGAGAGTTCAAAGCTTGGTTCACCCTAAATTTTCACTGCTGGTTATGATTCCACATAGTATATCCACCATCTTTCAATACGATGATCTGAAGATTGTCCTTCCTCCAGGTAGGAAGTCAAAACTGTGTTTGCTTTGGGACAGACAATCTGTGAGCTAAGGTTACATGCAGGAAAGCCACCACTTGCATCCTGTAGTGCCCCAGATCTTGGTTGGTTTTCTTAGACTGTGAAGACAGTATAAGCATAAGCCCCAACTATCAGGGCTCAGGAGACCTGCTGAAGGCCTCCAAATGAAAATGCTGGGAGCTAAGAAAATACTCCACTGTCTGCCTCCTCTAAGTCCTTTGTTGCCCCCTTCTCATCAGAATCCTCCCTGCTTCAAGAGGACTTCCTTTTTGAGTACATGAATGAGAATCATATAACAGAGAAGTTGATCAGTGAATAATTATTTTGCTTCCCCCTCATATTCTGACCTATTCTGCACTGGTCTGAAAATCAGCCCACTGTGATGAATCAGAAAGGATGAGGAACTGGAAAGTTGCCCTCTGATTCATGACTCCAGCTCCGGCTGTGCTTAGGATAATGGACGCAGTCTGGGACCCATGGGAAAATGTGTATTTTGGGAAGGAAGATGCCTGGACAGTATATTGAGGCTTCCTATGCTGCCATGAGTGTTTTGTGGCTTAATGAATGTATTTATAGTTACATTACAAGTTCTTTATCATTTCAGAAATCAATGAGGCAATTTCCAAGGGAAGTCAGGATGATTTGTGGCTATCAGCTGCCCCTATTATCTATCCTAAAGAGAAAAAGAATTCCTTCACTAGGGAAAACCAGAAATGGAATAATTTTCCAGAAGGAAAATCTGACTTCAGTAAGACTGAATGAAAAGTTGGATAAAAGTAGACACTTCTTAAAACAAAGGTGCAGCACTTCTAGTGGTTGAAAGCCTTTTAAAAAATGATTTAAATGTTTTTATTTCCCTACCATGACTACAACTTAATGCCAATAGCTACTATTAATCAAGGAGTTGCCATGCTGCCAGACCTTTGATAAATACTTCCTAAGTTTTCTTCCCTTCTAGGTAGGTAAAGAGCTAGGTAAGGGGCAAAGCGGACCTCAAACCCAGTTCTGTCTCACTCTAGGCTTGTGCTTTTATCACTATTACCTTAGTATTACCACTGGAATCTGGTTATTTAGTAAATTGTGTAAACAGATGTGTTTTTGATCTTATAAATTCATTGACTTTGTGTTTGAATTTGGACACATTCACACACACACACACACACACACAATTTATTTACTCATCCCTTCAACAGATACTTACCAGTCACTTGCCTATACTAAATTCTTGCTAAGCACAAGAGATGCACAGATGAAAACATAAAATCTCTCAGTGAGTCCATAGCAGAGAGAGAGAAAGGATGGCATTTCTACTACAGTCTGTGCAATGATGCAAGAACAGACCAGATCATGAAAGCAAAACAGAGGCACAATCTAAGTCTCCAAACATAGCACCAGAAGATGCCCCTGCTCTTGTCAAATCACCAACTGTTTTTCCAAAGCTACTGATCTCAATTCAAATTTAAGATAACAATAAAGGAGTTAAGATTGTTTACTTCGTTTTAGGAAAACTCCCATCTGGGTTTCTGTGAAGCACACCGGAAAGGGTGTATTTCTAGACAAGGGAAATTTCCTTCTCCCAAATTTAGAATCTCTAGGAAACTCTTCTAAATTTAGAAACACACTGCAAACTTCAGTGCTTGTCAAGTGGGTGGGTTTAGGTAAAACCTAAGTTGGCTGCAGTCACATATATTTCATTTTCTTCTTCCCATTTCCTTGGCAATCCTAGAATTAGATACAAAAAGACTTGCAAACAATCATTCTTATGTTGTTTGCACACAGTAGACTACATGTTTCTTTGGTGGGCCAAATGTGTGTTTCTCTTTAAAATTAAATTTTAAACTAATTTTATACTAATTGAAACTTTCAGTATAAAGAGAAAAGGTTTTCCAAAGCTGTGTATTCATTGTGTGAAAATTCTGTTGAATAGTCTCTATAGCAAGTCCTGGTATTTGTTCTTTGCTGAAAAAGAAAAATGCCTTGTAAATATAAACATGAGAAAATGATAAGGAATATGTTTACATTGCAGACAGCGTGTTGGACGGGGTGACGCGATTGTTAGCTTGATCATAATGCTATTGGTGCAAGTTGTATGGTTTACACCACACTCTATAGTCAGTCATAACTACAATCTTATTAAATAAATCAGGTAAGTTTTTCTCCCCTGTATTCCAGTTGAGGAAGTTGAACTTTGAAATGGTCATGTCCTCCCAGGAGACTATCTAGCTAGTAATGAAAAATGACAGCTGAATCCAGCTTTGCCTGAGTCTATGTTTAGTACTCTCCAATGTCTGATGTGCAAATTGTTGCTAGAAATACATGGCCATCTTCCTGAGAACAAAATGAAAATAATTCCTAATTATGCTAATGAGGTAAGGCATAAGGGAAACTATTTATATTTTATTTATTTGATTTGTTTATTGAATGAAAGTCATTGTGCTTGATGCAATAACAGGATTCCAAAGATGACAAGTGTTATAAATCTTAACCAGAAAGTCCTATGTATATTGTTCTATAGGTTCATGAAAACATACCTCTAAATATAGGCTGAAATAAAAATTATAACATAAGTACAGTTCCCTTTTTTGAGATGTTTGGGGCAACTGAAAAGATAGATGAACATATACAGTGACACATGTCACAAGATTTATGTAGGATCTTTTATACTTAAGTCTACAACCCCACTCATTTATCTGAAGCAAGCCCTATGTCACACCTTAGACTCACTACGTCTGGTGGCTGAGGTCAACGTACTATAGTTCCTCAACTTTGTTCAGTAGTCATGCACCAGATGCAGGCAATATTGACACATCCAGTGTCTGTGGCCAAGATTTAACTCAAAATTAAGCTGCTAGACTTGAAGATTTATAATAAAACTCTTGACAGAACTTAGGTGAATCTGATTCTACATGAGCTGTGGAATAAAAATCCTAAGGATTTTGTATAGGCCAGTGCCAAACAGAATACTATTCTTATATATCAAAGCCCAGAAAAATGACCATTTGTGTTTCTTCAGACTGCATGTGGACACTCTTCTTAACATATAAGTCCATTAAACTCTGTGTCTGTACCTCCCTGTCCCTATGTTATACATCCATCCTTGGCTCTCATTTAAAATGTTGTCTTTTCCTATTCCGCAGAAGTGAACAGTTCTTTGAATATCTATTTAAATGCCTTTTAAATAAAGCTCTCTCCTCTCCCAAGCACACTTTTCTCCTTGAATTCATGCTACTTTGTGGAGTTCAGACACATCCATCAACTCATCAGTCAGAATCTTTATAAGACTCAAAATACATTCCCTGAAGGAAAAAATAATTTTGTGAAAGTTCTCTTTATTATTTTCACTTTAACAGTTCTGAGTTCCTTCCTTGACCTGTAAAAATCTTATGATTTCTAACTTTTAAAGTTACAGGTAAAATTCTTAGTGAGTGAAACTTTGTTATTAATTATTGAAAACAATCATCAGAATTAAAATCATGCAGAATTAAAAATTCTGCAAAATTATGCAGAATTAAAAATATTGTTATTTACTTTTTCCTCTCCTAAGACTTTAAACTCATCCTAACCCTGTTCTGAAGATTACTTTATGATAAACTATTCTATCATGGTAGAACACTTGTACCCATATACTCAGTGAAACACTAAGGCTCTTGTTTAGTCCAAAAATGATATCATTTCCTTCATGGCACTTATAAAGCTTTGTTTTCAAGGAGTCATTGTGTTATTATGAATTTCATTGTCTCACAAATGGTTCCATTGTCTTGGGTAGGTACTCTGAGTCTGCTAGTAAAGACTGAGAAGGAGAAAGACAAGGCCTGAGGTCATTTATTTTTATTATGTGTAGACCCATGGTTTTGGAAAGACAATGTTACCAGCTTGTAGTTACAAACACCAAGAAACCGGTTTTCCACAAAGCACATACAAATATATGCATTTTATTAGTACAAGAAATATTTAAGGCTGATCCCATATCCTTTGCAGAGGACAGGATGGCGAAATAGAGTTGTTTTGTTTGAATACAAAAAACTAGGAGCAAGTTTTATAATCTTTCTAGAGAATATCAGGATGTTGCATCAAGATTATTAGAACTAATTTGGCAAATGCCTTTGAACAGCAAGCAAAGGGACTCACAAATATGCATATATGTATATTTTTGTGTATGTGGTGCTGGGGATTAAAACCCAGGACCTTGTCCATGCAAGGAAAGCACTCTACCAACTGAGCTATATCCTCTGCCCTATATTTTATAGATAAATACATATATACATTTATAAGATAGTTTTAAGTATATACTTTTAAAAACTAAACTATGTTTGAGTCATTATACCAATGACCAGCTTTGAGGCTTTTACTGATTATTTATTTAGGAAAATCTTCCAAGAGTCATTCCCTCAACACTGGAACCCCCTTTGCACTCCTGTTGCTGGTTCTTCTCAACAGGGTTGCAGCATTTTGCACTCCTGGCCTCTTTCCTTCACTTTATCCATTATCCTAACCTGCAACTGCTGCTAACTCTCATTTTCTTTCCACCAAAAGACCAGTTATAGTGGCTAATGCATGTGTTCCTTAGCACCTTAATTAAGTTAGCATCGCGTCAACCTAAGAATGTGGCAGTTCAGAAAAGGAACTCTGTACTTTAAACAGCATGGAGCCTTTGGAAGAGGCCAATGTATAGTCTGTGAAGAAGGAAAAACAAATGGCAGAATGTTTCAAACCAGAGAGACTGGGTCTTGCACCCTTCTGCAGTAACTGCTGCAAACCTTTAAAGAGGTTCTCATTCTTTTTTTTCTAGTTAGCTGACACCTTCAAGCAGTGTTTGCTGTCATTATTACTAATATGGATATGTCCCATTAGATAAATTATACTGAAACCTGTAGAGGACACTTTTAGTCTTATGCATAATTTCTATAGATAATGAGTTGCTTTAGTTCGAAATGGCTGAACTGCAAGAAAATAGACCATTTTTTAAAAATTAGACTGTCTTGGAAATATCAATGGGGACATATTTCAAAAATGTACAATATTATTTATTCTCATATTTATTGAAAATGTTTTCTTACAAACAATGAGAATTCAATGACCACATTTCTATCTCCCTCCCCCCAGCAAGAGATATTGATAAAATGCAACTTGATAATCTAAACTCAGCAGCCAATATTCCTGGAATTCTACTTGTCTGGCTAAAACTTTCCTGGAGATCTTTCATTTTTCTTCTCAGAAGCACAACATGCAACTGATCTTCTACCTTTGAACTGGTTCTTACTATATTTACCCTTGTTTGCACAGAGGATACTCTCACGGGCAGAATGGGAGCTAAATCGGGCTCTGATAGGGTTTCCTTCTCCTGAGCTCATTTTCTGAGCACATGGCATTCATAAATAGCCTGTAAGACTTTGGGCCTCTGAGGTCATTGTGCTTCACACAATTGTTCTCAGCAGCACTACGTGAAAGACAGTGGCTGGGTTGAGGCCTGAAGTTCCTGAAAGCTTGTTTTCTCAGCATTGAAGGTCTATCTCTTCTTAAACAAAAGTACAAGCCTGTGCAGGGTGACCTTGGTTATTGTTCCTGGGGCCTGTGATTTCAGAAGTGGAGGTTTCTCCTGAAATGATATCACTGATGGATCCCAAACAGATACCCTCTTGCTCTCAGGATGCCTATATAAATAGCAAATTGATTCCTGTAATGAGATAAATGCTTTATAAACTCTCTCCTATTAAGAAGGTATGCAAATTAAAGTTTACCTGAATACTTTTGCCTCCCATTTTCTTGACATACTTCAGGCTTAATTCTAAATGACTTCTAGGAGAAATAAATGAAATGTGATGACCACTCATTAATAAGAGGAATATGTTTTATAGACATGTGGTTGAATGAGTAGGTCTAAGAAGGTAGTATGGGAAAAACAAGAAGAGTGTTAATAATTTGTTAAATTGTTGACAAGAATACAGTAATTTTCTCTGTAGGTACAGGTAGATATTTTGATTTCCTGATATTTGAAGTGAACTACCACAATTTATAGAAAGTCCATAAAAATTTTCTAGCCTAGAAACACCTGAGAAGTTTCACTTCTGTGGAAGATGTAAATTTAAAAAACAAACAAACAAAAAATAAATAAAAACTAAACAAAAAAATTATTTTTTCTCCAGGACTTAGTTATTTTAGGTAAGGACTCCTTTTGTGACAGAGCATACAGGTGAAAATGCTGAGGATTGAATGAATAACTCATTTTAAGAATGTATTCAAATGTATCTTGAGTCCATTTCTGTAAGGCAGAATATGACAGCTTTGTAGGTTGTGAAATAGGTAAATAATTGTCATTAAATATTTCATACATAAAATATAATTTTAAATAATATAATGAACTATCCTGTTCTGATATTCAGAATAAGAAATAAAACATGACCATAGGCATTGGTCCCTTCTGGACCTCTCTCTGACTATATTTTCTACCATCCTTTGTGCAGACAGCAATTCTGCATTACTTTTAAATTTAGCTAAGGTAAAATCCCTAAATAAGCATTGTAATGTACTAATTGTACAAATGCTGACAAATTTTTTATACAGCTTATGATGAAGGCTATTCTGATATGTCTTAGTTATAGATATGGTTGAATATATTTTCTTACCTTCCAAATGTAAGAAATATTTGAAAATATGGTATAATTTTTTTAAAAATATTTTTTAGTTATACATGGACAGAGTGTCTTTATTTTTGGTTTACTTATTTTTATGTGGTGCTGAGGATCGAACTCACTGCCTCACACGTGAGGGGCAAATGCTCTGCCACTGAGCCACAACCTCAGCCCCGAAAATACGGTATAATTTGAAGGAATCCTTTTTAATTTTGTTACAGACAGATATACCTATATAAGTATGAAAAGGAAGTTAGTAGTGTCTATTTAGTTGTTTATATAGTTGCTTAAATAAGAGTCTTTCTTTTCATATGAAAATAATTATATTCACTTTTGAAGTTCTTTTTGAAAAAAGTTTTAGGTCATACAGGATTTTATTTTACCTGCCATGTTTGCTTTAGTCTTACCTATATTTATACAAAACCTTATTCTTTCTCTTGTAGTTACTATTCTGTCTTTTGCCCTGGGCTGGATTCCTGGGTTTAAACACACACACACATACACACACACACACACACACACACACACACACACACACAATCTGCAGAGTAAATAGTCTCAGAGTTAATATACTAAAGATATCAAAATCACCTGTCAATTCATTTAAATCAATACTGACAGTTTATTTGAATCAATTGACTTGTGACTGATTAAACTGGTTGGTAAATAATTTAAATGAATACTCTAAGAAGTGTCTTGTGCCATAAAACATAAAGTAATAAAAATGAAAATTACAAAATTTCTAAGATCATTATTTTGTTTCTAATTAAGCCAAACTAAACTTATTTGGGACTTGGTGCTTGTTTCCAAAGCTAAGTTAGAGATCTTTTTTCTTTATATAATCTAAAAGAGCTGTTCTACCATTTGGATTTCAGTAACATTAAGTAACATTTAGTTAAAGACACATATTCAAACTTGGGAGCTTGTTCTTAGGGTTGTTCATCTGCCAAAATAGGCAGGAAAGTTGGAGAAAAATTTGAATGAGGCGGGGCCATGTCACTTGGCATACTGAAGAGAGCAATTTTATTTTATAAGAGTGCAATTAACTCCTCTGTGTACCCAGGCGCCTGGTTCTAGGTACAGTGCAGCAACTCCTAAAATATTCTTATCATGTCCCTAAATCATAGAATTGACAACTCTCAGTTTTAAATGGCCTAAAATAAGTGGGATTTATTTTAAAATTCTAAGAAGGCTGGCATATTACAGTGTGAGTGACATTGTGAGAGCTGTTTGTCAAATTTCAGGCTCTTTCCCTTTGCATTCCAAAATACTGCTGTCACTATCCCACCTAGACACCTGGTCAACTAGAAAGAGAGTGGAGGGCACTGTGAGCAATATCCAACCTGCAGACCTGGCAATTAATTCATCCAGCTGGGAAAAAGACATCACAACTCTTGAGGATGCGATCTGCAGCTTTAGGGGGCCAGAAATTATTCTAGACCTAATTACTCCACCTTTATCACTGCTTGGATTTGTCTAGGAGACTGCAGAACATTTTCTAAGAATCCCTTGAGAATCTGCTAAAATACTCCAAGGTCCAAATAGGTTGTAATACAAGATTAAGGAACTGATGTACTAGAGACAGGCAGTCATGCAGGCTTTATTTTGCTCCTTTAACAAAAATATTCTATCTAGACTTATTTCTCATCAGAATTCACCACAATTTAGAGCATCTCAACAATTGAGAGTCTCCCTGATGAACTGAAATGCTATAAATCAAGGACTGAAATTGAATTTCTGTTCTATTTTAAACTCATTGTTATAATTGGGAGAAAAATAGAAGCTCAAAATTCTATTTTTCCTACTTTCCAGTAGGTTTGACTGTATTGTCCTATGCTCTTCTACTGTAAACCCATAAATCCACCAAGATTTATAGGGCCATACTAGGTGTTCATTAGTTTGGATGAAAGTACTCTGACATGTTCAATGAGAGACTAATGATGATCTGGAATGTTGAAGAGAATAATGAAGCAGATGGAGCCTGAGAGAGACCTAGGACATTTTCCACCTCTATTGCCTGGGAATGAGGCAAAGAGAAAGATAAACATAAAAGGAAATAATGTCTTATTTATTCTTTCAGGGCTACAGATTCATTTCTGAAGATTTCTACAGATAGAGAAAAATATTTCTTATTGATAATCATTCATGACACTTTCGGATTAAAAGTATTTCCTTTGAGCAGCTGCAAGGCCTACTGTGACGTAAACTCTTCTGTTTCTTCTATTCTCCAGGGAAATGGTAAAGAGCTGACCATTAGCCTCTTTGCAGTCACCTTTCAGGTCATTCCAGACTAAGGTTCATGAAAAGCTCACTGTCTTGTTTGTCTAGGCTAATAAATACCTCTTGATATCTACTGGCTCCTCAGGATGATCATCTTCCATTCCTACTTCCATCATCCAAGGTAGAATTTCAGGAACACATCGATTAAAACCCATGTCTTAGAAAAATCACTTTTGATCATTTTGCCATTTGTTTCAAGTTGAACCTAGACAAACCAGGAAGACTGTCTCCTTTCCTCTTGGCCTCCTTCCTTGAATAACGCTGGCTTTGCCCCGTCTTTGTGGAGTTTCAAAGATGATCATTTTTTGATCCTTTGTGTTTTTGCAGCTGGATTAAATATCAGACATAATCAAATCAACCATGCTATGACACAAACCAGATGTTAAAACCACTAAAAGTTCCAGATGACATTTTTATCTCATGTTTCTAGTGTTACAGATATAGCCCAATCCTCCTTATTTTTATTTCCTTTTTCTTACACTATTTTTAAAACTTAGTTAAGCATTATAATATTCTGTTTGATTTTGCCACAAAAAATAGTTTTTGAAATGTACTTAAAAAATGTACATTATCTTTGCCCCATTGCTTGAACTATCAGTTGCTAGATATATATATCGGACAATACCCGATCTTTCTTGTGCATACTTGGGATTGAACCCAGGGCTTTGGACATGCTGGGCACATCCCCAGTTCAGATTCCTCTTACTTTTAATTTGAGCTAACTTGTAACTGTATTCAGTCTATAGGTGTTCCCTTAAAACCACCCCTAGATTTTTGGAAATAATATGACTTCTTCAGGGTTAAGCCAGTACTGTCAACTCTTCATAGGTGAGATGAGGCCTTGGCAGAATTTATCTCATACTTTGCATGCAAGTAACCCAGGTAGTCCCATAAAATTAGGTTCTCAGGCCTCAAATCAGAGATTCTAATCTAGTATTTCTGGTGAGAGTCCCAGGAATCTACATTTTTTTCCACAAGCACCTCAAATGATTAGGCTGATTTTGCAAGCAATATAATTTGAAAAATACTGAATCATAGAACAGGATATCCCATTAGACAAAGCAGGAAGAGCAGCCCTCAGAAATCTAATTAAGACTTAATAGACATAAAAGGAGCATAGCCAAACACTCATGTTAACAGAACAGAGTGAGTGGTGGCGGGGGAGGCAGGGGCTTTGCATGGAGACTACAGAAGGAAATATCAAAGCACAAGAATTTGTGACCTCACACTGTTCAGAGAGGGAGAATGTCTTGATGCTCAACAGCGGCTATCATGAGTTCACGGTGGTTATGTCCCTACAACTCTGGTGTAAGCATCAAACTCTCTATGGATCAATGATAGAACACATTAAATAATCTAGTTTACTAAAATTAGTTTTAAAAAGATAACTTTTTAAGAGACAAAAGACCAACACAAATGCCCTGGTTTATTTAACAGTTTTTACATAGTGCAGGGACATTTTTGTACATTTGTGTCTTGTGAATATGGTTAGAATGAGTCAGTTGCTCTAAATCTGATTAACATCTAATAGAGTAAAATTCCAATTTCCAGGACTTTGAAAGAAGACTATTAAACTCCATTGCAACTATGATCCTGTCAGCTTACTTCCCTCCTATACAGACCTGACAAAGTAAGGCAGGGTGAGAAGGGAATGTCTGCTGTCCAGTCTTTGGTTTGAATGACAGTTCTACCACTTACTAGACTTTTCATAAATGATTCAACATTTCTGGATGCTAATAACCCTTTTGTAAATAGGGGTGATACTGAGTGCAAATAGTTGTCAAAGTAATCAATCAAGCTAATATATGTGAAGTTCCCTTTACACAGTAAGTTTAATTTCCATTAAAATTTTCCTTAATATTTCCCCCACCTAGCAACTGAAGCAGCTGACTCTTTATTACTTTTATATAACTTGACACTATTAGTTGTTTCTTGAAATTTGAAGTACCATATATATACTTGTGCATATAATAAATACCCCAAAATTAAAGTGGTTATTTCTGAGTGTCATATGAAATTATTTTTCTGTATTTTCCAAGTCCACATGTATAATTAATATTTTCAAAAGTTCTATTAAATGTTATTGATTGAATTCTACTACTCTTGAACTTAGCTGCACGTTAAACTCATCTGGGGAACTTTTAAAACTTCCAGTGCTCAGTATGCATCCCAGACTAAAATCATTATCTGATGACAGGGCTCATGTAATAGTATTTGTTTTTAACACCTCAGATGATTACATTCTGTAGCCAATGTTGAGAACCTGTGGGTAAATTCCTATGTACTTAAATCTGTCCTGAAACTGTCAAGAGATGGAACTTTTAAAAGTTTTTAAAATCTTGAGATTTAAATATGAATTTTCCCAAATGAATTAAAAGTAGTTTACTAAATCTTCCTTCATATCAAAACATTCAAATTCACTGTGATATCTATAATATACTTTCAAAATATCAGTTTTTATCTATTCTGTTTAGCTTAGATTTTTCTATGAAGCATTCTAAACCTTTGAAAATGTGAATTTCAGTTGCTATTCCCCAAACAGACACTGAGAAGGCCGAGATGGCCAATTCTTTGGAACACTCCAGAAGACCTGTTAAGGTATGATGGTTGCCTACATCAAACTGAAGAGGAAAGAACCCATGCAGCCAGAAAACCTGCTGCTTGGAAGACACTCAAAGAGAGATCAATGGCAAGTCACTGGCTGAGAAGCAGGGAGGCGAGTGGTATGACATGAGGAGACGGTGACAAAAGTCAAACAGTATTGCAAATTAGTTGCAATAGAGTCCACAGTGGGCTTCAGGAGATCTCCCAGAAGCAGGGTGGAAAATCAAGGGATGGGGACCCCAGGGGCAGAAAATTAGTAAACACGCAGGTATGCAAATAGTCAACTTGGGAGACTGGAATTAGGAAACTGGAACAGGAGTACAGGATGGGCAAGGGGGATTGACCTCAGTTCTTATGGCACTTTAGATTTGAGTTTTTCTAAAAAATTAAGAACCTGGTTGCTGATATTTAAATTAAGAGACAAAAGTTGTGAGAGTGGAATAGATGCACAAGGTTCAGTTTAGATTAGAACTGCAGCTGGTCCTCTAAGCTTCTTAAATTCTATGAGACAAGAAACAAAACTGATGCTATCCCTAGAGCAAAGCTTATCTTCTTGTGGAAGCAAGCCCCACCTCTGAGAAGGCCATTGCAAAATCCAGGGAGAATGCATGTGGTTTGCAAGGGTGGTGAAGGGCATTGCTCATTTGTAACATCCCAGGTGGGACCTTGGGAATCATCCTGGAGGTGGACTTCTCTCTCAACGTATCTGATCAGTCACACCCATATCAAATCAATCACGAGCTCCTGTCAATTCTAACTCAATTGTATCACTTAAACATATCCAATTAACTTAATCCTTCTATAATTAACATAATTGAGGCTGACTTAATCTTTCATGCTGATTATTACACCAACTTCCTAACTGGTCTGTATCCTCACATGCACTGTAGGCAAAGAAATATTTCTAAGCATCATCTATGGTTCCCTGGTTTCCATTTTGCATTTTATTCAGAAATCTAACTTCCTATAAATGTTTCCTCTGAGAAGCTCTTCTTCTGAGAAGTTCCAGGGATGTTCTGCATGGGCTCAAAAATAAGCCCAGTTGGGGCCTGGGGTTATGGCGCAGTGGTAGTGTGCTCGCCTAGCACGCGTGAGACACTGGGTTCGATCCTCAGCACCACATAAAAATAAAATAAAGATATTCTGTCCACCTACAACTAAAAAAATAAATATTAAAAAAAATAAGCCCAGTTGTTCTTTGGTTCTGCTGCATGTAAAACAGACCATGTTTTTCATCTGCTGTAACCATTTCCTTCTATTACCACTGTGTCTTTCAGGTATTACAGTTCCAGGCTGTATACTACTACTACATCTACTGGAATTTGAAAATTAAATGCTTTCCTCTAGCCCAGATTACCCAGGTTACTTCCCTTTGCTATATTTTAGGTTAGTTCTTTTTGGTTTACCTTGCTCTTTAGTAAAGTTTGGTTTGAACATTCAACTTGTTTACATATATCTATCTAAGGAATATTAGAGGTGGTGGACCCATACCTAGGACAGGTTGCTAAACAAGGGTCAATGATCACTCCTCTGAAAAGCTACAGGATGTTGTGGATTGGGAGATTGTATTGGTAAGATTTCAATACTATACAAAATGTTCTATATATTTAATACAATCCTCATCAAAATTCCAGTGCTGCTTGCTTTTTACATAATTAATTTACATCTCTTAAGGGAAAGGTGATCATTAGGGATAAAAAGTGAGACAATGAGGACCAGTTCCCCTCACCCCATAGGAAGCCACTCCTAGAGCATCTACATAATTTCATTATGAAAGGTAGTAGAGTCTACAGATTCGGCCTATAAGTCCTTCGGAGGAGAGTGGCAGAGGTACTGGGATGCTTGCACATTTAAGAAGTATGTTGAACATTCCTAGGGCTTTTCCTGGAGCAAGTAGCCTGTTATTTGAGCTCAGCACTCCCCTTCCTTGAGCTGAAATCAAAGGCTGACTGAATCTTACTCCACAGATGGAGTAAGAAAGAAATATAGCAATAAGTGACCCAAGAGCGTTTATGATGATTTCTAAGCCCTTGCCTTATTGTGACTCTTGGGAAGGGCTAACAGTTTTGTAATCATTGAGGAAATGTTTGATGAACAGTTTCCAGCAACTTTGAGAATGGCCTGAGGTTTAGGACCTGTGATAAATGTCTCTTGCTACCTCAGAGGTTGCAGCTGAGTTCACTGACAAGAATAATGACCTTGTCAGTAAACTCTGTGTTGTCTCCATGTTTCTGTCTGGTGCATCTGCATCCCCTTGGTTTCCTCATGCACATGCTGCTATTTGCTTTCACAGTGTGTCAAATTATGTCTCATTACTTTACACTGAGCACACCTCCAGTGAGACTATGAAGTTTAGAGAAAAAAAAGTCTACATGAGCAACCCCAGTAAGTTTGCCCATCCTACAGATCACTTCCCTGAAGCAATCAAGAAGAAATCCTTTCAAAGGACGCAACATATATTTGCTTTCCTTCTAAAATTTTTTCTAAAATATTTTCACTCCAGTTTTTTTTTTTTTTTTAAATTATACTCAGTGACACTCGAGCAGATTTTCTTCTCTTGAATTTGGACTTTTCTCTCTTTAATGGCTTACTTGTTCACATTAACACACAAATAGACTGTTAATACTTCCACCTTAAAAGAAGATTGTGTGTCCACTTCTAGAGGTCCAACTTTGTGCTCCCTTTTATACTCTCACTTATAATAATCCTTCTATTCTCTCTTGTTCCAGTGCAATCATCCTTTTACCCTGAATACCCCTAGGTTTCCAGTGACCTCTGTGCTACTGAATCAAGTGTTCATTTCTCAGAGCTCATCTTAATTGACCTACCAACAACATGTGACACTGCAGATCACATTTTAATATGATGTCCAGGCCATCCTTTGCACTAGATTCTTCTTCTACCAGGATTGGTCACTCATTCTCATCATTTTTGCTGTTCATTCCTCCTCAAAACTGGAGTAAATAAATATTCAGGTCTTTTCTATCTAAACTCACATCCTAAGTGATTTCATCGAATCTCATGGTTTTGAAGATCATCCATACAGTGTAGATACCCAAATTTCTTTGCTTGCAGTCATCTCTCCCCTAAGTCCTCATGTGTATGTATATATGGCTGCTTATTGCATATCACTATTTGAATATTGTTATGGTTTGGATTTGAGGTGTCCCTTCAAAAGTTCATGTCTGAGGCAACGCAGGGATATTCAGAGATGATGGGATTATGAGAGCTATAGGCTAATCAGTGAATTGATCCACTTGATAGATTAATAATATGAAAGGACTATGGTACCAAGTGGTAATTGTAGACAGGTAGGATATGGTAGGTCGAGGTAGGATATGGCTAGAAGAGGTAGGTCACTAGGAGTGTACCTTTGGGACTTGCATTTTGTCCCTGAAGCCTCTCTCTCACCCTTTACTCTTTCTGGCTGCCATGAGCTGAGAAGCTTTCCTCGGCCATTCCCTTCCACATGATGCTCTGCCTCATCTTGGGCCCAGAGCAATGGAACCAACTGACCATGGACTGAACTTCTGAAACTGTAACCTCTAAATGAACTTTTTCGCCTCTAAATTGTTTTTGTCAGGTATTTTAGTCACATCCATGAAAGGCTGACTAACAAACATGTCCAACGGGCATCTCAAGCTTATGTCCAAAAGCAAACTTCTGTTTCTGATAACCTCAATTTTTTTGTTCAATATTACATCCTAGTGGGTAAAAGAAATTCCATATTTCTAGGCACTCAGACCAAAATGAATCAGAAAATCCCTTGACTTTATTCTTGAAAATTAGCCCAGAACCTTCCCACATCTTACCACTTACACTCCTACTACTTGGGTCCAAGACAACTTTATCTTTTCCCAGCAGATGCAATAGTCCCCTAATTCCTCCCTTCTCCCACTATGCTATAACTATTCTCTCTTCTGGTAAAATCTTTTTTCCAACTGAAATGTAATTTGCATATCCTACAATTCATTATTTTAAAATATACAATAACTGTTATTGAGCACTTAAAATGAAAAGGAAGTTAAAAAAACAATCCTACTTACAATAGCATCAAAAAGAATAAAATGCTTAGGAATTTTTTCTTTTCTTTTGTTTTTTGGTACTGGACTTCCCTAGGATTGCCTTACCACTAAGATACATCCCTAGCCCATTTTGTTTTTTATTTTGAGGTAAGTCTGAAGTTGCTTAGGGCCTTGATAAGTTGAGTAGAAATTTCTTTAACCAAGGATATAGAAGACTATACAGTGACAACTATGAAATACTGCTGACAGAAATTGAAGTTGGAGACTGGAGTTATGGCTCAGTGGTTGAGCACTCTCCTAGTACACGTGAGGCACTGGGTTTGATTCTCAGCCCCACATAAAAATAAAATAAGGGTATTGTGTTCACCTACAACTAAATTTTTTTTAAAAAGAGTAGAGAATTAAAAAAAAAAAAAGAAATTGAAATGGAACACATCCCATGTTGTGGATTCGAAGACCATATTGGTAAGATTTTAATACTATCCAAAGTGATCTACAAATTCAATACAATCCTCATCAAAATTCCAGTGCTGCTTTTTACATAATTAGAAGCCAATCCTAAAATTTGCATGGGATCTTAAAGGAATTATATGGAATCCTGAGCAGTCAAACAATCTTGAAAAAGAAGAACAAAATTGGAGGGCTCACAATTCCCTGATTTTAAACCTTACTGCAAAGCTATGGTAATCAAAACAGTGTGGTGTTAGCATAAAGACAGCAAAATATGCCAACGGAATATTTACTTATGTTGAAATAAAACCTCACACGTATAGACAAATAATTTCTGAAAAAGATGCCAAAACCATTTAATGGGAAAATGACAGCCTCAACAAAGGGTGCTGGGCAATTGCATATCCACAAGCAAAAGAATGAAGCTGGGCCCTTACCTAATACCACATGCAAAAGTCAACTCAAAATTGATCAAAGACCTAAAAATATAAAAATTTTAGAACCACAAGTCAAATCCTTCATGATATTGGTTTGTTGAATGTAACATAAAAGGAGCAGGCAAAAGAAGGGGGGAAAAAAGGTTAGACTTCATGAAAAAGTTTTAAATTGTTCATCAAAAGATTGTATGGACGGAGTAAAGAGTCAACACACGGAATGGGAGCAACTATTTTTGAATTACATATCTGGTAAGGGATGAAGAATATCTAGAATACATATGGAAGTCTTAAAACTCAACAAAAACAATAAAACCTGATTTTAAAATAGACAAAATTAGTAGAAGGAAATGTAGATGAAACAATTCATGACATTGACTTTTCTTTCTTTTGCATATCACTCTAAAAGCAGAGGCAACAAAAGCAAAAACAGGCAAATGGAATTACATCTGTACCAGGGTTTTGGGGGAGGAAGAGGAAGAATGGGGGAAAAACAATGCATGATTTTTTTTTTTTTTGGTACCAAGTATTGAACCCAGGGACACTTAAACACTGAGCCACATCCCCAGCCCTTTTTTGTATTTTATTTAGAGACAAGTCTCTCTGAGTTGCTGAGGGCCTCACTCAGTTATTGAGAGTGTCTTTGAACTCGTGATCCTCCTGCCTCAGCCACCCAAGCCACTGGGATTATAGGTGTGCACCACGGCAACTGGGCTACAATGCACGAATTTTGATAGCTTTTTGGAAAAGTGAATTTCATCTGTTCATTTTTACATTTTTTAAAGTAGCAAATAGAAAATGTACAGTTACATATGTAAATCACATTGTATTTCTATAATTACAGGAACAAATCATGTAGAAATATAGAACTTGACAATGTCATCTCTAAAATGTAGCACTATTACTCTTCTACTTAAAATCCCCTAAAAGCCTTCTCAAGATAAAATACTAAATCCTTCCAGCAGTGCATATGGTCCTAATGATCTGAACAGCTATCGTCTCTCACTTTCTTCCAGCTCACTTTCTCAACATACTCGCCTCCACAGGGCCACTACATTTGCAGCTCTCTGTCTGGCAAGCTGTTCCCTGAGATATCCATGTAGCTGCTTTTGCACTTTTGAGAGAATTCAGTTCAAATATTATCTTATTGGTAAGAGTTTCCTGTTTGCATTATTATTTATCTATCCTTACCTTACAATACTCTCCTTCTCTCTCTCTCTCTTTTTTTCTTCTGTATTTGTTATCATCATTTTACAAATATATTTATTGAATGATTGTCTTTCTCAAGAATACAAGCTCTAAGGCAGGGTCTTATGCATTTTGCTCAGTACAAAATTTTTAGTGCTGAAAATAGTGTCTGGCTCATGGTAGATATTCCAAAGATACCTGTTGAATGGAATTGAATGAGCAATCACCTTGGTCATTCACTCTGAATTGCAAATGACTTACTACAAATTGAGTTCAGTCATGTGAGATTAGTTGTTTTCATTGTTATCATTGCAAAAATGAAAAGTTTGAAGCTGATAAGTTGAAATGACTTGTATAAGGCCATCTAGTTTGATGGGATGGGTTTTAAACTGGGAACTCAAATTATAAGTTTGCAAATTTATGACCTAAGCAATGTAGATGATGGGATTTCATGATTTCTTTTATTTGGAGTGCTAAGTGTTTACTATGGAATAGGCACAATCATGGCAGTGTGACACCTTCTTTTTCTCTTCTGATAGTACAACATTTAGCCAAACCCTCCACATTTGAACAGTGTCCCTTAAGGTCACACTTCAAGTTTGAATCATTCATACAAAGGCTTTAATCAGTCACACAAATGCTTTATAAAATAAGAATTAATATTGCTGTCAGGTATGTCTCAGAAGGTGGAAAGTTTGTGGCAAGATGCTATATGCTTGAAGAACACTATGAACTATAAAATGGAATTTGAATGTAAAATACTGGGAATGCATGTTATCTTAAAAAAAGTTCATCTCCATTACTTATGGTTTATACATCTTCAATGTGTCTTTCTTAAAGGTGTGATCCATATTTTGGCTGGCAAAAGTTTGCAGTTTTCTCTTACATTTATCATTAGTAATATGGCTCCTCTTCAGCCTTCACAGTTTGTTGGACTTCTTTGGCCCTTGTCAACAAAAGCAACCTAAGTCCTTTGTAGGTTTAGGCCTGTATTAGAATTTGCATTTTAATGTCTGCTCCTGGACTGGTATGAGGTGAAAGCTTTCCTGGTCCAGGTGACCTGCCTGCCCTTAGGGTGTTCTCAGAGAAATAGACTTTAATTTTAGCTGCAAACTTCATCATTAAGTAAATGACAGCCAAGGAATTATGCCAGCCTTGCCTTTTAAATCTGTTAGAGCATTCAAAAGCAAACTTTAGAAATGTCCTTGCCGGCTAATCACAATTGATGAATCATTCCAAAGTGTGAATTGGGAATTTCTTCCTACAAATGGAATGCATGCTCCTCAAGATCATGTGCAAACAGACTAATCCAGGGATGATTGACAACCTCCCAACATCATTTGGATAGGTACACTTGTAACTATGTTTTTAATCCATCATTTTAACCAAATATTTCATAGTGTACTATGATTTAGTACAAACAAAGCTTTACCTTAGGAATGAACAGCAAATTAAAAAGAGAAAAACTGTAATTCAGGAAAGGAGAATTAAGGCTTGAAGAATAGCTGAATTGTTAATATTTTCTCCTATTGTTCACTGAATAGTTGACTTGACAATACTTATTGTGGAGAGTTTTATTGCAACTAGGGTATTGAGAACTGGGAATGCATGTTATCTTATAAACAATCTCACAAATACTAGCTAGATTCCCAGGCAGTCCAGAAAAGCCCATTTAACTCACAGAATAAGGAATTGTGAATGAGGGAAACCAATCCTGGAAAATAAGTATTTATTCTAAATATAATAAATATTTAAACATCTCCAAATCTAAAATCTTTAAATGTAGATACAAATCATCAGTAACCTAAATTTTTTAAGAATAAAATTGGTGACACACTAGTTGACTCTTTACTCTGTCAATACAATCTTTTGATGAACAACTTAAAACTTTTTCATGAAGTCTAACCTTCTTAGATGAAAGTGTCTGAACTACCAACATTTACTTCTTGTCCATCAAAACACTATATTTATTGAAATTACATATACATACATATGTATATATGCATATATATGTGTGTGTGTATATATATATATATATATATGCATGTGACCATGAAAATCCAATTGCTCCAGTAGCATGTATTGAAAATCTATTTTTCCTTTATTAAATTGCTTTTTTGCCATTATTAAAATCAGCGGGACCTATCTGAGTCTATTCCTGGGGCTCTCTGTTAACTTTGAAGTGATCTATATGTCTATCTCTGTCAATATCACTCAGTTTTATTACTATAACTACATAATAAGTCTATCATTTTTCTTTTTTTAGCCTGTTATTATGGTGGGCTATATTGATTGATTTTTGTATATTGAACAAACAAGCATTATATTTCTGGAATAAATCCCACTTGCTCTAAGGTGTATAATGATTTACATATATTCCTTAATTCCATTTGATAGTATTTTGTTAAGAACTCTTTGCTACCATATTAATGGAGGATATTAATTTGTAATTTTCTATGTTTTGTTCTATCTTCACCTCGTTTTAGAATCAGAGTAAATTTAGTTTTGTAAAATAAATAGGAAGTATTCCCTCCTCTTCTGTTTTCCAGAAGAGATTATATAGAATTGATGTTAATTCTTCTTTAAATATTTAGAAGAATTCTCCAGTGTAACCATCTGGACCTGGAGATTTTTTTCCAGAAGGTTTTAAATTACAAATTCAAACTCCTTAATAGTTAACAGTATTATTTTTTATAGTGCTTAAGATTTAACTCGGGGGAGCTCTACCACTCACCTATACCCCCAGTCCTTTTTATTTTATTTTATTTTTTAAATTTTGAGACAGTCTCACTAAATTGCCACATCAGGACTTGAGTTTGCAATCCTCCTGCTTCAGCCTCCTGAGTCACTGGGATTATAGATGTGTGCCACCATGCCTGTTAAAGGTATTTTTAGTATTTATTTTATACTGGACAAGTGCTAGTTTACACATTTCAAGTACATGATCCATTTGGTTTATACTTTCAGGTGTCTGTATATAGAGTTGTTCATATTATTCCCTTATGCTTTTTAATTTTATTAATTTTTTTTGCTTGTTCTAGTTAGTTATACATAATGCATTTCATACAGAATGCATTTCAATTCATTGTACACAAATGGAGCACAACTTTTCATTTCTCTGGTTGTACACAATGTAGAGTCACACCACATGTGCAGTCATACATGTACTTAAGGTAATGATGTTCATCATTAACTGTATTAAGTTGGTTTGTCTCTGTGTCTTCTATTCTATACCATTGGTCTCCATGTCTATTTTGGTGCCAGTACCATGCCATTTTTGATTCTATAGCTTTGTAGTATAGTTTAAGGTCTGGTATTGTGATGCCGCCTGTTTCACTCTTCTTGCTAAGGATTGCTTTGGCTATTCTGGGTCTCTTATTCAAACTAAAAAGCTTCTTCTCAGCAAAAGAAATAATCAATGAAGTGAACAGAGAGCCGACATTCTGGGAACGAATCTTTGCCACACACACATCCTATAGAGCACTCATCTCCAGGATATATAAAGAACTCAGAAAGCTTGGGGCTGGGATTGTAGCTCAGTGGTAGAGTGCTTGCATTGCATGCGTGAGGCCCTGGGTTCGATCCTCAGCACCCAGCAATAAAATAAAGCAATAAAATAAAGACATTGTGTCCATCTACAACTAAAAAAATATTTAAAAAAAAAGAACTCAAAAAGCTTAATGCCAAAAAAACTAACAACCCAATCAATAAATGGGTCAAAGAGCTGAACACAAACTTCACAGAAGATATATAATCCATCAACAGACATATGAAAAAATGTTCAACATCTCTAGCAATCAGAGAAATGCAAATCAAAACTACCCTAAGATTTCATCTCACACCAGTCAGAATGGCAATTATCAAGAATACAAACAACAATAAGTGTTGGCGAGGTTGTGGGGAAAAAGGTATGCTCATACATTGCTGGTGGAGCTGCAAATTGGTACAACCAATCTGGAAAGCAGTATGGAGATTTCTTAGAAAACTTGGAATGGAACCACCATTTGAGCCTGCTATCCCACTCCTTGGTCTATACCCAGAAGACTTAAAAACAGTGGACTACAGTGCTGCAGCCACTTCAATGTTTATAGCAGCTCAATTCACAATAGCTAAACTGTGGAACCAACCAAGATGCCCTTCGATAGATGACTGGATAAAGAAACTGTGGTATATATACACAATGGAATATTACTCAGCAATAAAAGAGAATAAAATTATGGCATTTGCAGGTAAATGGATGGAGTTGGAGAATATCATGCTAAGTG
>CM053405.1:39756796-39778815 GCA_028644305.1 Xerus rutilus | reverse complement strand
GCTGCAGCCACTTCAATGTTTATAGCAGCTCAATTCACAATAGCTAAACTGTGGAACCAACCAAGATGCCCTTCGATAGATGACTGGATAAAGAAACTGTGGTATATATACACAATGGAATATTACTCAGCAATAAAAGAGAATAAAATTATGGCATTTGCAGGTAAATGGATGGAGTTGGAGAATATCATGCTAAGTGCAGTAAGCCAATCTTTAGAAAACCAAATGCCAAATGTACTTGCTGATAAGTGGATGCTGATCCATAATGTGGGGAAGGTCGTGGGGACAATGGTGGAACTCTGTTCACAGGGGTATAAGGAGGGAGGGGGCATGGGGACAGTAAAGGTGGTGGAATATGATGGTCATCATAGCCCTAACTTTATGAGTGCATATATGCTGTGATTCTATACAACTTACAACTAGAGAATTGATATGTTATCCTCTATCTATGTACAATGAATCAAATTGCACTCTGTTATCATGTAAGTCTAAATAGAACAAATAGATAAATTAAATATGAAAAAAAATACTATACCACTTTCTCCTGGCCTCTGTGGGTTCTAGTGAGAAATTCACTGTTATTCAAATAATTTTTCTTCAGTATACAAAGTACTGCTTTTTTCTGTTTGCTTTCAAGACATTTTAATTATATTTATTTTTTAGAATTTTAATTATTATGTATTTTAGTTTAAATTTATCCTTTTGGGGGTTTACTCAGCATCCTGAATTTATAGAGGTAGGTCTTTTGCTGACAATGGGGATTTTTTTTAAATATATTTTTTAGTTGTAGATGGATACAATATCTTTATTTATTTTTACGTGGTGCTGAAGATTGAACCCAGTACCTCACTTGTGTGAGGCAAGCGCTCAAGGCAAGCGCTTTACCACTGAGCCACAATCCCAGCACTGACATTGGGGAATTTTTAGCCATTATTTCTTCAAGTGCATCTTCAGCCTGCCTTCTTTCTATTCCCTGTCTGAACGTCAATGACATGAATGTTAGACATTCTGTTATAGTCTCACAGGTCCCTGAGACTCTGTTTCCTTGTCCCCTTTACCACTTCTTTCATTCCTGGTTCTCTCTCTCTTTTCTTGTTTGCTTTCTATTCCTGGTTATCTCTCTCTTTCCCTATTCTGTAATTGAGCCCATCCACTGAGCCATTTATTTCAATTACCGAATTTTTATTTCTAAAATTTGTATTTGGGTTTTCTTTATATATTCTAATTAATTGCTGGCACTTTCTATGTCTTTTTTGCTATTTGTTCATTTCAAGTATTGCCCATTGGAGCAGTTTCACATGAATTTTCTAAAATCTTTGTCAGACAATTCTAATATCTTTCACTCATTTCTGTGTTGACATCTATACATTGTCTGTTTTATTTCCATGTGACATCTTCCTGGTTCTTGATATGATGAGTCATTTTTCAACTGAAATCTGGGTATTTTCACATCATATTATGAGGTATCAAAGTTATTTAAATCTTCTATGTTTATTTTGTTTTGCTTTGCTATTAACACTTCTCCTGCAGGAAAAAGGATGAGTGCTTATTGCAAAGTAGATGCTGAAGAACTCATTCCCCCTTTGGCCTCCATGGACCCCAAGATGGAGAGAGTTCCTTGTTCCAGTTCCTGATCAGCTATTGGAGTTTTAGTGGTCAGTATATTCTTGACTCATAAAGTGGTCAAGAAGGTTCTCTTTACCAGTTAGAAGGTCCCTACGTGGTCTTCCTGACACTATCTAGATGGATGCTGAAGTATCTTGTTATAACCTCATGAAGATACAGGTCCAGGATCAACACTCAACTTTCCTGATTTGGATAAGACTGTAGTCACAATTTGATTTTCCTGCTGTGATGATCTACTGCATTCAATAAGTAAGTATTTGAAAGTTTTCTGTTCCTCCTTTCCTACTCTTTTGCCTAGGAAAACAATGCTTTTGTTTTTGTTTTTGTCTGTACTCATTAAAGTTTCAAGGTGGCTGGGTTCTTCAGCTGCATGTGTGGATTATATGAGATAAAAAAAATATACAGAGATCTCATCACTTTGTTTTGCCTCAAGTTCTAAGTTCATAGCCAGTCTGCTTGGTCCTTTCCAGCTTTTAGTGTTTTCATATGGTACGTGTATAGTGTCCACAGTTTTAACTGTATTTAATTGGAGAGGTGGAGAAATATGTTTCTTCTCTATCTTCCCAAAAGAAGAACTCCTTAAATTCGAGCCAAAAGGTTATATAAGTGATCCTATAAAAGACATTGTTCAGGTTAATAACCTTAATGTTAACTTTAGAATTTGACCATGCCATAGAAAACCACTTGGCCTTTTGGGTGTTTTCAATATATTCTTGAGTTTATAAAACCTTTCACTGGCCATCTTGATGTCAGTATTGTGAAAATATTCATCTTAAGAATTAAGGTAAAATTGTGTGTTGTGCCTTTGACTTTTACTGAACATTTAATATAGTCATTCCTTTCATCCAGTCAGTCCTTCTGACCCATCATACTTTGCAATTCTCATCATTTTGTGTATCTTGTTCTTCTTCTCATTGTTATTACATTTATTTCCCTGAAGTATATGAAAAATGGCAGTTTCACACACACACACAAAATGGAAGGACTTTCTTCCAGATCAGTAGTCAGTGACAGTCATTAGTGAAAACAGTCCAGGCTGCTTATGGTGGGTGGTTTGTGGTTTGTGTAAAGTACAGCCAGTACTTTGACAGACCACTCAAATTGAGTCAGGGTTATCTAGACTCAAAGCTAAAGTTTAGCTTTTAAACACTCTACATTGTCAAAACCCTTGAAACTGAATGAGTTTAAAAATGTCTTTTAAATATTATACCAAAATACTGGAGACAGGATCACATATTCTGGTAAGAATTTGTCAATAATTGTCATGAGAGATATGTTTAGGTCATTAGGTTTTAGATGAGCCACATGCTGGTGACACATGCATAGAATCTCAATCTGTGATAGCAATTAATATATGTCCCCTCTATCCATCTGCAAGTTCCCGGAGACCAAATCACATTGCATTCTTCAGGCTCTGACTTACAGTAAGTAGTCAAAATGTTGAATGACTGAAAAGGTGTCGTTGTCCTGTTATTACTGGTCTCTCTAGCAATTAATTCAAGGAAAAGGCCATTTCCATAGGCATGGTGGCAATTATTTAAAAGTTTTCTGTTGCTCCTTTCCTACTCTTTTGCCTAAGAAAACAATGCTTTTGTTTTTTGTTTTTGTCTGTATTCATTAAAGTTTCAAGGTGGCTAGGTTCTTCAGCTGCATGTGTGGGTTATATGAGAAAAAAAGAAATATACAGAGATCTCATCACTGTGTTTTGCCTCAAGTCCTAAGTTCATAGCCAATCTAAAGAATAAATTCAAAATCTCCTCCGAGACCTCCTTGGAAAGAGCTATTATTTATCACTTCCACTTCCACAGAAGAAAAACTCCATCTGTAAGGAATTATAGGCCCAAATTTTCCCTGAAAGTGAAAGGGATGAATTTGATAAACTTGGGTGAACATAAGCCAGCCTCCTCCTTTAACCGCTTTCCTCCTTCCTTGCCTTATTGTTTACAGTGGACATCTTCCAGGACCACAGCTGCGCCCTCTACAGAAATGCATTCACATTTCTCACATGGTTATGAATCTATTGATCTGGTCAGGAGAGAGGCTGGTATGCTGTTTATGCTCAACAAATGCCAAGTTCATCTTTTGATCTTTACCAGAAAACCAAATGCTGTCAGGGACCTGTGACTGTAACAACTGACCTCTGGAAGGTGAGGTGGTGGGGAGGAACAAATTATTCAGAATTTCTAGCTACAGTTAACTGCTTACACCTCCCATCCTCACCCCACCACATTACTACTTCTGTTTGTCCCTTATGTTGCTGGTGCCTCTAGAATGTGTGCTCAGCTTACTTTAGCATTTTCCACATACTGTATGCTTATGTATACACACACACACACACACACACACACACACACAGAAGCTGTTAATTCCCTGGGAATTGTATGCAACTTGATAACTGTATGTGCATATGTAAATTTTCTAGGAGGAGAGTCTTATGAGTTTCAGCAGTTTTTTTTTTTTTTTTGAACTGGGGATTGAACTCAGGGGCACTCGACCACTGAATCACATCCCCAGCCCTATTTTGTATTTTATTTAAAGACAGGGTCTCACTGAGTTGCTTAGCACGTCGCCCTTGCTGAGTCTGGCTTTGAACTCATGATCCTCTTGTCTCAGCCTCCCAAGCCACTGGGATTACAGGCGTGCTCCACTGAGCCTGGCAGTTTCATCAATTTTTTAAAGGAGTTAGCAACCTAGATAAATGCATTGCACAATAAACCTGCTAATGTAGAGATGGGCAGGCTAATTGTGATGATGGAGAAAAAAGGGTAGGGATAGAAGGGGTGACAGTTAATGGCCAACAAACTAAGTCAATCTGTTTTCTTTTGGTAGATATGGGTAAACTCAAATGGTCAGAAGCTGAGCAATTTACAGGTCTTCTTCCCATGTAATCTTGATATCTGGTGAATGTTACAATAAAAACAAATCTCAGTCTGCACCATGTACATGGGAAGTTGTGCTCCATTTGTGTACAATGTGTCAAAATGCATTCTACTCTCATGTATAAGTTATTAGAACAAATTATAAAATAGAAAGGAGACCAATAGAATAGAATAAGGGCATCAGGAGAAGGGAGGAGTGGAAAGGGGAAGTTCTGAGGAATGGAATTGATCAAATCATACTTTTTTATTGTGTGCACGTATAAATTATTATAACAAATATTACTGTTATGTATAGTTATAATGCACCAATAAAAAAGAAAAAAAATCTTAGATGGAAGTCTGCTATACATACAAAAATGTATTGACAACAGAGATTGAAAGCACTAAAAAAAGAATATGCCATCTGCCAAAAGGAAACAGCAGAAGGAGAAGGAACTGTTGAGAATCTCATGACCAGGAGTGCGTGGAGGCTTATGTGACACTTCTCAGTACAGGCACAGGGAATCCACACACCCTTAAATACATATTGCTTTAAAGCAACCAAACCACATCGATGGGGCAAAAACCTTTTTTTCCTTATAATTTCGCAAATAAAATTTTGTAGTCAAAATATTGTTCAGAATCTGACTCTGAACTCCACCTAGTTCAGATATGTTGATAAAATTAGAAGTTAGGACCACTTTGAATATGGCAGAAATAAAGAAGAAAGTGATTATAAGTAACAGACATATTAAGTAGAGAGAACTTCATTAAGTATAATAATCAAATTTAATTTTAAAAACACTTCAGAAAGTTAAGACACATAAATATATTTTCTCAGGAATAGGAAAATACATATGAAAACAAAACTAAGCAGGAGGTAGGTATAGGCAAAACAGAGATGGGAATATTTTAGAACTGATACCATTAACAGTTTGATTACAGTGGACGGTTTTATAATAGGGCAATGATTTGTAGAGGACCAGAATGTGCCACCTCAGAATATGTCACTTTGGCATAAAGATTACTTTAAACTGGAGACATGGGAATACACAGAAGCAAAAACCACAGTTTCCCAGGGCTTCCCTTATCTGACCAAAGGCAGAAATTTCTGAAAAAGGAGGACTCCATGAATCCCTTTCTGAGGAAGTTTTATAGATCAAAAGCACAGAGATGGACCCATACAAACAAACCTTCCGTCATTAATTTCCCCATATATTTCCGTCCCACAGTTTGCTGCCCCTAAAAGTTTAAAACTCTTTGTCTTTGCCTTGTTCCTTCTCTACAAAGTTATTTTTTGGTGAAGATGCTATATAAGTCCAAGTTCTAGAGACTTCCTGGAAGTACTCTTCATTGTATCTTCTTTCAAGTGATGTGCATTGTATATGTCGATAACTGTTTATTTCTTGCTAAGCGGTCTTTGGGCATCTAATTTAACATGTCTCCAGCTACAGAATCTAGGAGAGTAGAAGGAAAAAAAAATTAAGCCCTAGAGGAGGAAAATTTTTTTCTCTGCACTTTGAGGGTCTCTGGCATGGCCTAAGAATTAAACTAATATAAAACAGATTAATTTTTTTAAAAACCATACAGATTTAATTTACATGACATGAGAGCCTTCCTTAGGAAGTGAAAACACAAAGAAGTAGTAGAAGTCAAACATATATACTCAAATGGACAAAGTTTAATCAATTATGAAAACAAAAAGGGAGGTTGAGTTAGTTAATGGTGGATAGTAATCAGGAATATAAGGGTCACTCTGCAAGGTTAGTTCGTGCAGATTTTTCTCAGCTTCAAATCCCCATCTCTAATGATAAGGAAGTTACTTTCTTCCTGGTACAGGGAGAATATCTCTTAGATGGTGGTTTTATTTCTTCCTTTTTGGAAGAAAAAAGAAAGATCAGAGTTTTCTCCTGGAATTTATCGTTTTTCAAGTGCATCTGGCTCAAAATAATCCTTATGCCAAAGTGGCATTTTTTTGGTGTGGTGGGGAAGCACCTCTGCCACCCTTTCAATCCCTACAGAGCTATTGAAGTATGGCTGGTCTCATGACAGAAAAAATGCAGGGGAGAGTGTTCTAAGTCCAGTCACCTAAGGCATAAGGATAGGGTTGCAAAGGCTGGAAGTGCAATATGGTAATGGGTGAACAGAGACTCAGTGACAAAAATATCATATCTGTAGATGTAATGGGGCTTAAAAGGAGCAGGAAAGGAGGAGGATCGGTCAAGAGTGGGAACCTCGAGTTATTCTTTAGAGAAGTTTTTCAATCATGTAATGTTAGACAGTGTGGTCCCCAGCTCCTGCAGGCATGATGCCCGTACATTCTCCTTGTGTCCAGATGGATTAGGATTTTGAATGTTACCAAGATTCTAAACCACATCTGAATTCCAGGGAAAGGGAGATTGTATGAAGGTCAAGGTCTCCAAGGCTGGATTGAAGATCCTAATGAGAATCAAATTCTTCCTGGACCATCTGACCATCCTTGGCATCTAAATTACCAGGAGTGTCTACATCCATAAAATATAACTGCTCTATATATTCTTGAAAAGCAGCAGTTAATCTCATCTAGCATGCAGTACAGAAGCCATAAATGTAATGGTATAGTCCCCATTGTCTATGCTCATCTGAATTTGAGCAAGTACAGTGGATCTGAAAGATAAAACTTCCTTCTTCTCAACTACTCTGTGAGCAAGGAGAATGTCATCAAATGTTCCCTCTTTGAATCTGTGCCTTTGGAAATATATAAATAAGCTCTGAGTTCACTTTTTTCATAAAATATTCATAGCATTACAAAAGAATTAAGTAGGGGCTGGGACTGTGGCTGTGGCTCAGTGGTAGAGCACTTGCCTAGTATGCGTGAGGCACTGGGTTTGAACCTCAGCACTACATTTAAATAATAAATGAGTAAAATAAAAATCCATCAACAACTAAAAGAAATTTTAAAAAAGAATTAAATAATTGGCATAAATAAAGGACAATTAAAAATATTGTGCCATCTAACCCTCATCTTGTGAATCCAGTCACAGAGAATCATGCACACACATGGCCATGTGGCTGTGTGTCCATGTATAGTTTGGTAATCATGTGTAAACAATTAGGTGGATTAAAGAAGAACAATACCAAATGTGTAATCAATTAGAACTAACAAGAAAATTATTGTTCTAGGAATACATGCTTCCTTAGAAAACCTTACAAAGTTTTTATTACATAAATAAGTTAATAATGTTGTAATATTAAGGATCCTGGAGTAAACTCAAACTTCTGAATTCATTAGAAATGAATCTTTTATGTTCAACAGAAGGAGAATGCTTTGATTATAAGGTAATATGGTATAGCCACAAACAATTTTATAATCTCTCACCAGTTCTTTTATTTTCTAACATTCCTAATATTAAAATTCCTAAACATTTCAAGAGCAGGGTAATGCATCTGTTTCTTATTCATTCACATTTCATTTGTTATGATGTTTAATATGAGCTATTAGAAGTTCCAGAAGTTTAAAACTCCTGTGGAGGGTGTAAACTTTTCTCTTTTTCTCGCCTTTAAATAAAGGAAAAGTTGTAGTTTAAATTGAAATACGAATTCAAAAACTTCAAGTGGGATTTAAGAGTTGGCACAATGCGTCTGCCCAGCACCGCATTTTAAAGACCTCAAGGTGTCTTCTTTCCAGCTTTGATTGCATGTTTGTGGGCTCCTTTTAATTTGAAGATATATGTTTCATAGAATCCTGTGATTTTATTGCACAGTAGTAATCTTTCTAAAATCAAATTTGAAAGCTCACATACAACCTCAGAGCCACATTTGAGAAAATGAATGCTTGAACCAGTCCGGAGAGAAATTGATGTTAACTTTGCAAGAGTCTAACTGCTACTTTTTCTCATGCTTTAATTGATGTAGAACAAATTCAACAACTCTAATGTGACAAGAAAAAAATGGAGTGTATTTCTTGTTCCTAAATGAGGCAAAGCAGAATAATTCCTAGGTTTAGATAGCCAAAAGGCAACATATTATTAAATGTTTAACTCATTTCTTAGGGTGATTGCTTTATCCTCTAGTCTTTCTTTTCCCCATCAGCTATGATTGATTTAAATGAGCTACAGGACATCACTTCATAGGTGTTAGTAATAATTTCCTAAATTGCCTCACAATCTCCTTAGCAAGTGTTCATGAAAAGTTTGAAGAATAAATAGACAGATGAATATTAATCTTTTAAAAGTAAGAGGATGTGCTCTCAAAAGTAGAATACGCTAGATTGCATTCAGGTCTCTGCACAAATCTCCTCTGTTTAGTTTAGTCTTCTATGACTATTTATTTTTAAAAAATAACAGGAGGATTTGTAAACATGCCTGGTCTCTTTTCAAAGGGATGCATCTCTTATGTAGATTCTACTTAGAGTCTGAAGAGCTTTGAAGTGAAAGGGACAACACAGTGGTAATAACAAAGTTAGAGCAAAGCCAAATGGTGGAGAAAGAGAGTTGCGTAAAGTTGCTAATGACATAGCTGGTGCAAATCGCAGAGATGTGGATGGAATTGGGAAGGACAGCGATTTAGCTCTACTTGAACGTGCTTGTTCTGTGCCAAGCAGTATTCTAAGGACTTTATATGTATTAATTTACATAATCTTTCAAGCAATCCTAACAAGTTATTCTTAGTATTGTCCTCTTTTTTTTTTCCAAATGAATAACAGGCACAGAGAGGTTACACAAAATAACCAAAAAAAAAAAAAAATCCTAGCAATCTGATTCAAGAGTCTATGCACCTATCCACTATATACCATGCTTCTTCTCATCAGTTTCAGGAAAAAGAACAAAGGATGGAGGAGTGAGATTTACCAACATAAAAAATCCAGTTTTCCAAATGTGTAAGGGTAAACAAAAGGCAGAGAAAGTTTTCTATATAGTCCCTGTTTTTTGTATGTTCTTTCAGCAAAGTGATATTATCATATCACTCTAACTAACATACAAATGGAAGAATAGTTAATTCAGCTGACGTCCCAAATTTGGGTATCATATAAATAAGTATTCCAAAAAACTCAGGGAACACAAAGGCATCTTTTGCAACCTCCAAAATTTATTATTCCCAGATAGTAGCAAGAAGATGGTAATGAAAGCTTTGCAACCAACATGGGAAAAATTAAAAGCTCTCAAAACAGAATAGTGACTACAATTACCAATCAACATAACTACTTGAGAATTCAAGTCATTGAAACAACTAGGTTTGAGTACTGTAGGAAATAGGAGAACTGTCTTTTTTTTTTCTTTTTAACTGGGCTGCCATTTGAGTATAATAAAGAATAGAATTTAGGGGCAACATCACGAGAAGATGCACGGAGATCCAGATGCAGCTTCCACCCTGAGGATAAAAGCAGAGCCTGTTCCAGGTGTAAATGTGCCTTTCTGGGTCTGGTCTTTCTTCCTACTTCTATATCAAGGGAACTGAGTCATGCCTGGCATCACCAACACTTGCCTCATCTAATGTGTGTCTAGGAGCATTTCTGGAAGGATTCTGATCTGGCTTCATTTTGCTTTTTGGTTCTATGAAAACAAAGAATATATGTTTGCTGTAAAGAACTGTCCCAGCACAGACATCTAGGTCAAAAGGCAGGGTGCAGTGGGGTATATGGATGTTCTGTGGCCTAATGATTTGGCACCTTGGAATCTAAACAATCCCCACCCATATTTCCTGTCTGTAGTTGGCAGCTCAGAGCACCACACCCACTTCCCCAAGCAAACACCTTCAAAGGCAATTGCTGACTTTCCTGTGGCTCACACTTACTTTCCCAGCGTACACCAAGAGAGATCCCTCTTCCACCCTCTTCTTCAGCTTTGAAGAGTCAGTAAGACCTCAGAAAGTGGTTAGGATCAAAGGAGCTCACACATTTAAAGCACGGAAGTGCTCTGTGTAACTAGTATAGGAAGGTACACAGAGAAGGTGGCCAATCAAAAAAGTTACCTCCATGCTGCTATTTCCCTTCCCCTGCAAGCAACAGGATCTGCACCCAGGAGTCATCCTCTCCAGAGTAAGAAAGCATCAGTTCACCAGAAAAGCCCAGCCTCCTGTGGTCTCACTCCAGCCAACTCATTTGTTTATTTTCTACTTAGTTTAATAGAAGTTAGTCCCTAAGTCACCAAATTTGTTCTACTTGAAGTTTTAAGAAAGAGTGATATGCTGATTGGATGTAACTTATAATTGAGGTTTCTGGATTCTGTAAATTCTCTCCTTTGTGGTGACACAAAATGAATTGAGCAATAATTTCAGATTTATTTCTTATTATGGTAATTAAATGCAGGCAAAAAAAGAAATTATGTGCAGAGTCTTCATGTGTCTGATTAAAGCACAAAAGACCTTTTCCAGCTTCCAAAATTCACTGTGATGTTTCTGTTCCAGTCATACTTCCAATTGTCAGTTCACTGATGTATGATTTTTCAAACAGAGATGAAGATGATATATGTGTGTGGGTGGAGAGAGGGAAGAAAGCTGGGCTGTGCAGTCCCTGGCATGGTTAATGTGAGTAGATGAGTAGGGATGATGGAAGCCTGCACTGCAGGTGACAGAAGTTCCTCCTTAAAAATATCTTTCCACTGAATATAATCAAATGAAAACTTGGTTTATCTTTTTTTGGTTCGCCTTTTTTTTGAAATGCAAAATTATACCTTCTTCATTTCAACTTTTGCACAAATGTAAATAGATAAAATCTTTTCCAGTCCCTTCATTTTACTTGTGGGGAAACCAAGGCTTTGAGGGCAGAATGACTTGCCTGTGCCTTTAGCTTGTTAGTAGAAAGAGGCTGAACTAGAACATAAGTCTCCTATTTGCCACTCTGGTGCTTTGCCCTGACTTCCTCACTGTGTGGATCTGCATGAGTTATAGAAACAATCTGAGATAGAGGCTTCTAAATATAATGTTAGGCATGCATAATGTGCTATGAGCATTTCACAAATGGGAACATGTAATAAAATTACACATGGCTTTATTCAAGGTCAATAGTGACCTCCAGGTTGCTAAATCCAATAGACAATTCTCCATCTTTATGCTAATGGAAATTTCAGCAGGAGTAGAACTAGTCCCTAACAGTCTCCTTCATCTTAACTCCACACTCTCCTAGTTTTCCTAGCTGCCTGATACTTCTTGGTCTCTTTTGCTGACTCCTTCTCTGTCTCCTAAGTCCAAACATCAGAGTTCTCAAACCTTGGTCTTCTGACTTCTCTCTTCTATATCTGCACTCATTCCCTTGGAAATCTCATCCAATCCTGTCCACTTCTATTTATGGATAGTTTTTTTAAAAAATATTTTTTAAAGAATTTTTTAAAGAATCATATGATTTTATCAACTGATGCAGAGAAAGTATTTGACAAAATATAGCACCCTTTTATGTTCAAAACACTAGAAAAACTAGGCATAGTAGGAACATACCTCAACTTTGTAAAAGCTATCTATCTAAATCCAAGGCCAACATCATCCTAAATGGAGAAAAACTGGAAGCATTCCCTCTAAAAACCGGGAACAAGACAGGGACGCCCTCTTTTACCATTTCTATTCAACATAGTCCTTGAAACATTAGCCAGAGCAATTAGAGAGATGAAATAAATTAAAGGTATATGAATAGGAAAAGAAGAACTCAAACTATCATTATTTGCCTATGACATGATTCTATACTCAGAAGATCCAAAAAATTCCACCAGAAAACTTGTAGAATTAATAAATGAATTCAGCAAAATAGCAGGATATAAAACCAACACCTACAAATCAATTGCATTTCTATACATCAGTGATAAATCCTCTGAAAGAGAAATTAAGAAAACTACCCCATTCACAATAGCCTCAAAAAAAAAAAAAAAAAAAAACAGCATGGGAATCAATTTAACAAAAGAGGTGAAAGACCTCTACAATGAAAACAACAGGACACTAAAGAAAAACATTGAAGAATACCTTAGAAAATGGAAAAATCTCCCATGCTTTTGGATAGGCAGAATTAATATTGTCAAAATGGCCATACTACCCAAAGCACTATATAGATTCAATGCAATTCCAATTAAAATACCAACATCATTCCTTAAAGAAATAGAAAAGGCAATCATGAAATTCATTTGGAAGAATAAGAGACCCAGAATAGCCAAAGCAATCCTTAGCAAGAAGAGTGAAGCAGGAGGCATCACAATACCAGACCTTAAACTATACTACAAAGCTATAGAATCAAAAACGGCATGATACTGGCATCAAAATAGACATAGAGACCAATGGTATAGAATAGAAGACACAGAGACAAACCCACTTAATACAGTTATCTTATACTAGACAAAGGTGCCAAACACATACATTGGAGAAAAGATAGCCTCTTCCACAAATGGTGCTGGGAAAACTGGAAATCCATATGCAGCAAAATGAAATTAAACCCCTATCTCTCACTATGCACAAAATTAAACTCAAAATGAATCAAGGACCTGGGAATTGGACCAGAGACCCTGTGCCTAATAAAAGAAAAAGTAGGCCCAAATCTTCATCATGTCAGATTAGGACCTTACTTCCTTAACAAGATTCCTATAGCACAAGAAGTAAAATCAAGAATCAATAAATGGGATGGATTCAAACTAAAAACCTTCTTCTCAGCAAAAGAAACAATCAATGAAGTGAACAGAGAGCCTACATTCTGGGAACAAATTTTTGCCACATGCACATCTGATAGAGCACTAATCTCCAGGATATATAAAGAACTCAAAAAACTTAACACCAAAAAACAAACAACCCAATTAATAAATGTGCTAAGAAGCTGAACAGACACTTCTCAGAAGAAGATATACAATGAATCAACAGACATATGAAAAAGTGTTCAACATTTCTAACAATTAGAGAAATGCAAATCAAAACTATTCTAAGATTTCATCTCACACCAGTCAGAATGGCAATTATCAAGAATACAAACAACAATAAGTGTTGGAGAGGTTGTGGGGGGAAAGTCATGCTCATTACATTGCTGGTGGGACTGCAAATTGGTGCAACCAATCTGGAAAGCAGTATGGGGATTCCTTAGAAAACGTGGAATGGAACCACCATTTGACTCAGCTATCCCACTCCTTGGTCTATACCCAGAAGACTTAAAAAAAGCATACTACAGTGATGCAGGCACTTCAATGTTTATAGCATCTCAATTCACAATAGCTAAACTATGGAACCAACCTAGATGCCCTTCAACAGATGAATGGATAAAGAAACTGTGGTATATATACACCATGGAATATTACTCAGCAATAAAGAAGAATAAAATTATGGCATTTGCAGCTAAATGGATGCAGTTGGAGCATATCATGCTAAGCGAAGTAAGCCAATCCCAAAAAACCAAATGCCAAATGTCCTCTCTGATAAGTGGATGCTGATCCATGATGGAGGAGAGGACATGGGAAGAATGGAGAAACTTTGGTCAAAGGGACAGGAAGGGGGAGGTGATATGGGGACAGTAAAGATTGTTGAATGAGATGGACACCATAGCCCTAGCTTCATGTATGACTGCATATATGATGTGATTCTACATCACATACAACCAGAGAAATGAAAAGTTGTGCTCCATCTGTGCACAATGAATCAAAATGCATTCTGCTATCATGTATAACTAAGTAGAATAAATAAAAAAATTATTATTTGCTGGTGGATATCTATCTATTTATTTATTTATTTATTTATATATGGTGCTGAGAATTGAACCCAGTGCCTCACACATGCTAGGCAAGCACTCTACCACTGAGCCACAACCCCAGCCCTTATGGGTAACTTTCAATTGTATGCTTTTGGTCTCAATCTATTCTTTAAATTCAAGACTCATATGTGACTGTTTATTAGACTCCCCTCTGTTGGGCATATCAGAGTTCAATGTTCAAAACTGAACTCTTGATTTTTTCCTCTCTCAGCACTCACCATCATAGAAAAGGTCACGTGATTTACTCAATAGCTCAGATAAAAAGGACTGGTAGACTTTAGCACTTCCAATAGTCTCTACTGACCGTGCTCACATGTCAAATATCCTGAAACTGACAAAATCCTACAACAAGTACCATTTTACCACATCCTGCACGTCTCTACATTAGTAAGATAGTGGCTACCCCTCTGACCTCAGGACTGCGAGTGCTCTCCTCGCCCGCCCGCCCACTGGCGTGAGGCAGCATGGACTTCCATTTTGCTCCTGGAGCATGCCAAGTGCATTGTTTCCTCAGGTTGATAAGAAACCGCATTGTTTAAAATAGAACAAAAGTTCAAATAGATTGACAGGGTAAAACTTAGAAATCAAGATAAATTTACCCTCAGAATTGTATTAAAATCAATAGATCTTAAGAAAGATATAGATCAAAATGGAACAAGTTATTTTTTCATGCCATCATTATACTTGGTGATTAATTGGATATGAGGGATAAAACAAAGCAGGAACCAAAGGAATACTTAGGTTTTTAAAACGTGGTCATCTAGGAATGTGATAGTGTTCAATTTATCTACTTGGAACTAACTAGAGTACGTAGACATTAGAGTACATTCAAGCCAAGAAGTAGTAAGTCACTACATGGAAATATAAATACTTGAAAAATGAATGATTTACTTACAGATAAATCCATAATTTTCAACAGGAATACCTTGCAATACCTTCTCTTAAGTTAGACTATACCAATAGGATTGTTTAAAATCTCAAAAAAAATTTTTTTTAAATTTTGTTGAACCTAAGTAAACTATATTGAAATTTTTTTTTAAGAAAAAAGCACTTCTAATAGCAAGATTAGGAGATTATGCCTATCCATTAAGTAGAATAGTTGGAGCTACAGTCTTGTTGATTTCTGGCAATTAATAATATAATCATCTGCTCTGCTTTATATTGATTGGAGTTGGAGAAGATTTCTCAGTAACCAGAAGAGCCACTTTCTTATCTTGTGCCATGGGTACAATTAAGTAATGCCTGAAAAGCAAATATTTGTTAAAGTGCAAAGTTGTCAGTTTTGTTATATTTGTATAATTAGTGTGTTTCACTTTAATAGTGGAGATTTGATTTCATGATTATGAAACATTGTGGGTAACCAACAAAAATGTCACTTCTACCAGTCAGAAGAGCATTCATCCAAAATACCTCGTTGGTATTGACAGTCTCTCATATTGGCTTGGGGAGTAGTGGTGGAAGATAAAGCTATAGTGGAAAGTTTTTCTGAGCCCTCCACTAGACATTTCCTAAAATCATTTTTTCTGTTTTAATTCTTACCTTCCTTTTCCCAGAGTAATGTCTAACAGACTGCTTATTTTCAGGGAATCTGTTGTCTTGCTAGTCTTAAATTTTATTAGTAGAAATGAAGTGGCACCACATTATATTTATTTCTTAACAAACTGTTTTTAATATTACAGAAAATTGTGAAAGTAGCACAGAGTGTTCCATTCAGCCCATAATCCAGTTTCCCCACTATTAACATCCTACATTTATATGGTCCCTTTGTCATAATCCATGACACAAGCCTGACATATTACTATTAACTATAGTCCATACCTTATTCCAATTATCTTAGCTTTAACCTATTATCTCCTTTGGGATATAAGATCCCATTCAGGACAGCAGTACATAATCAAAATGACAAATTTTAGACTTTCCTTATTTTTGATGACTTAACAATTTTGAGCAGTACTGGTCAGGTCTTTTGTAGAATTTTCCTCAGTGGGGAGAGGATGACCAGGGAGGTAAAGTGTCATTCTCATCATATTGTATTGAAGATACAGGTTATCAACATGACTTACCAGTGGTAATACAAGCCTTGGTGTTTGTCAGCTGTCCTCCATACAGGTATTCTTGTTCATGCTTCTTTCCATGCTGTGGAAATCACTATGTACAGCCCATATTTAAGGAGTGAGGAGTTATCCTCCTTGAGTGGGAAGATCTACATAAATTATTTGCAATTATTCTATGAAGAAAGTGTATGTATATTCTTCCCTATTTATTTATTTATTCATACATATTAATATGAGCTTACTGATTTTAAACTTGGCTTATAACCCATGCTACCTTAGTTTTTTCCTTGCTCAAATTGTTCTAGTGTTGGAACTGGAATCTCTTGCAGGTTTGCTACTATGCTGTGGATGTACTCTATCATTGTGTGTGTGTGTGTGTGTGTGTATGTAAAAATCACACTTTCTTACTTCATGGCTTTTTAAGATATCCCAGGCCATCTATCAACACAAATCTATACCTACATCTGTATCTATATCTGTCTCTTTATATATATCTGCTTGAATTCTACTTCTCCAAGAAGTTCTTTTCTTTTCTTCTCCAAAAAAGTGTTTTTTGTTTGTTTCTTTGTTTCTATTGGAAAAGTTATTAGAAAGCAAGACCTGGCAGCAGATGTGCTAGTTGCTGCTGGGAAGTTCTTCTGTCTAGGCTTTTCAGTTGACAAAGTGAGGAATTCTTGTCCACAGACGCATTCCCAAATATCACATATGTAGCTATCTTTATCTACATTAAGTTGAATGAGTTCATGATGATGCACCCAACTCTAACTCATTACCACATGAATCATTCTGGTCTCATTCCATTGCTTATCCATAATGTCCCAATCTTGCAGTGAGAAAACTCTCTCCCACTCATTAACTTAGTTATTCAGTTCTAGCATACATGTATAGTGGTTTCAGAATTGTTGATTAATTGATTCATGAGAAATAACTATTAAACATTTACAGTTCTTTTACTTTTAGTCTTACAGATTACTGCATTCCAAACAACTTAACATTTTCCCCCTATTTCATTCATTGAGACTGTTTTATCTATTTGTAATACACTTAAATTCCTTTGTAACATTTCATCCTGGGATTCTCCCAACCTACCTTCTAATATTTTTTGTTTGTTTGAACACATGAGGTTTTGTACTTTGTAATGTTCTATGGGTTTTGACATACGCATGTGTCTACCATCTGTGCCACTTTGCTATCTGTAGAATAGCTTCACCACCTCAAAATAATGACTTCGTATCTTCTGCGCAACTCCAAATCCTGGCAACTATTTATCTATTTACTTTATAGTTTTGCCATTTCTAGAGTTATATAAATAAATCATACAATATTCAACATTTTTGATAAGTTTCTTTCAGTTAACATACATTCATGATTCATCCAAATATTGTGTGGCTTGATAACTATTTCTTTCTATCATTCAATAGTGTTTCATTGCATGTATACCACAGTTTATCCATTCACCTATGAAGGATAACTTCATTGCTTATAGATATTGGCAATTATAAAAAAGTCCATTGTAAATATTTTGTGCAGTTTTTTAAATCATTTGGGTAAACTCCTAGGAGTGCAGTTGGTAGATTATATGGTAAATCTACATTTAATTCCTACCAAACTGATTTTCCAAGTGGTTGTGCCATTTTGAATTTCCCTCCAGCATTCCTATCATTCATCATCCTTGCTACCAATTGTCAGTATTTTGTACATTAGCAATTCTAGAAGTGTGTAATGGTATCGCATTGTTATTTAAAATCACACTTATTTAATGCAAAATAATGATGAGTACATTTTATATGATTATTTTCCATCTGCATATTTTTTCTGATGTGTTGTATTTTAGCCATTTTATAGTTGAATTTGTCTACACTGAGATTTCATCTCACTCCAATCAGAATGGCAATCATCAAGAATACAAACAATAGGCTTGGGCACAAGAGCATACACCTATAATCCCAGCAACTCAGGAGGCTACTGCAAGAGAATCTCAAGTTTGAGACCGGCCTCTGCAAGGATCTAAGCAACTTGGTGAGACCCCGTCTCTAAAGAAAAGAAAATAAAGGGCTGGGAATGTGGCTCAGGGGTTAAGTACCCCTGGGTTCAATCACCAGTTATTAAAAAAAAATAGTAAATGTTGTAGAGGATGTGGAGAAAACAGAACAACTTTATACTGTTGGTAGGTCTGTAGATTAGTACAACCTCTATGGAAATCAGTATGGAATTTCCTCAAAAGACTAGGAATGAACCACCAAATAAGCCACATAAGCCACTCCTCAGTATTTTTCTTAAAGAATTAAAGTCCGATTTACTCTACCATCTTTCCTATTCCATTGTAACTCCACAGCATGTACAACCACAAAGACAGGATTCCAATTAGAATAAGTTATACTCCATGTATGTCAAAATACACTCTACTATCATGTATACCTAAAAAGAAGAAATTAAACAAAAAATAATTAAAGTCATTATACTATAGTGATCATATTTATAGCAACACAATTCATAATAGCCCAATTATGGAATCAGTTTAGGTGTCCATCAATGAATGAATGGATAAAGAAAATGTGCATATATACACAATGGAATCTTTTCAGGCATAAAGAAAAATGAAATTATGTTTGTTGCTGGAAAATGGATGGAACTTGAGATTATGTTAAGTGAAATAAGCCAAACGCAGGTGGTCAGCGGTTGTGTATTTTCTCCCATATGTGAAAGCTAGAGAGGAAAAAAGAAAAACAATGTTGGAGGGATATCATGAAAATAGAAGGGAGATCAGTAAAATAGAGAAAAGAGACCAGGGAGAGAGAAGAGTGAAGGGAAAGGGGAAATCCTAGGGAATGATATCGGCCAAATTATATTGTATACATGCGTGAATATGTAACAAAGAATCCCATCATTATGTAAAACTATAATGCACCATAAAAGATGAAAAAGAAACAAAATGAAATTAGGTTTGTTGATCTCCATATTTTTAGAGGTCTTTATATATTTTAGATAGAAATTCTTTATCCGATTTGTTTTATGCTTTTTATCCTCCAGTCTTGGGTTGACTTTCTCTTGTCTTAACATGTTTTATATAGAGTAGAAATTTCTAATTTTACTAAAGGACAATGCATCAGCTTTTTCTTTCATAGATTTTACTTTTGGCATTTTATCTAAAAGCTGTCACCAAACTTGAGATCATGAAGATTTTATCCCATTTTATTCTAAAAAGTTTCTTATATATTGCTTTTGGACATTTGTATTAGTTTCCTAATGTTCTTGTGCTTAAAATAGGCTTCAAACAATATAAACTTATTATTTTATAGTTCTTGATATTAGAAATCTGAATTGAGTATTGCTGGGTGGACATCAAGGAGTTTGCAGCACTGTGCTACTGGAGGTTCTAGAGGTAATCCATTCCTTTACCTATTCCAGCTTTTGGAAGCAACCATGTTCTTGGACTTGTGGTTTCATTCTTCTATCCAAAGCCAGCAACATCATACCACTGAGTCTCTCTCATTCGCCTTCCTCTCAGCTTTCTCTTGCCACCCTCTTCCCCTACTGCTGACGTGTGATTGCATTGGCCCTATCTGGATAATCCAATACATCTTTTGCTAATTATGTCAGCTATTTAGCAACCTTAATGGTATTGGTACCTTACTTGAGCCTTTGCCAGGTAGCCTAACATAGTTCCAAGGTGTGAGAATTAGTACCTGGTAGACATGGTTGGGGCCCATTATTCAGGATTCTGCCTGCACAGCATCCAATTGCTCCAGCACCATTTGTTGAAAAGACAATCTATTCTTTTTTTTTTAAATATTTTTTTAGTTGTAGATGGACACAATGTCTCCATCTTATTGCTTTGTATGTGGTGCTGAGGATAGAACCCAGGGCCTCACGCATGCGAGGCAAGCGCTCCACCACCGAGCCACAATCCCAGCCCCAAGACAATCTATTCTTCATTGAACTATTTTGTGCCTTTGTCAAAAGCAGTTGACTATAATTGCATGGACTTACTGTGATTTTAATTTATATTTTCCTGACAAGAAATGATGGTAAAACACTTTTTACATGCCTTTCAGATGACTTGTTTTGTGAAATATCTGTGTAATTCTTTTTTTCCTCACTTTTCCCCCTATGGTTGCTTATCTTCTTAATGATTTATAAGTGTTCTTAATTTATTCTATACATAAGTCTCTTGTTAGTTATGCATATTGAAATATTTCCTACAAGTCTATAGCTTGTCCTTTACTTTTTTAATAATGTTTTTTGATGAGCAGAGATTTTGATTTTAATGATGTTATTTGTTCTATTTTCTTCTAGAGCAGCACTGTCCAACAGAAATTTAATGTGAGCCACAAACATGAACTACATGTGCAAATTTAAATTTTCTAGTAGTTGTAATAAACAAAAGCAGAAAGAAACAGATGAATTTATCTTAATAATTTAGTATTTAACCAAATATATCAAAATATTATTATTTCAAAATCTCATCAATATAAACACAACTAAGGAGCTAGTTTACATATTTTTGGTTCTAAATATTTGAAATCAATGCATATTTTAGACTTACAACATGTCTCAAATTGGACCAGAGACATTTCAAGTGTTCAATAGTTACAGGCAGTTAATAGCCATAGTACTAGACAATATTGTTCTAGAAGCTTGTTTGTTTTAGCTTTTAAAGTCTGTGATCCATCTAAAAATGGATTTGTGTATGCCACAAAATATGGGCTAAAGCTTCTTTTTTAATATAGATAGCCATCTGCTCTAAAAGCATTTCTTGAAAGACTTTACTCATTGAATTACATTAGCCCCTTTCTTAAAAATCAAGTTATTGTATATCCTATCTTCTCTAGTCTACTTTAATGACTAATTTATCCATCTTTGTGCCAATATCAGATTATCTTAATTACTGCAGATTGACGAAAGTTCTCAAAATTTGGTTGTATAAATTCTCCAATTTTAATCTTTCCAAGGCTTTTATTAGCTGGCCTGTGTCTTTTGTGTTTTCATATATACAAGTATATTACTTGTATATTTCATATGTAAATAGGCTTATCAATTTTTACCTACAACCTCAGATTGTGATTGGCAGGAAAAATTCTTTGAACTCTGAAAATCATCAATTTATTCTTATTATTAATATTATTATTATTAATCTAAAATACACATTTTTTAACTCTAAATGATTAAGAATTAGGTATGAAACTACTTTATGAAGAAATGGGAAAGTTGCATGCTCTCCAACAGTCACCTGTCACATGTAGTTATAGGAACCCCAGGCTTTCTGTGTTTTGTGCTATTACACCAGAAGAGATCAGCACATGGAGGATCCGTGCTGAGCAAGCAGAGTGAGGATGAGGGAAACAATCAAAGGAAAGCTGATGTATGCCGGATTACACTGAACTTTAGAATAGTCTTTAAAGAGAGAACATTCGGCATTTGGTTTTTTGGGATTGGCTTACTTCACTAAGCATAATGTTCTCCAATTCTATCCATTTGCCTGTAAATGCCATGATTTTATTTTCTTTTATTGCTGAATAATATTCCATTGTGTATATGTACCACAGTTTCTTTATCCATTCATCTATTGAAGGGCATCTGGGTTGCTTCCATAGTTTTGGGAACGGGAAACACAGGAGAAATGCAGGAACTCTGGATGCAGCAGCGGGGAGGGGGGAGGAAGGAAAGGGAAACGGGAATAGTAATGATGATTGATCGAATGGGTCATTACTACCCCTGGTGCATGTATGAAGACACAAATAGTGTGACTCTTTATGATTTGCAACCAGAGAAATGGAAAAACTGAGCTCTGTTTAT
>CM053405.1:39743764-39756696 GCA_028644305.1 Xerus rutilus | reverse complement strand
TAGTCTTTAAAGAAAGTTAATTTTTTCCTAATTTTCAGAAAAGCTATAATGTTCTATAATAAATTAAAACATTTTCTCCCAAATATACACTCACAATATTTTCATTTATTTATCTTACAATAGACTCTAATTTTTTAGAGATGAATAACATGAAACACAAGAGCATAAATTATCACATGATAATAATAAAAATATAATAAATTAGCACAGAAAACAAACAACTTAGAATAGTTCTTACCAGTCTAAAAAACTGTTGTACTAAAAACTAGTTTGTTTTTCATCCTGTCAAATAAAACTTTCTAATTCACTAAAAATTCTTCATGTTTAGAGACAAATGATAATTCAAGATCATAATATTTATCCTGAAATATTAAAGCGTTCTTTCATTCATTCAACATAATTAAATGACTCCAAAGGGTCAGATGCTTCACTTGGCTCATTTTCTTCTGAGAAACTGAACATCAGAGAAAGATTCCTATCAACTAAATATTAAGCGACTTAAACTTATTTTTCTTAAAAATTGATAATCCATATATATACTATTTATATGAAATCTATATAATCCAGAATCCTGTAAGTACTGGGTCAGATTACAAACCAGAACTATCTTTCCTTTGTTGGGGAGGGGGAAGAACTCATTAAAAATTTATAGAGATTTTGACTCTTTGTTTTCAGAAAGCAATAGTTGGGAATGATCAACAAAAATCATCTCTCATAACTCTCTGGTTCTGACTTTGTTCTAATGCTGAAGACAAGTCCTGAATGAAATTCTAAAAAAGGAATATGATTCTTATCTTTTCTATGCCTGAGAATCACCAGGAGATTTTTCTTTAAAAGCCCATGTCTGTCCAACTCCCAGAAATTCTGACTCATAAGTGTAGTGTGGGACTGAGAATCTGCATCTTTAATTCATATTGCTTATAATTCTTTTCCCCAAATTATAAGTATTCATTGGGTACCAACTATACAATGGCATTGCAGGAATCGGAGTTGATGTCTACAAGAGTTTGATAAGGTCCCTTATGTTATGAGACTTATTTCTAGAAAAGAGACATGGCAGAGAATACAGGAGCATGACTTTCACTGAGACACCAGGTGCAACAGAGCCCATGTGTCTGGATTTCAGACACAGAGTTCCTAGCAAGTAGTCAGCTGTTGAATCCCTAGAGTGAAGGGGCAGTGAGGGCTGAATTCCCAGGAAGCAACCTTGGTGTGTCAGAGGTCTTTCCTGAAGAAGGTGGGCTTGGAGCACACTCTGGAGGAATTGTAAGCTTTGAATGGGCATCACAGAAATGAGGGCCTGTCAAATTTAACTTTATAGCACATTTCTGTTTCCTTCCATTTTCTTTCCAGTTGTGGAACACTTTGGAAAAACATGCTGGGCTTCATGGCTTCTGATGATTTTAAAGTAGTTTAAGAAATTTTGCTGTAAGTTTCAAGTCAGTGTTTTTGGTTTTGTTTTGTTTTGTTTTCAGGCATACCAAGTAACTTCTCTTGAAATTCTTTCTAAGCATTTCTTTTCCTTTTTGTTTTATTTTCCTCACAGAGGCATTATAGGAAATGTTGCTGTTTTGTTATCATTGAGGCCCTCAATTAGAAAAAAGAATTCAAAATAGGGGAAGAGAAGAGGATTCATTCCCATTTTCTCTGATTTCAAAAAGGTAAGTGGCTGGTATTCTTGTGAACAGAAGCAGTCTTGGCTTTAGAAATATAGAATGACATTATTATTTCTACTCAATATGACCCTCCTTGCAGATAGATAATACTAAAATAAACTGTGTGACCTTGAAAAGCTGCTGTCAGTTGTGGATTCCAATAGTTCACTATGGAAGATGTGTGAAACAGCCAAGCAAAGTGAAAAACAAACAGTAAAAATTGCATTATAATTGCATTAGTTCTGTCATTCTGACCTAACCAGTGAAATTTCTCTTAGTTAAATACATCTGTCCTGACAATTTTGATTAAACGATAATAAATAACTGGCACCTGCAGAGTACCATTTATTTCAACTGATTTCAGCAAAAGCATAACTCAACAAGCTCCTGGTTAATATAAAATTACCTCTCACCTGTGCTTGGAATCACCACCCAACAGCATTTTGGGGGTTTATGATAAAATAAAGAATATGAACCAAGTGAAATTACCAGTTATTTTAAGAAAGTCAGATGTAATCAACTCATTGATATTTTCCCAAGGATTTTAACATTCCTGACCATCCAATAACCCAAATATTTGCCTTCTTTTCCTCCTTTCTATAAAAACAGTACTGAGGAGAAGGGTTTTTTTTTAAAAAAAATGTATTTACAGCTTCCAAGTGAAATGCAATATTTTAAGATCTTAGCGATTTTAAGTTCAAGTTAAGGTTAACTTTAATGAGTTGGGATAGTTCCCCACTTCTGATACCTTTGCTTGCTCAAATCTGAGACACATGAGTGAGAAATTTTTCTTCTAAAATCTTTTCAACACAATATGACAGAAATGGGATTTTAGTCATTTCAGAAGTTAATTGAAATGGGTAATAGACTGACAGCTCCATTCCACTGTTCCCTGTGCTCCCTGCCATCTGTGCCATATGACAGATCTTGGATGATACAGAGAAGCATGGCAAGTCATGATCCATAAAGATGCTCTCTTCATTCCTGCCCCCCCCAGCTGCTGGTTTAAGATTTACATACAGCATAGTGCATGGCAAACTTACAGAAAAGCAGAACTCAGGTGAGCATCCTCAAAAGTTTCAGGCCTTTCACTTGTTCTTTCATTTGTAACTCAGATCTTCCATGGATCTCAGTTTTTCTGATGTTAAAGTGAGTGATGTTCTACATACTCACCCACAGAGTTCTGAACTGGAATCCCTTAGAAGTACTTTCCATTCATAGAATCATTGTTAGGTTGACAGTGAACATGACATTTTGTAATCTCACCTCAGTTGCTCAACACGGAAGAAGTTTTGTAAATATCAATACCCATCAATATCTGATAATCTATTTTTATGTTACACATATGAAGTGAATTAAGGAGACACAAAGCCTTTAAATCTTTAGTTACTTTATTGCAAGGAGAAGAATTTGACTCTATTTGGGATGGCTTAGATCAGAAAAGTTTTTTAGAGTTCTAGAGTCTCAAGGGCTGTAAATCTTGCTCTGAGTTCAGAATTCAACCTTACCCCTGGATGAAGTAAACCACATGTCACAAGTCTGAGATAGGATTCCTTCCTCTATAGAAGTTCAAGAACTAAATTTTCTATTGGCACAAGAAGTATTTAATCATATGATTATTTGGAAGCAGTAATTTTTCATTTTAAAATAAAATTGTGAATACCAAAACTTGCTATATAAGATTTACTCAATCCTTACAGAGGCCACTTCTACATACTAACAGCAATTAGAAATTATTTTTAAAAATAGCATTTAAGACTGAGGATGTGTCTTAAATGGTGGAGTGCTTGCTTAGTGCATGTAAGACCCTGGGTTGGATCTCCAGCACAAAACAACAACCAAAAAGCACATGTCATTTACATTAGAATATATATCATCATATATACACATATGTATGTGTGTGTGTATATATATGTATATGTATATATACACCAGTTAAGTTTAGTACTCTAATTAACAACTAGGTCAAGTTGATTGATACTATTTAAATTTTCTCTAATATTATTGTTTTTTTTGGTCTACTTTTCTATTAAATACTGAAAGAGAGGTGTTCAAATATCTAACTGTGGGTATGCTTTTTTCTATTTTCCCTTTACTTCTGTCAGATTTGTTTAATATATTTTACAACTCTATTTTTAGGTGCACACAAATTTGAGATGGCTATACTTCAATGAATTAACTTTTTCATCATTATGAAATACCCCACATTATCTCTGGTAATGCTTCTTGTCTTGACATCTAATTAAAATGCTACTAAGATACTTTATTATATAGCTTAATATTTGCAAGAAGCAAGGATTTTTTTTTTCCTTTTTTAAGCCTTAATCAATTTTTTAAATACTGACTTTGCAGAAAGCGGATATTTGGCTTTTGCTTTTCTATTTCATCTGCAAAATATCTGCTTGTCATATGGTTGAGTTTGAGTAGACCATTTAATTAGTCTTTTCTTTTTTTTTATCCAGTATTTTAGTTTGTTTTTCTTCTGTTGCTCCTTTCCTTCTCTTCATTTATTCCTGAACTCATTCCCTTCAGCTGAAGAACTTAATTTCTCATAATGAAAATCTGATGAAATTAATTATTTCACATTTTGTTTTCTGAATACTGGATGCTAATTTTCAGAGGTAATTTCATGGATATTTAATTCAGGGTTTTGTAGGGGAGGACACTTTAAAAATATTGTATTGATATATAATTATCTTTCTATAGCTATCTTTTATCTACCATCTTTTTATTCTGGCTGATTTAAATACTCTTTATTTTAAATTTTCCTGTAATTTAATTGTAGATATGTTGAATTACATGAGACTTTATTCATGTTTTTCAATTTTTAAAAAATTCTCAGCTTGTATAATCATAATTTCGCTTGATTTAAAGTTTACTGATTTGCTTATTTACCATTTCTTGCCAACTTTTAATTCAACCAGTGATTTTTTTAAAAAAATATCAAAATTATTTTAAGTTCTCATGTCCCTTTAATGTCTTTTGGGGGAGGAGGTAATCAGGAATTGAACCCAGGGGTGCTTAATCACTGAGCCACATCCCCAACCCCTTTTTAGTTTTTATTTTGAAACAGAGTCTTGCTGAGTTGCTGAGCCTGACTATGAATTTGTGATCCTCCTTCCTCAGCCTCCTAAATTACTGGGATTACAGGCATGTGCCACCATGTCCAGTTTTAATGTCATTATATAGCCTTTGTCCCCTCTGGTGAGGTTTCTCATCTGTTTATCCATTGTATCCATTTCTTCTTTTCTGTTCTTGAAAACCTCTATAATAAATGCTTAAAAATCGTTGTTTGACAATTCTAACACTAAGTTTACTTTAGGGTCTGTTTTTATTTAATATTTTTTGTTATAACTTACATTTATTTTCTTCTTTTTATGTCTGTTTTGTTGCAACTATAAGTTCAAGATGATAGTAATACATTGCTTGGACTACATTTTAAGCTGTCTTTCTTTAAAAAGCTATTTTTTTTTCTAACAAGCAGTTAAAAATTGCTAGGAAACTTGATCTTGTGTAACTTTATTTTATTTATTTATTTTGTTAGAGAAGGTTCAGTCCCCCCACCCTCTTATTTCTAATGCAAGATCCTTATTCCATGGAATGTTTCTGACTTCTTAGGTGTGGAAATTCTGGGGTTTAAACTGAATACTTCAGGTCTCAGTAAATTCTCTTAGTTTTGAATGTGCTGGAATTCCCAGGACTACACAATCTCTTGAGTCTCCATTTAGCATAGATCCCTAAGGAAAAGCTGCACTTGCTAGACATCAAAGAGTCTAAGGTGCATATATAGCATGGCCAGGGACTATGTATAAGGTGCTTCAGGTTAAGAAAACAAAAACAAAAAAACCACCACCAACAACAGGATCTATATCCATATCTATCTAGATTTTTTTTAATAAATTGACTCATGTGATGATGGGGGTTCATAAGTCCAAACTCTCTAGGGCAGGCCTGCAGGATGAAAAGTCAAACAGAATTTCTAGGTTACAGATTTAAGGCAGAATTTCCTCTTCTCCAGAAAGCCAGGTTTTGCTCTTCAGTCTTCCAGTGATAGAGGTCCACCTACATCATCAAGTGTAATGTCCTCTAAGTCAAATTATTATAAATGTTAATCATTTCTACTAATTTATTCACAGAAATATCTAGACAATTCTTTTTTTGTTTTTTGTTTTTTGATTTTTTTTTAGTTTGTTTTATCTTTTGTTTTTGGCACTACTGGCCAAAACCTGGGGCTTCACACATGTTCTACCACTGAACCATACTCCCTGTCTTATACTAATGTTTTTACCAAACAACTAGGCAGCAGAACCTAGCCAACTTAACACAGAAAATGTAACTATTACAGATATGGTGGGTATATTTTGGGTATCAAACAGACTTTTAAGATAGTCATTCTGCACAGCTTCCTCTTGTCCAGTATCTGTTGGGGATTAAAAAACAAAACAAAACAAAAACTTTGGGTTTTTTTCTTTTCATGACTTTCCCACCTCCAAGCAACCTGCTCCTCCATCTCTTGACACTTCTGTAGCTCCACTCTCCAACACCACCTCCTTAGCTCAGTGAAACCTCTATGAATTGTTTGGTCACCACCTCCCAACACCACAGCTGGAAAGTTTACTGGGCAGACAAGTGGAGTCAATGTGGGAATTACCTTGTTTGTCTTCCCTGTTCTCAGGAATTATAGACCACTTCCATGTATTTTTCACTGCCTGAAAATTGTCAGCTCATATTTCTAACATATTCTGTCCATTTATATGGTTGTTTGCAGTTGAAGAACAAGTCCTATTCCAGTTCTTCTGTAGGGGCTAGAAGCAGAACTACAGAATTGTGTAACTAGTTCTCAGTTATTCATGTTGATAATGCTCTAAGATCTTCTTTGGAATGAAACATACATTGTATCTTAGCAGTTTTCTGTTATATATGTGATTTTAATTTAAAAAAAGATGAATGAAAGTATATACATCTATTTAAGACTTTCCATTCTATCTGAAACTTTCAATTTAATGGGAAATCCTGATTGTTTTAGAGATAGGAGCCTCTACTATACTTTAATTTCCCCAACATAGCATAAATGCAACCAAAATTGCTGAAAGCTTGAACATTGTTTAATAATCCATGTCATCTTGGAAATAGTTACAGAAAGAATGGGTTAGAAAGATAATCAATAACATTTTAATCACACAAAACATTGTATTAGTAGCTGTGGTAATGCCATGTTGCCTAGAAATTTACAGTGTAATAGGGGAGCCTGGAAATTTTGTACTATGTACTATGCTAATTTTTATTAAATATATACATAAGCAAACACTATGTTCTTGTGTCTTTAGGTCACTTGAATGTCTTAAGAACACAATGCTTGTTTATAGGGGCAGATAGGTGTCATTTTTCAGAAATGTACAAAATTTGGACAAGTTGTATAAATTCACATTTTAGAAAGCATCCAAATAAAAGAGAATTTGGTAAATATGGAGATGATTGGTCTACACCTAGTAAAATGAAGCACAATATTTCATTATTTAGTCTCTTCAGATTCCTTAACGTTCTTTTCAGTCTCTATTTGAAGGAATATTGTAGTATCCTTTGCATTACCATTCAGGTAAGTTTTATAAAATAAAGCCAGAAAATTACTAAAAGGAAAGTGAGCAAGGTGGGGGGTGGGAAAGTACACTGTGTCTTTAGACTTAAGCAGTTGAATCATTTTTAAAGGCCCACAATGAACTTTATTGACTTTTTAATTTATTTACAAATGCTCATTAAGTCCTTACTGTTGGTCACAAACCCAATGAGGGATGGTTGACACAATGTGCAGTTGTGAAGCATCTAGGCTGTCCAGGAACTAGAAGTAGACACTCCATCACTGACATTGGAGTTAAGTCAAGTTCTCTGGGTTATATATAGACAAGGTTGGAAGAAAGGGTCTCAAAGGTATCTAAAAGAGATACAGCAATAAAGTCCAATTATCAGAAGAAGACTGACCACGTACATGTGGAGGAGGAGACTGACCCATACTGTGGCCCCACATCTACCAAAGCCTGACTGTCCTGGCCTGCTTCTGTCTAGAGCCAACAGCCAGGAACAGGAAGATCATCACCAAGGTCCCTGTAGGCCTGGTTACACCAGAGGTGAGGTAGTAGTAACCTGCAGGGACACTACAAGACTATAGGATAGATGCTGTAATACCTCAGATCTGCACTGCTAGAGAGGAAGACACATGAACAGCATGAAAAACAAGGGAAGAAAATACTCCCACAAAAACCAAGATGCTACAATAATAGGATCCATTGACAGCGCAGTAAATGAAATGTCAGAGAAGGAGTTCAGAATGCACATAATTAAAATGATCTGTGAAGCAAAGAATAATATGAGAGCAATTTATAGGCAACAATTGATTGTTCCAACAAAGAGATTAGAGAGTAAATACAGGCAACGATTGATCACTCCAACAAAGAGATAAGAGAGTAAACACAGGTAACAAAAGATTATTTCAAGAAAGAGATAGAGACTGAAAAAAAAAACAAATAGAAATCCTTGAAATGAAGGAAACAATAAACCAAATACAAAATTCAATAGAAAGCATCACCAACAGACTAGGTCACTTGGAAGACAGAACCTCAGGCAAGGAAGACAGAATATAGAATCTTGAAAATAAAGTTGACCACACAATGAAGATGGTAAGGAACCATGAACAGACGTCCAAGAATTATGGGATAACATCAAAAGTCCAAATCTAAGAATTATTGGGATAGAGGAAGGCACAGAGATGCAAACCAAAGGAATGCACAATCTCTCCAATGAAATAATATCAGAAAATTTCCCAAACATGAGGAATGAATTGGAAAATCAAATACAAGAGGCTCACAGGACACCAAATGTACAAAACTACAACAGATCCACGAAAGGCATATTATAATGAAAATGCCTAACATACACAATAAGGACAGAATTTTAAAATCTACAAGAGAAAAGTTTCAGATTACATACAGGGGAAAACCAATTCAGATCTCAATAGATTTCTCAACCCAGACCTTCAAAGCCAGAAGATCCTGGAACAACATATACCATGCTCTGAAAGAAAATGGATGCCAATCAAGAATCTTATATCCAGCAAAATTAAGCCTCAGATTTGATGATGATATAAAAACCTTCCATGAAAAACAAAAGTTAAAAGAATTCACAATGAAAAAGCCTACATTAGAGAACATTCTCAGCAAAATATTCCATGAGGAGGAAATGAAAAATAAAAACAATGAAAATCAGCAAAGGGAAGAACTACACTAAAGGAAAAGCCAATCAAAGGAGAAAGCAAGTCAAGTTAAAAACCAAAAATAAACCTAAATGAACAGGAATACAAATCATATTTCAATAATAACCCTGAACATTAATGGCCTAATCAATCAAAAGACATAGACTGACAGATTGGATTTAAAAAGGCCCAACAATATGGTGTCTTGAAGAGACTCATTTCATAAGAAAAGACATCCATAGACTGAAGGTGAAAGGATGGGAAAAACACACCACTCAAATGGAGCTTTACATAAACAAAGGAGGGTTTCCATCCTCATATCAGATAAAGTGGACTTCAAACCAAAGATAGTCAAAAGGGATAAAGAAGTTCATTTCATACTGCTTAAAAGAATGAAACAGCAACAAGACATAACAATCATAAATATCTATGCCCCAACAATGGAACATCCACCTATATCAAACATACCCTGCTCAATTTCGATAATAAAATAGACCACAACACAATAATACTGGGTGACTTTAACATATCTCTCTCACCAATGGATAGATCTTCCAAAAAAAATTTTAAAAAGTATAGAATTCAATAATACATTCAATAATTTAGAATATACAGAATATTTCATCCATCAACAAGTGAATACATTTTTTTCTCAGCAGCAAAAAATAGACCATACAGTATGCCACAAAGCAAGTCTTAGCAAATACAAAAAAAAAAAAAAATAGAGATACTACCCTGCATTCTATTCGACCATAATGGAACAAAATTAGAAATCAATGATAAAATTTAAAATAGAGGCTATTCCAAAACCTGGAGACTAAAACTAAACAATATGCTATTGAATGACACATGGATAACAGAAGACCTCAGGGAGAAGATAAAAAAATTCTTACAAGTAAATGAAAACTACAATACAACATTTCAAAATCTCTGGAACACTATGAAGGCTGTGTTAAGAGGAAAGTTCATTGCAATCATTAAAAGAAGAAAACGTCAACAAATAAACAACCTAACATTACATCTCAAAGCTCTAGAAAAAGAAGAACAAGTCAACACCAAAATAAGTAGAAGACAGGAAATAACTAAAATTAAGGCTGAAATCAATGAAATTGAAATGAAACAATTGAAAAAATTGAAAAAAAAAGTCCAATTATCACCTCAGTGGAGAGCTGGGAGAATCCATCAGGCAGTTCATCAAGTCAAAGGCTAAGTTTGAATGTAAAGCCAGATGACCAAGAGGAGGCAAATTAAACCACCGGGTAAGGCTTTATTGGGATGTATGCTTCTGGGCAAACTCCTCAATCCAATAGAGTGAGTCTGGGAGAATCGTGCATGTGTTCTGCAGTACAGAAGATTTAAAGAGCTCAGTCGGGAAGGGGAAGGGTTAAGGCAGGAAGAGGGGGGCTTGAGATATGGTCTGAGTAGGGAACGAGAAGACTGAATGGTGGCTGCCTGGGTGGATCTGAGAATGAGGAATGAGATACAGAAGAACAAATGGGAAAGTGGCTTGGGATTTTCCCTAGCGAGAACTTGAGGGGTAGAACAGATAGAGAAGAGGGTAGGGCAGGAGCGTACTTCCCAATAAAGCCTGGATGTAAGGAATTTATGTCCATTTCCTGTCTGACAACAGAGACTGCCAAATCAGTGAGGATTTCAAAATCAAAAGTTCCTTCTGGGGGCCATTTTGACCCATTGTCTAGGGTCAAATGGGGCCATACTGGGGCCAGGCTAAAGTACAGCATGGGTCCTGAGTGAGTCCTAATTTGGCAAAATTGGAACATAGACAACCCAATGGAGTTTTGGGGTCTGAGGAGGACTCAGTGTTTCCCATGACCTTCCGGTTCCCATGGGGGTGAGTGAGAACAGAAAAAGGCATCCCCAATTCTGATCACACTCACTCAAGTAACGGAGGGCTGGGCGGGGGTTGAGGCATCCCTGCAATCTTCTGGGGGCCCGAACAGAGTCGGGTGGCTCACACAAAAACTGGGGACGTCTCCTCAGCCCGTGGGGCCTTAAAATGGGGAAGCCTATGGCATGCATGTGACTTATGGATAGGCTTCCAGAATGGAAGGGAGGCTAGAAGATCAGGGGAAATGGGGGAACTTACCTTACTTCTGTCAGTCCGGATGAGGGGAAATGGGGAGAGCAGCTTAGGAATTCTACTGGTTTGGAGGAGAGGGTGGATCTTGACCCCTGTGGGGGAGGTCCAAAAAACCCTCCAGGGTTTTCGGCACCATATGTAAAGTTTTGTTCAAGTCCCATGTCCTATCTGTACCATAGATCCCATGGGAGAGCATTATGGGGTTAAAGATATGTACCTTTTTAAAGCTCTTACTAGATTTAGGCTAGGAGTTTTTCTCTCCATTTTCCCCTAAGAGGAGGAAAAAGGTTTGTCTGAGATATCATGGATCAATGGTCCTCACATGGCTAATACAATGGATAATATATGGATCTCAGAATTCCGATATGGTGTTATTTGTGCAGGCTTTGTTCTTCTTTGATGCATTAAACTTATATTCTTGAAAATAGCAAAACCAAACCAATTAAGAATATAAACCTACAAAAAAATAATTGGTTTTATTGTGGGCAAGAACTTCAATCCATTAGGTAAACACAATATCTAATACATGATAACACATAGTGGTTCAGAACCACTATCTATATGAGGCACTTATAAACCAGAGCAGAGGAATTTTCCAAAGTGCAGTTAGAGACTGGTGATAAGAACTTCAGGATCTAATGATCTTCAGAGTTGTAAACAATTACCATTAAGGGCATCTTTTCATAGATAGCAAGCCCCAACCAAGGCTGGATTTTTAGGAACAGACCTTAGACATTGACTAGATTGCAACAGTAGATACAATTTTAAAAATAATGCTAACACAGAGATAAAAAAAGAATGCTGCTAAAAAAATGAGATTCAAGGTGGTATCTGAGTCATAACTTGTGGAAAACCAACTTGCAGAACTAGATTTTGAGAACAAAGCTGCATGTTTTGGCTCCAATTGGAACTCTATAAATACTTCCAGGTGGATCCAAATTCATACTAGAGGCAGGAAGCTGATCAAGCTGGTAGGTGGTAAAATTTAAGGACAAGGAACTGAGATATGCCTGTCAAAGAGTTCTCTTCATCAACTTAAAATTGACCTTCTAGAAAAAATTATCAGATTACCTGACCTAAAAATCTATCACTTATCTCTGATCTTAAGAGTACAATTCAATCTTACACACTTCCAATATGGCCATCTAGTTGACTGAATTTCCAATGAAAAACTTGTATTCGTGATAAGATATCTACTATTACAGATCATTAGCTTATGACAAATGTAAAGATAAAAATTAGTTCATCAGTGTTAGCTCTACTGTCTTAAGGTCCACAGAGGGAATAGTAAAAATTTCCTGAGAGTGTATTAACTGACATAAGTAGCTCATGCTTCTCTGCTCCATCCATTCTAATCTCTGCTGTTATAATTTCTTTTCCTCTATTCTTCTCTATTTAACCTATCACCATCAACTAATTAAGTGCATCCTTCTTCTCACTTTCCCTGAAATCCTAAATACCTCTGTTACAGTACTTGTTATATTTCAGAAGATTAATAATTAATGTAATGGTGTCTCTAGAATGGAGTTCTAGAAAGCTAATTTCTAGTTTCTAATGGAAGTGGAAACTTGGTCCTAGGTTTGCACTTTCAGGTCCTAACATTGTGCTTGACACAGTACTTAGTCAAGTTTGTTAAACAAATAAATGACTGAACAAATACATACTCTTTTGTCTTTTATTTTTATAAAGCATGGCATTATACCATTGAATTAAAAAGTAGACTAAAGCCGGGCACGGTGGCTCACGCTTGTAATCCCAGCACTTAGGGAGGCTGAGACAGGAGAATCGCGAGTTCAAAGCCAGCCTCAGCAACGGCAAGGCGCTAAGCAACTCAGTGAGACCCTGTCTCTACATAAAAACACAAAATAGGGCTGGGGATGTGGCTCAGTGGTCGAGTGCCCCTGAGTTCAATCCCCAGTACCAAAAAAAAAAA
>CM053405.1:39637236-39743264 GCA_028644305.1 Xerus rutilus | reverse complement strand
GGCTCACGCTTGTAATCCCAGCACTTAGGGAGGCTGAGACAGGAGAATCGCGAGTTCAAAGCCAGCCTCAGCAACGGCAAGGCGCTAAGCAACTCAGTGAGACCCTGTCTCTACATAAAAACACAAAATAGGGCTGGGGATGTGGCTCAGTGGTCGAGTGCCCCTGAGTTCAATCCCCAGTACCAAAAAAAAAAAAAAAGTAGACTAAATTTATGCTTTCCTTAGGCATTTTGTAACCTTTGAATATATCTTTTTTTTTAATTTATTTTTTATTTTTTTTTATGAATTTATTTAAATGCATTTCAAGTCATAGTACATATATAGAGCTCAATTATTCCATTTCTCTGGTTGCAAACCAGATAGAGTCACACCATTTGTGTCTTCATACATGCACCAAGGGTAGTGATGTATGAACCATCTTGCTTGGTTCAATCAACCATCTTTACTATACCCATTCCCCTTTCCATCCCCCCACCTCCCCCTGCCGCATCCAGAGTTCCTCCATTTCTCACATGTTCCGCTTTCCCACCCCCCTTATGTATCAGCATCCACTAATCAGAGAGAACATTCGGCATTTGGTTTTTTGGGATTGGCTTACTTCACTAAGCATAATGTTCTCCAATTCCATCCATTTACCTGCAAATGCCATAGTTTTATTCTCTTTTATTGCTGAATAATATTCCATTGTGTATATGTACCACAGTTTCTTTATCCATTCATCTATTGAAGGGCATCTGGGCTGCTTCCACAGTTTTGCAATTGTGAATTGTGCTGCTATAAACATTGAAGTGGCTGCTTTACTGTAGTGTGCTCTTTTTAAGTCTTTAGGATATAGGCCAAGGAGTGGGATAGCTGGATCAAATGGTGGTTCCATTCCAAGATTTTTAAGAAATCTCCATACTGGTTTCCAGATTGGTTGCACCAGTTTGCAATCCCACCAGCAATGTTTGAGTGTGCCTTTTTCACCACATCCTCACCAGCACTTATTGTTGCTGTTATTTTGGATAGCTGCCATTCTGACTGGGGTGAAATGGAATCTGAGAGTAGTTTTGATTTTCATTTCTCTAATGGCTAGAGACATTGAACATTTCTTCATATATATGTTTATTGATTATATATCTTCTTCTGAGAGGTTTCTATTCAGCTCCTTAGCCCATTTATTGATTGGGTTGTTTGGTTTTTTTGGTGTTAAGTTTTTTGAGTTCTTTAAACAATAGTAACAAAAATGGCATGATATTGGCACCAAAATAGACATGTAGACCAATGGTACAGAACAGAAGACACAGAAGACACATAAATACAGCTATTTCATACTAGACAAAGGTGCCAAAAACATACATTGGAGAAAAGATAGCCTTTTCAACAAATGGTGCTGGGAAAACTGGAAATCCATATGCAGTAAAATGAAACTAAACCCCTATCTCTCAACATGCACAAAACTCAACTCAAAGTGGATCAAAGACCTAGGAATAAGACCAGAGACCCTGCATCTAATTGAGGAGAAAGTAGGCCCAAATCTTCATCACGTTGGATTAGGCCCCGAATTCCTTAACAAGACTTCTATAGCACAAAAAATAAAAGCAAGAATCAATAAATGGGATGGACTTAAACTAAAAAGCTTCTTCTCAGCAAAAGAAACTATCAATGAGGTGAACAGAGAGCCTACATTTTTGAAGCAAATTTTTGCCACATGCATATCAGATAGAGCACTGATCTCCTGAATGTATCCTTTTACTCAATGTATGCCTTTGTATCACCAAGGACTCCTAAGGAAATTTTATTGTTGGAGAACAGCCACTGACATTATTGCTCCTCAAAGGAAGAAAGTTCTTTAAATCTGCAAGAATTTTACTCTGTACCTTTGATGTGAAAATTGTATCATCTATTTCTGGTAAAACTTGCTATGTTATATAAGACTATAAAGAAGGAAACGAACATAGGCTACCAGTCTCAACTTTTGCAATCTGCAGTTTTCAGCTTCAAAGCAAAAACGACAGATTAAGTTCTCAAGTCTTGAATTTTACTTGGAAGGAAAACAACACTCAGAACTATTCACGTCTGATGGCTCGGTTTTATAAATGGCAAAGCTATAAGCCTATGCATAGAACTCAGTCTGGGCCCTGTGTCTGTGCTCATGCAGTGCACCCCACAAGAGGTGAGGAGTTTTCCGCCTGTATCTATCTGCTTCTTGAAATATGTCACTCTGAAATGTGTTACTGCAGATTGTATGTGCATAAGAACTTTCAGCAAAAACCCAGCAATCCTTTGTTGTGTAGGAAAATGTGCACTCTGGTAACTGTAATGCCAGTCTTTCTTCTGTATAGGGTCAAAGCTCAGAACGCCCACCCCTTCCTTGTATTTGGACTATCCCCAGATTTGTTCCTTTCCTTAGCACCACAGAGCTCTGCTGTTCTTCATCTTCCGTATTCTAACTTCTCTATTCTGTGAGCATAAGTGTTAGCAAAGATGTATAAAGTAATATTAACAGGTGAGAAATCATGCTATCATCTCTTTCAGAAATTATACTATTTTGTAACCTAAAAGGTTAAGAATTGGGAAACCAATCACCCCAAGTGACATCTTATGTAAAAGACAGATCTAATTTTATCACATTAAATGTTTATGCAGATGATCAAATCTGTGAATTTTTCCACAGAAAAGATACATTATAACTAGTCACTGCCAACCCAGTTTTTAAAATCTTTATATATATATAATATATATATCATGTACTATGTGTACTCTTGATTTATGTATATATACATATATATGTATACAATTATATATATATATTTTATACATACACACATATATGTGTGTATATATATATATATTTTTCAATATGTAGATGCCTTTCTCTTCCTTAGCAAGCCACATTATTTCTACCTTAAGAAAGACAAGTCGGGATTAAGTCTTGGCCTAAAACCAACTGTGAATAGCTTATTTTTGCTTCTTTTCATCACCATACATATCCAAGCAGATGCAGCAGCTGAGCCGCTATTTCTATGAAGCATGGGTACAGTCTTTGGTGGGGAAGCTTGACTACCCTTCACCTAGTCTCAGGTAGGTTCTCCTTCCCTACTGATTACCTGGACTTACAATTATCTTTCCAAATTTATGTTACTTTCAAGTCTTCTCTTCCCTGGTTCTCCTGTAACTATTCATTTGCTTCTTGCTTAATTTTCCTTTTGGCTGCCCCTTCCTTGCAGATGGACCTATCAGTCTGTCCAGTCTCAAGGACACAAGTTTGTTGTTATATCTTCTATTTCTACAGGAACAAATTCTGAACAGAGCCAAAATGATCTCTGGCCAGGCACTTTGTTCTCCATGGATCACTGACCTTTGGGAAGGATTCTACTGGGTTCTGGCAGCTGATAGCTCTGTGAGTTCAAGATAGTAATAAAGAAAGATGTCAGAGTCAGGAATATAGGGAAGTTGCAGGGTAATTACATATATTTATTAATTTTTTTCAGTAGGTTTCCAGTTTAAGAGAACAGAACCTGACTAGAACTGGCATAAGCAAGAGAGGGCATATATTGATTCATGGCTCAAAAGTCCCAAATAGAGCTATTTTCAAGTGATAGTTAACATAATGGCTTAAAATATGTGACAAACACTTGATTTCCTTCATTTCTTTCTAGCTCCAATTCTTCTATATTGCTTGATTTGGCAGTACCTCATCTTATGGTCCTGAGAAGGCTGCCAACAGCTCCTTGAGCTATACCTTCATCATTTGTATCTGCAGTGGAAAAAAAAAAGATTATACTTGACTCAGCATTCTAAGGAAAATTCCTGGGGTAGTTGAGGTCATCTCCCCAGCACTGAGTCAGTCACTCTGAGCTAAGAGATGGAATGATCTGATTGGCTTCATCCAGCAGGTTGTCCCCCTGCAGCAGAAGTATAATCAACTTCTTTAGAAATCCATGGATTCCCAACTGGGTCTTGAGTCAATGGATGCAGGCAAAGAATGGTACTGGAATAGGCAGCAAAATGTCCACTGTGCCCAAACATATTTGGCGGTGTTGTAGGAACTGTGGAATCTAACAACCTATCTCCTTTTAGTTTCTGATTTTTTACCTTACCTGTGCAGACCCCTTGGATTTATCTGAAAAACATTTTTAAAAATTCAGCAATGACTGACTTCAGTCTTACCAGTCAATGCTTCTCTTCTCTGACATCCCTATACTATTTCTCCAGAAAAAGAATTCACATCAGAAATAACAGGATACGTTTGTCTCATTATCTTGAAGGCAGGATTTTCAATTGAAAATCCTAATGGGCAAACATATGCAAAAAAAGCAGCATCCATCATTTGAGGACTATGAGGTAGTTTCCTTTTTATTTGGAATATTTCTTTGTTTAAGGTGAATTAATGTCTTAAAAATTCAAGAATGCTATAACAAAATACTATAAACTGAGTGTCTTATAAAACAATAAATTTATTTCTCACAATTCTGGGGTGGTTGAGGTCATAGAGATCAAGGTGACAGAAGACTTAATGTTTGCTGGGAGCCTATTGTGGTTTATAGATGGTATCTTCTTATTGTGTCCTCATATGGTAGAAGGTAAGAAGGAGCTCCTTTGAACCTCTTTCATAAGGACACTAATTCCATTCATGAGGACTCTGCATTCATGTCTTAATCATGTCCTAAAGGCATAGCTCTTAACACCTTCACTCTGGGGAGGGGTAGGAATTCAACATATGAATTTTAGGGAGACATAAACATTCAGACCATAGCAACTAATCTTTTGTCATAAACTTGGGCATGCTTAGTAATATATATTGAAAAAAGTGGTATCTGTTAAATAAGCTAACAGTTTGTGCTTTTAAAGTAGATGTTTACAATTTCCTGGAGCATAGAATACCTCTGGAAATAAAAATACCTGGCACACTCCTGTATGGTTCTTGGTTTTTCAAAAGCACTATATGCTCAGCATACAAGATAGGTACATCTTGTGAGACTTGCATCAGATAACATTTAGTTAACATGAAAGTCAAAATTCTGTCACTAGAGCAACACACAAGCCAATGACTAGCTTACTTTCATAGAGCACACAGTGTGGACACAATGAACCAGAAACTTTATTGTAGAAAGTGGCCTTTGGGTAGATGACAATCACATGCCACAGCATAGTACAAGTCTCAGAGGCAGTGAGAGATGGGCATAAGGTGAAGGAAAACATGAAAACTCCACAGCTTGGACAATTGGTACTAGGCCCACCTGAGAGTACTTTTTCTCTATCTATTCATTTCCAACGTGTGTATCAAATCCACTTGGAAAGAAAGCAAGATAATGTGAATGAAGAGAGATAAACTGGATTAAAATGCTGGCAGTCTGTCCCTTCTTGAGTTTACCAGTGTTACCAATGCTTAGAATTTCCAGACACACTAGCATCTATCTCAGCAGAGGCTGCCAGAGGTGAGCCCAGCCCTTTAAGTGCTTGTGACACATCTGTGTCCTTCAGCAGCTCTGGTTCAGCCTCCTCCTTACAGATCCTGCCTAGTCGTCATCACAGTAGCTGCAGTTTCCTGCTGGAGAATGCCCTGGTGACCTAAGGACTCATCAGCAGTCTGTCCTTGCTGTGGTTTTGATTGCTGCTGAGACTTCAGCTTGGCCCAAACTCAAGAGTGTTAGCTCTTTGGACAGTCTTGGGCCAAAGCCTCAGCTGGAGAGGAAGTGTCAGGAATCGTCTTTTGTCACAGATAAGAATTAATGAGTCCAAAGGATGTGTGATTAAAGGAAGCCTGCAGGAAGTTGAGCTGAAGTGTCAGATGACTGTTGAAAAGCATTCACCTGGCCATTGGACTAAAACACTAAACACACACAAAAAAATAAAGGACAACTATTTGATTCAACAGTTACAAAGGTAAATCCATTGGATTTGAACATAGAAAAAGGGATGAAGAAATGGAGGAGAAAAAAGGTACAAGAAGAAATATAGTTATTCATAATTACTGCAGACCAGAATTTATCAACCAGCTTCTAATAAATTAATTATACAGATTAGATAATTATTTGATATTGTGATACCTGTGGCTAAAGATACTAAATTCAAACAACAACAACAACAACAACAACAACAACAAAACAATGAGGAGCTGGGGCTGTAGCTCAGTGGTAGAGCGCTTGCCTAGCATGCGTGAGGCACTGGGTTCGATCCTCAGCACCACATATACATAATAAATGCATAAAATAAAGATCCATCAACAACTAAAAAAAAAAAAAGAGTTAAAACAAACAAACAAACAAACAATGACCTTCTCTTTTATATATGGGAAGGGGTACAATGAAAGGTAGGAATTAAGGTTTCAGGAAATAAAACGCTAAAGAAGGGTTAAATCTTCTTAAACAAACCTATAAATATACCTTTGTAGGAATTTGATAACCTAACATCAGAAAGTTAAACTCTGGAATACATGGAGATCTTCACATGGGCACATTACCAAAGCATCTGAGAACCAGAGACAATTTGATGCTTTCTTTAAATTAGCTATGTTGCTACCAGCTGCATTCAAGACCATAATTCTAAAGACAATCGTAGTAAGCAGAGACTCAGTTTTCTCCAATATGTTGTCATTAGGCATGATGTGGTGGGAAAGAGTGAACTTTGAGTCTGGGATCTGGGATTGGAACTACCACTTAAGTCCTAGTGAAAGCCAGTTGTCCTTCCTGGAAAAAAAAAATTGCTCTTTTTTTTCTGTCAAAAAAGGACTTGAATTAGATGTTCTTTAAGAAAGATTCTAACTCTAAAATTTAATATCTCTCTAATATAGTAAGCCATGATTAGTACTTGATGTAGCTTTATTTAGTTAGTTAGATAAGCTAGTCAGATTATCTGGATAGAAATCAAATTCTTATTAAACACACCAAATGGCTAAGCATACTAGTTAGACATGTTATACACACATTAAGAAAAATGTAATTACTGAAATTCTTTCAGAAAAGTTTTGTGACTGGGTCTTGGTTTAGGATAATTTAACAATCCCATAAATTGATCGCAAAGGATTATTTCTGAGTTCTGTGAGCTCAGAAGTGCAAGATCCAGGTGGGGACAGGGGCAGTGTCTGGTGAGCATCTGCGTCATGGTTTACAGATGACTTCTCCTTGTGTCCTCTCTTGTCGGAAAGTGAAGATACATCTCTTTGTAAAACCCTCATCTGAGTCATGAGGGCGCCAATCCCATGACCTAGTTACCTCCCAAATACCTCACCTCTTGATACCGTCATACTGGAGTTGAATTTGGGAGTGATATAAATACTTATTGCATAGCGAACTAAATTTATAGATGAAGAAACTGAGGCTAACATTCTGGCCTGAGGTCACTATGCTAATAAATGGGAAAGTTGGAGATTGTTCTCAGGAATTGCTTCAAAGTCAGTATCCGCTTTCAGAAACTGCCTGTCTAAAGTATCTTCAGGAAATGAGGAATAAAGCAGTTATAAAAGATCATGATTCTCCATCTACTTGACCTCCATCTGCAAGCCTTACCCCATATGCAGGCTAACAGAGTTCAAGACTTGTACTTATACATCTTGGGCAGAAGTTGCCTTCAACTTAAAGTGTATTGATCATTACACATTCCCACCATTATTTTATGATATGAAAAATCAAGACTTGAAATACCATTAAAAAATAACCATTTCTTCAACTGTGAATATATTCTGATGTTTGGAAATACTATTTCTTCTCTTATTGATTGATTGTTTGATGTCAGTTTACACAGTAGCCAAGAAGCATTTTATGATGAAATCAGCTGATACCTGGAATTTGAATCTACTTTTTAGAATTTGATTCTACTTTTTTTTTTTTTTTTACTTCAACCAACCTCTATATTTAAAAAACATGTCTTTTGGAGTAAGGATAAAGTTACCAGCTACCTTTTGAAAACTTCCTGATTGCCTTTCAGTGAATCTTAAGTATTTCGGTTGTCACATAGTGTGGGGAGGAAGTGAAGGAGAATGAAGTGTTTAATATAGGGAAGAACTTCACTGGCTTTAGGCAGGGCTTCAGTTGACGTACTGTGTGAAAAAACTGGTACAAGAAGTCACCAGTAGGTTTGGTTCGTTCATGATCCACTCCTGCTACTCTCCTCAAAAGGTGTAAAAGAGATAAGTATGCTAACTTTTTAAAATTATATGGAAGAAATCTGTACAATGTAGGAAAATAATTCCACCCTCTAGGAATGATAAACAAAAAGGGGAAAACAAATTTGATTAATTTCCACTTTGATTTGCATCTTCATGATAACTGAAATAAAACCTTTCCTTGCTGGTGTAAGGGGAAAAAAACAAAACTAAAAATAAACATTATTATTGAAGTAACATCTCCCTGATATTAAAAAAATAACTGTACTGGAAAATATTCTGAATTTACTGGATAAGAGATATGTTTATCTTAAGAGAAACTATCACTTTAGAAATATAACTCAGAGGCACCTATTTGTGGGTGAAAATTAAACAGATAAGCATGACCTGAGAGGAAATATGGCATCTGTTCTCACATCAGTTTGAAGACATGTATTATACCAATAGCTCCAAGTATTGCCCAGTTACACACTATGAACTGAACTGCAGTTCAATATTACACACTATGAACTGCAAAGCTGCCAACACAGCTGTCCTGTTCCTAGGTGGAATCTGTGGAATACAAGGACACTGGGCTGCATAGACACCTACGTAGACTGTATACAGCTCTGGGCACTGGCATACTGAAAAGGCACCTTAAGAACAGGGACCACACGGTAGTCCCTGCCAGTCTCATTTTATTTTCCATGATTTCAGTTACCCAGAGTGAATGATGTCTGAAAATACTATACTAATGTCTGTCTTACTTTCAAGAGCTAGAGAACATATTTAAAGAATTTCTGTTACAGTATATTTTGTAATTGTTGTATTATATTATCAGATATTGTTGTTGATCTCTTGCAGTAGCTAATTTATGGATTAAATATTTTGTACATATATATGGGAGAAACATGTATGCGTAAGGTTCAGTACTGTGTTGGTCAGCTTTCTGTTACTACAATATCTGAGATAACTAACTTTTAATGAGAAAGATTCATTTTATAGCATAGTTTTTGGAGGTTCTAGTCCAAGATCAGACCCATTGTTTTGAGCTTGTGGTGGGCTTGTGGGTGGCAATGGCAAATATCACCTGGTGGAGAAACTGCTCACCTCATGGTCAGGAAGCAAAAGGGAGACAATGTCCTTAAGGTCATGCCCCCAGTAACTTGAGGACCTGCCATAAGACCCCACTTCTTAAAGTCCACCACCCCAGTAGCACCACCTGGGGACCAAGTCTAACACATAAATCTTTGGGGGACATTCAACATCTAAACCACAGCAAATACCATCTATGCTTTCAAATGTCCATTGGAGACTGGAACATATCCCCTGAAAATAAAGGAGGAATAAAGTATTTCATAATTAGGGCATGTCCCAGCAGGGGACAGATGAATTTTCAATATTTCTTTTGGTAAACAACAAATTTAGGTTTATTTCTTGCTGTAGAAGAAAGTCTGCACCTCAGGATAACAGTTGGACAGACACCTCAAAAGAGAAAACTTAAGAAAAGGGTACTTAAAAAAATAAGTTTTAATTTTAGTTGACATATAATAATCATACATGTTTATGGGGTACTGAGTAATGTTTTGATATATATATACATTATATAATTATCAATTCAGCATTAGCATATCCATCACTTTCAATTTATTTCTTTATAGTGAAAACATTCAAAATCCTCTCTTCTAGCTATTTCAAAATTCATGATACATTATTCTTCGCTATTGTATCCCACCGTGTGATAGATCATCAGGACTTTCTCCTTTTAGCTAACTTAACTTTGCACCAGTTGTCCAACCTCTCCCCACCCCTCCCTTCCTCAGCCTCTAGTAACGACTATTCTATTCTTTATTTCCATAAGATCAATTTTTTAGATTCCACAGATGAACGAGATCATATGGTACTTGCCCTTCTGTGCCTGACTTAACACAATGTCTTATGAAGTAATCAAAGTGCAACTTATTTTTTTAAAACACCTGCTTTTGTCAAACTTAACATTTTGAATTCTAGAGCAACAATTGCCAAAGGAACTTTCCCCTCAGCCTCCTGGCTAGTGTTCTCAGTCCCAAGAGATGGGTCTGGAGAGAACTCAGGGACTCTTTACCTGTTGACTCCTCCTCAGAGGCACACACTTCAGGTATCCCGGGGCTTTGCCACAGGTAAACCACCACTCTTCTAGGCAGGTTCTAGGACATATTTCACAATTCTTTGGCAAGAACCCTTTGAAAAGAGTCTGTAGGGTGCACTTCTGTGGTGACCGAGACATTATCGTATTAAAGCATAGACTGCTACATATTAAAATAAAAAAATTCATAAAACCACACGTGCACTTTTTATGCCTTGTTGATTTACTTGGGTAAAATACATTCATATCCTTTCCCACTGCTCATGTTTTTTGGCTTCTTACCTCTCTTCTCATGTTTTTCCCCCCATATTTTTTATTGGTGCATTATAGTTATTTTCTCAAAGTTTTAAAACATGTTGTTCCCACTAAATAAGTCTATAAGGAAGGGATATTGATTTATTTGAACAGCCTTTCAACATCTTTTGGAGGAAAAGAGGGTGTGTGCATTCTACACTACATACCTTGGAGTTCTTTTTCTCTATTTCTTTGAATGGGTATATATGTATGTGTGAGATAATATTTTAACCAAGAAGCTGTCTTCAAAGGTAGCAAATTCCCCATAAATCAAAGTGTTCAAGTATAAACAAGTTGGCTACTTGGTGTTAATGATGTTTCAGAGTTATATTTTAGCAATAAATAGCTTTTCACATATCTGCCCAAAGTACTATTTAATCTTTAATGCATATTAAGTGAAATGTTACATTATGGAGATTGTTGACTATTTAAGTTGACACATAAAAATTCCAATTTTCTGGGGTATGCTTTTGCCTTTGTCCTTGTCTCATCTTTAATTCTATTAAGTTATATAACATATTTAATAAAATATGATATAAATATTTAAATATATTGATATTTAAATATGTAGACTTATTTAATAAAAATGTTGTTAAATCTAATATATATCACATAGATATATACTTCTATAATGGAATTCTTTGCTCAATATTTTTCTATTAATAGTGGCATGCAACCATTCTCTTTATTTCACTAAATATGTGTTCAATAACTACAGCATTAAGTAATTATTAGATATATATTAGGTGTGTATATGAGGTAGATAGGTAGATAGCGTGGTTAGTATTTAACTTGTCAAGTCACACAATACAATTAAGTTAAAGAGTTTATGGTTTACAACATACTTTATATTATAAATATAAATTCATATTTTAAATAGTTCTTTTATTAATTTAAAATTTGGATTTGCTGCTTATGAGATCTCAGTATTTCATAAATGTTCATGATGTCTGCTCTGCTCTTTTGTGCCCCTCCACCTCCCTAAGCCTGCATCATCAGTATTAGTTTAAACTCCCAATTGACCATTTGTAACTGGATAGTATGACATAAGGATAGATTCCACTGGGCTCCAGCTACCTGCCCTTTGTCCAGCATGCAGAAAACAAAGGAATAGATGGATCTGTGCTGCCAGCCCTGCAGTGCAGCTCCCCTTTCCTGGCCTCCCTCTTGGGTGTGAAGATGCACAGGGCCTGTAGCCAATTCAGTCACATAGGGCCCTGTGTTTGGAAGTGACCCATGAATGGCACAATGCCCTGCTGTCAAAGTCCTGAAATTCTTTGTAATTGTACCTTGAACTTGTGTTTTGTCAACTGCTGACAAGGGATTTGCTTTTAAGAAATAAGAAGAAGAAATGGTTTTGGGATTTTGAGAAGAGATGAAATGATCCTCACAAAGATTTGGGGTGGGATAGGAGGCACTGGAATGGAATGGGGTGATAGAGGAAAGAGCCCTGACAATGTTGAGGCTTGCTTGGGATTTTTAATCACAAATTTATCATAATATCCATGCATTTTTCTCTAGTCATGTTTATCCACAAAGGTTTAAGTGAGGAGCAGCTGAAGAGTTAAATTTGAGCATAGTTGAAAGCTTCCTAGGCAAATTCAATAAAGAGAATAAAGACAGTGTGTGAAATATAAGTTGGGTAAGAAGGAAAGTGACTTGACTTCAGAAAAGGAGCCAATGGTAAGTCCAGATGGGTTTGAAGAACTGCTCCCACTGGTGAACTAAAATAAGTTGGAAACATAAGAGATGCTAATGAGTGGGAGTAGGGTGAAGCCACGGTTGGTTACTGCTAACTACAAAGCTCAACATTTCAACCTGACAGTGCTGAGGTGCTGAGGTGGAACAGAGTGATGAAATGCATGTGGAATGGTCCAGGCACAGAGCCCAGGGTGCTAAGGAATTTTTGCATTTTTGTGACATTCTCCTTTAAGACAGTGATATTGGGGAGATAAAGGAGGCAAATGAGAATCTTGGCAGACCCTTGGGTATCCTTGCCTGATTCTGAAGACTTTAAATGAGCTGGCTGGCTGGAGTGGTGGATAGCCTGCAGAGAGGTAGGAATTCCCTTCATGCTGAGAAGCAAATATGGTAGAATGAGGAGTAGGGGCTAAGTGCTATTCTCTATCAAAGAGGATAAGTAATTGAAGAGAGAATAAAAATAAAGACTTTTAGAAGTCATTTAAAATGTCTTCACACCGGTGCAGTGGTGCATACCTGTAATCCCAGTGGCTCAGGAGGCTGAGGCAGGAGGATCGAGAGTTCAAAGCCAGCCTCAGCAAAAGCAAAGTGCTAAGCAACTCAGTGAGTGCCCCTGGGTTCAATCTCTGGTATAAATAAATAAATAAATAAATAAATAAATAAATACATACATACATACATAAATACATAAATACATAAAATGTCTTCACTTAGTCCTGCATATTAATTCACTCAAAGATGATACCTGTCACAGGTCTCATCAAGGTCAGGAAATTGTCTGCTTCAGTTTGTCCTTGGCCAACCTTACTTGCTTTTTCTCCATATTGTCTTCTGTTGAATCACATGTCAGCAGGTTAGAGGCCACAAGGATCATCATCAAGATCTCATTGTCCATGGTAGCTTTGATCTCATCATGTCATCATAGTTTAAGCATGAAAGAGAAAAGTATCACTTTCTTCCTTCAGCCAGCAAACAAACATCTCTTGAGAATCTCCTGTGTGTAAAGCCCGGTGCTAAGCAATGGGAAACATGAGAACAGAGGGAAGAATTTTGTAGATTCCGGAGAGTAAAATGTTATCAGGGCAACTGGAAGCACTGGTATCTCTCCACAACCTAACAGGGAGAGAAAGAGAATAGCATGTCACTGCTGGAATTTTCTCATTTCCAGTCTCTAACTGATAACACATTTACCTCATGAGATTGGATTTGAAAAGCCAGATTCCACCCTTGCAGGGAACTATAGGGCTTCATCTGAATCTCAAAGTCACAGAAAGAGCCATAGTCCCTGGAAGCAGGTCAAGTTGAACTTCATTTGCAGAGCCTCAGGGGGGTCTGAAGCAGCTACATTTGTTAGGACACAAGACACTGGTGCTGTCTGTCACAGCTCTCCATTGAACTGCCAGGTTTCAGAAGCAGATGAAAGAGGATCTCTAGGGAGTCTCAGAGAGTGGACCCCGTGGAATGCTGCTTCTTGTTTCTTACCCAACACTACTATTTCCTACCTCAGGAAAGAATTTAATCTTTTTGTAATTTATGCCATGTAGTGGCATCCAAGGCTATGTTTGCATGCCTTTGTTTTACTATGTCTGTCTTCAGGACTGATATTGACACTGAAATATTAAACAGGAATCTAAATTCTTTGCTAGGATAAACACATGAAGCAAGTCTGCTGAGATATTCTGGTTTATTGACCACATTGCCAAGGTCATCTGTATTTTCTGGGTAAAGTATTCATCTACCACAGATTGTGCATTTTTGTAATACGGCATAAAGAAGATCTCAATGGACCATCATTCAGAACCACCAAAATACTGAAATAGTGTAAACTTAACATGTTATTTTAAACCAGGAATTAACCGGGTACTTAGGATGTTTTCAGTTGTACAAAGTTATTTACCATGTATCGGAAATGCTTTCTATCCCTCCCCCAATCTACTACTAACTGAAATTGGCCATGATTCTATAAGTTATTCTCTTGTAGAATCGTGGGATTTTTTTGAGGGGGTGGATATAGAAAAGAACTTAGAAATGATGGTGCTTAATTAATTGACACGAAAATTACACAGCTGGCTAGTGGAAGACACAGATTTAAGAATATAAGACTTCACAAATCATAGAAAATCTTTGACTTTTGATTTTGGGGGGATTAACTTATTTCACTTAGTGTTGCCTCCAGATCCATCTATTTACTGGAAAATGTCATAGTAGTTCTTCTTTATGGCTGAATAATACTCTATTGTGTATGTATATATACTCTATTGTGTATATATAAAGAAAATGTGCACATTTTCTTTATCCATTCATCTGTTGAAGGGCACCTAGGTTGGCTCCATAGCTTAGCTATTGTGTATTGAACTGCTATAAACATTAATTTGGCTACATCACTGAAGTATGCTGATTTTAAATCCTTTGAAGGGGGATTATTAGAAGTTCAGTGGAGTAGACAAAGGGGATGAAGGAAACAGAGGGGGGATGGAAAAAGGAGAGGCACTGGAATGAATCTGACATAACATTCCTATGTATATTTATGAAAATACCACGGTAAATCTCACTATCATGTACATCCATAAGAACTTAATTTAAAAAAAAAAACTATAGGTAAATGGCAGAAAGATCAATAGAGGGAAAGGAGCAGAGTGAAGAGAGGAAAGAGGAAGGAGAGGTACTGGAGTCTGAATTAGAACAAGATATATTCTATACTTGTATAATTATGTCAAAATGAATTCTACTGTTCATGTATAATTAAATAGAACTTATTAAAAAAAGAACATAACTTTATGTTAAAAAAAAAAAGTTAAGAATACCCTTCACTACATTTCTTATGGGAATGCCCTTGTGTGAACAGCCTTTTCACTAAAAATTAAATAAACATATATATATATTTCAGATTATTTGAGAGTTCTGGTAGGTTACAGAAAATGGTAATTTTCCTTTAATGGATATCTGAAGATAATTTCTGTTTACATTATTATTTTTAATTTCAGCCAATGTCATTTGTTATTAAAAAAGGAAAACAAACAAACAGACAACAACAACAAAAAACAGCCCAAAGCAAAACTACTTTTGGCAACAAGCAAAAAAAACAAGGTTGCTTTGAGTTTTCCGTAGACTCGTTGATGTTTTTATCAATTTAAATAAAAGTTCTACAGTTTCCTTTAGATGACATCCACAAGGTCATTGCTTATGAATGAGTCATCATGCTGCTACTGGAAAATGACTTTAGGAATAAACCATACAGAGACTTGAAAGAGCCTGTTTCTCACTATGACAGTTATGCAAGTGGAAGGAATAGCCTTGAATCCAAAGAGACAGCTTGAGCCAGGCCATTTCAGCAACTGAACAGGATATTTACCTCCACAAAATGAAGCTGTTCATCTCCATTAACCATATAGTTTTGGCTTCCTATTATTTATTTCCTTCCTAGTAAAGGTATTTGCCAAAATAATTTCAATTAATATCAACATGCTCTTAGCTATCAGGATGTTGGCTGTTTGGTCAACTGTAACCCTAAGAAGGCAAATGTCAAGTTTACACCCAAACCCCTGTAGCTCTTTCTTGGTTTTGGGAGTGTGAGTTTGTTACTCAAGACTAAAAGTGCATCCCTAAGAAGGGGTATTCATGAATAATAGTTTATTTTGTGCCTCAATGTATGTCTAGATAATTTATTTTGTTATTTTCTATTCTTTTCAGGGGATGGTGCTAAAATCCATACACATCAGATGTTATTGTTGCGCTCAGCATGCCTGGGACATGGGAAAGACCTGGATGCTTCAACACAAAAACAAAAGAGAACAGGTAGCCGGGCGCGGTGGCGCATGCCTGTAATCCCAGCACTTAGGGAGGCTGAGGCAGGAGAATCGCGAGTTCAAAGCCAGCCTCAGCAACGGCGAGGTGCTAAGGGTCTCAGTGAGACCCTGTCTCTACATAAAACACAAAATGGGGCTGGGGATGTGGCTCAGTGATCAAGTGTCCCTGAGTTCAATCTCCAGTACCAAAAAAAAAAAAAGAGAGAACAAGTTTTTTTTTCCCCTCACTACACAATGTATTAAGATTTTTAAAACTTCTCCCTAATGTTTTAAATTAATTTCTTAAATAATGAATCCAAATGAAATTTGAGTTTTCCCTTAATATTTGTCTGCATGTAATAGGCCCATATGCTGTTGTCATTGTGTAATAGTTACTTTGATTCCACTAGACTGTAATAAACAGTATTGTTAAGGCTTGGGTATAGATGGAGAGTGTTCCTCAAGGATTCTTGTGTTGTGAGCTTGGTCCTAGTGTGGTCCTAAGGTGGTCCTAGTGCTAAGAGGTGGTGGGAACTTCATGAAGTAGAGAATCCTTAGATTACTGGGGACACTGCCTGTGAAAGACGGCACTATGCTCATTGTGGCCCCTGAGCTCTCCTGAGAGTAAGTTATTACAAGAATGAGATCAACCTTTGAATCACTCTTTGGCTTAGTATTTTGAAATGTGATCCCTTTCTCCTACAAACTCTCTGGCAACTATGATGCCACCTGCCAGTAGACCCTCACCAGAAGTTGAACCAAAGGGCCCACTTGATTGTGGACTTTTAGCCTCCAAAACTGTGAGCTAAATAAACTTCTTTACTTTATAAAGTTAACCTGTTTCAACAATTTTTTTACAGTGACGAAAAACAAACCAATACAAGTACTAAACTTTTCTTACATTCATTACTTGCTGCACCAATGTCATATGGGACCTACTACTGAATAAATGAAAGCTCAGGAGTCATGTGATTTGATTTGTAAGTCTGTGCCCCTTCATAATTAAACTTCATAAAATTTTGATGATTCATGGAAGTATGTGAGGATTTGAGCCTAGGTCTATAAATATCTATTTATTTAGTACAAATGAGCCAAGGGAGTGTTCATTCTACATTTTATTTTTAACTTCCAAATTTTATCATCCTCTTAGGAACCTGTCTTAGAAATTCTCAGATACCCCTTCATTCTCAGGAACATTATTTTATACTTCAGAGACGACCTCAAGATTTAGGGCTTTAGCTCCCAGAAAAGAGAATACCATGGCCACATGGCCTTGCTTACAAGGCCCTGAGCCAAAATAAGACCATTGCAAGGACCAGGACCATATTTGTCCTGCTGAATGCAGGAAGCAGTTAGTCATCTATTCCCAACTTCCTTTAAATACCTTTAGAGCTCTAAAGGATCATAACATGTTCTTTAGAATGTTATTAACAGAAAAAGAGTTTGGAAATTATCTACAACTTCAATTTAAAAAATAACTCTGAGGCAGACACTGAGGGGCGAGGGAACTCAACCAGCAGATACTGAGTCATAGGTCCCTGACTTCCAGACTTGCAATCTTTTCTTACATAATGATAACTGGCTTTCAAAATATTCCATGTTTACTTATTAAAAGCTTTTGTCTACAATCCATAGTCACCTTGCAAAGTAAGTGTCTCATAATTTTTTTCTTATGGATAAAGAAAGAGAGACATGGATACTAAAAGGTTTATGTAAGGTATGTCAGCCAGTAATTGGTGGAGCTAAGCTATGACCCAGGCTCTCTTCCCAATGGTACAATCCCTTCTTCCAATTAGTGACTATTGATCATAATCACTAATTAACCCATAAAAGTCCTAATCAAGATCATGAGTCTGATCACAATCCTCAAACAACATTTATTATTAACCAAGTATATGCCAAGTAGAGATATTCATTAGTTTTGATATTCATTAATTTCAAATAAGCTAAAATTAAGTATAATTAAATATCTTTTTTCGAAGTAGTTATTTTCTACAGAATATCCATAAACGGCTAATAAACAAATATTGAATCATTGCTCCATAGGGAAAATACAAGGTTAGTTTTCTGCCAGCCACTGTGACATTTACTTCAAACAATCATTATATGGCCTTCTTTATGTGTTTCTATTTAAGGACAGTATGTTGAATATATATTCTTGATTCATTAACATCAAACTCATGGCCAAGAGTGCATAACTCATGCCTGAGGGAAGGATATGTAACATGAGTATTTTTGTGGCTTCTTGCACTTGGAAACACAGAAGAGCACTTTGGCACTATGCTAGTGACCACTATAAATAGCATAACTATCAATAAAAAGCACAAAAATGCAAAAAAAAGCGACATTAAATAGATCACCAGAAGTATTCTTATTTGCAGTAGGAGATCTGAATCCAGAAGGCAGAGCTTGACCTTGTTCAGCTTCACCTTGGAACCTCAGCCAGTGATGTACACATCAGGAGACTTCACTTTGCACACATCAAACAACTCACTTTCTCCCATTCTGAACATGCATATATCCAGGAATGACTATTAGAATGTCATAAGTATTGAGTTTGAAGTTACAAACTTCAAACTTTGTAAAGTTACAAACTTTAGCAAATAGATGAATTCTCAAATAGGAAATCCATGAATAATGAACACTGGCTACACTAAGATTAGTATGACATTTGCTAAAATTCTTAATTAATAAATCCAGGTTGAAAATACAATAAAATAAATTTAAAGTAAAATTTATTACATATTCCTTTATTTAAAATAAAACAAAATCTGGTCTCTGTTTTTAGGTAGTTTGCAATCTGGTTCCAGAGGGACTAGATGCATATAAACAAATGTAAAAAATATGGCTTTTAAATATGACTTATATGAAGGAAAAGAATAGAACAATGCAAAATTATCTGGGGTTTTGTTTCCAACTCAGTCCAGGAAGTTATCAGCAGGAAGGTCAGCCAGGGCAGAATCTGGTGAACCTCCTTTTCTGCTCTTGCTTCTGTCACCTGCAAGGAGGATGGCAACACTCCACAGCTCATCCTGAAGAAGCCCTTCTTTGAGGTATATATGCACATGTGGAGGCTGCTCACGTGAGTTAGCTTTTGTCTCTACCTGTCAATCACACACTGTCAATACCACTGTGTTCCATACACACACTCACTCTGCCATTCACTCCTAAGTGCAGGAAGGGGATGGGACAATGTGAAATTGTTTGTGCACCAAATGACTAAGAGGTACTCAAGTTGATTTTTGTCCAAAGACATATCATTGATTCAAGGGTTTTCTAAGAAACATGTGAGAACTTTATCACAGAGGCAGATTAATATAGAGTTGAAATGGGCTTTAGAAGTATTTTATTCTAGCCATCTCATCTTGCAGAGACAGAAACTGAAGTACACTTGTCCAAGGTTATGAAGAGAATTATTTGCAGGATCTGGATAAAATAGATCAGTTTTAGGTGACAAATTCATTTGGAAGGAGATATACATTGTTATGTCACAGGCCTTAAAAAATGTTTAGTATTTTATAAAAGCTGAATCATTGAAGCATAAGTATGGTATATTTAAATGTCAATTGAGAGCATTTAAAAAATTTTAAAAAGCCAAAGAACTTAAAACGATGGTTAGCCTTCTGCAAAATCAACTTCAGGCATGAAAACAATAATGTACAATAAAATTATAAAAAAGTCTGAAGGACTATTTAAAATGTCTTCTATATCAGGTTTTATATTTAATATATCAAAGTATCTAGATTCTACCTGAATTGATTATATATTAAAACTGTTCAATCCAAGAAATAAGGGGCTTAAAAATACTTTAAGGAAACCAGGCACAGTGGCTCACGCTTGTAACCCCAACACTTTGGGAGGCTGAGATAAGAGAATCGCGAGTTCAAAGCCAGCCTCAGTAATGGTGAGGCGCTAAGCAACTCAGTGAGACCCTGTCTCTACAAACAAAAAAACCACAAAATAGGGCTGGGGATGTGGCTCAGTGGTCGAGTACCCCTGAGTTCAATCCTCAGTACCAAAAAAAAAAAAAAAAAAAAAAACTTTAAGGAGAAAAATAAACCAATAACCTACTACATGCAAATAAAAAGACAAACTAACTAGGAAAAATATTCCAACATATCTCAAATGATTAATAGCCCTAATATAAAAATAACTTCTAGATACAAGGAGGAGGGCATTTAACTTCAAAGAAAAATTGATTAAGTTTATGAACAGGTGGTTCACTACCACAAGGGAAATACAAAAGGATGTTAACCATATGAAAATATGGTCAATATCACTAATAAAAGATAATTAAAATTAAAAATCATTTTTACCCATCAGAAATAATTTTTTTACCTATCTAACTGGCAAAATTTTATGTATAGGAAACAGGCACTTTTGAAAATCATTGGTGTCGAACAAAATAATAAAAAACCCTGTGAAGGGAATTTCAGACTGCCTTTCAAGATTACAAATGAATTTACCCTTTGACTAGCAATCTCATATTTAGGAATCCATGCCAAAGTAATCCGGAAAAATATGCAAAATTATATATTTATAAAGCCTTTCATCACAGGCTTGTTTGCAATAGCAAAGGACTAAAAATTACCAAAATGGCTATCAGAGGTGTACTATTTTTCTAAGGTTGCCATAACAAATTACTATATACTGAATAGCTTAAAACAACAAAAATATATTGTAGCATATTTATGAAGCCTAGAAGTTTGAAATTGAGGTGTGAAGGTGTCTGTTGGGCCATGCTGTCTCTGAACCTTGAAGTAAGCAATATTTCCCTGTCTCTTCTAGCTTCACAGTGTCACTGGCACATAGTTAACGTCAGTCCAATCTCTGCAACCATCTCACATGGTCACCTTCTCCCTGCATGTCTCTCTTTAAAGATCACCAGTAATATTGGATTAAATCCCACCTAATGTATGAACATGACCTTGTCTGAACTTAATTACATCTGCAGAAACCCTGTTTCCAAATAAGATCACATTCATAAATACTGAGGGTTAAGATGTAAATACATCTTTTATATATGTAAACAAAATTCAACCCATAATAGAAAGGGACAGATCAAATAAACCATAGTACAACAACACAATGGAAAGCTATGCACCCATCCTATGAATGATAAATATGTATCTATATTCTACTCTGGAGCAATCTCTAGAGTACATAGTTAAGTAAAAATGTGTATAGAGGTGACAAAAACAGAAATAAAATTTCTATGAATATCAGTTGTTTTGTAGACTTGATTTCAGAACCACAGAAATATTCCATATAATTATTTTAAAATTTGAAATCTGAAATGTAAATCCTAAATATCAAAAGCAAAATATATGTATCTAGTTTTATTCTTCTACATATAGAGATCCAATTTTCCCTGCACCATTTGTTTAAAGGGTCATCTTTTCTCTGACATATGTTCTTGTCACCTTTGTTGAGTGTCTTTATGTGGGTTTTCTATTTATGTGGGTTTTTCTCTGTGTTCCACTCTGTTCCATTGGTCTTCATGTTTACTTTAAAGCCAATACCATGCTGTTTGTTACTCTAGGTCTGCAGTATAAGTTCAGATTAGGTATTGGGATGCCTCTAGGGTCACTCTTTTTGTTCAGTGTTTGACTATTCTTGATCTTTTATTCTTTCATATATGAAATTTAGGACTGCTATATTTTTTTCTATTGCTGTGAAGAAAGTCATTGGTATTTTGATGAGGTTTTCATTGACTTTTTGAGTGCTTTTGGCAATATGACCATTTTGACAATATTAATTCTACTTACATGATAGCATAAGAGGACTTTCCGTCTTACAAGGTCTTCTTTAATTTCTTTCGTCAGTATTCTATAATTTTCATTATAGAGATCTTTCACCTCTTCATTAGACTTATTTCCAAGTATTTTCTTTTCTTCATATTTTTTTCTCCCATTAGGTACTAGTAATTGAACCCAGTGGCACTTTAGCACTGAGTTGCGTCCCTAGCCCCTATTTTTAATTTTAACTTTTTTTTTAAATTTTAAGACAGGGTCCCACCAAGTTGTTTAGAGTCTCACTAAGTTGCTGAGGCTGGCCTGCATCAGCCCCCACAGTTCCTGAGATTTCAGGCAGTGGCACCACACCCAGCTTATTTTCCTTTTATAAGATTCTTGTGAAGAGAATGATTTTTCTGATTTCTTTCTTAGAAGATTCATTACCTCTCACTCTGCAAAAAAAGTCAAATAAAAGTGGATCAAAGACCTAGGAATTAGACCACAAACTTTGCTAAAAGAAAACATAGGTCCTTGGTCCATTTATTGATTGGGTTTATTGTTTTTTTGTTTTTTTTTTTGGTGTTAAGTTTTTTGAGTTCTTTATATATCGTGAAGATCAATGCTCTATATGAGGTGCATGCAGCAAAAATTTGCTCCCAAAATGTAGGCACTCTTTTTACCTCATTGATTGCTTCTTTTGCTGAGAAGCTTTTAGTTAGAATTCATCCCATTTATTGATTCTTGATTTTATTTCTTGCGTTTTAGGAGTCTTGATAAGGAAGTAAGGTCCTAATTCAACATGATGAAAATTTGGGCCTACTTTTTCCTCAGTTAGGTGCAGGGTCTCTGGTTTAATACCTAGGTCCTTGATCCACTTTGAGTTGAGTTTTGTGCATGGAGAGAGATAGAGGTTTAATTTCATTTTGCTGCATATGGATTTCCAGTTTTCTCAGCACCATTTGTTGAAGAGGTTATTTTTTCTTCAGTGTATGTTTTTGGCACCTTTGTCTCATGTGAGATAACTGTATTTATGTGGGTTTGTCTCTGTGTCTTCTATTTTGTACCATTGGTCTACATATACAACCAATCAACAAATATATGAAAAAATGTTCAACATCTCTAGTAATTAGAGAAAGGCAAATCTAAACTACTCTAAGATTTCATCTCACACCAGTGAGAATGGCAGTTATCAAGAATCCAAGCAACAATAAGTGTTGGAGAGGATGTGGGAGAAAAGGCACACTCATACATTGCTGTTAGGACTGCAAATTGGTGCAACCAATCTGGAAAGCAGTATGGGGATTCCTTAGAAAACCTGGAATGGAACCACTATTTGACCCAGCTATCTCACTCTTGGTCTATACCCTAAAAATGTAAAAATAGCATACTACAGTAATGCAACCACTTCAATGTTTATAGCAGCTCAATTTACAATTGCTAAACTGTGGAAGCAACCTAGATGCATTCAATAGATGAATGGATAAAGAAACTGTGGTACATATACACAATGGAATATTGCTCAGCATTAAAAGAGAATAAAATTATGGCATTTTCAGAAATGGATGGAGTTGGAGAATATCATGCTAAGTGAAGTAAGCCAAAGAACCAAAGAACCAAAGGCCAAATGTTTTCTCTGATTAGTGAGTGCTGATTCATAATGGAGGTTGGAGTGGGGGTGGGGAGCATGGGAGAAATGGGGGAACTTCGGATAGGGCAAAGGGAGAGAGGGGATGAGAGGGGGTATGGAGGTAGGAAAGATGGTGGGATGATATGGACATCTTTACCCTAAGTATATGTAGGAAGACATGAATGGTGTACAACCACAGAAATGGAAAAAAAAAAGTGTACTGTGAATTGAAATGCATTCTGCTATGTTAATAAATAAATAAATAAATGAAATTTGAAAAAAGAAAACAGGGTCAACAATCCAATATATTGGCACAGGAACTGACTTCCTTAACAAGATCACTAAAGCTTAAGAAATAAAACCAAGACTCAGTAAGTGGGATGATGTCATATTATAAATCTCTGCATAGCAAAGAGAGATCCTACAGAATGGGAGAAGATTTTTGCCATCTACTCCTCCAATAGAGCATTAATATCCAGAAAATATAAAGAACTCAAAAAACAACACACAAAAAAATCAACAAATGGGCAAAGAACAAAATGAACCTTTCTAAAGTGGACCTAAAAATATATGAAAAGAATGTTCAACATCCCTACCAATCAGGGAGATGCAAATAAAAGTTACACTGAGATTTTATCTCATTTCAGTTAGAATGGAAATCATCAAAAATATAAATAATAATAAATGCTGGCAAGCATGATGGGGAAAAGGCAAATTCATACATTGTGCAACTGCAAATTAGTATAACCACTTTGGAAAATATGGAGACTCCTCAAAAGACTAGGAATGGAGCCATCATATTATCCAGCTGTCCTACTTCTTGGTATTTACCCAAAGGAACTAAAATCAGAATACTAATCAGCTATAGTGATATAAACATATCAATGTTTATAGCCAGTGTAATTGATAATAGTCAAGTTATGGAATCAATGCAGGTGCTCATGAACAAATGAATGGATAAAAAATATTGTATGTATACATGATAGAGTTTTACTCAGTCATAGAAGGAATGAAATTATGCTTTTCTTGGCAAATGGATGGAACTGGGGAACATGATGCTAAGTGAAATAAGCTAGACTTAGTCAAAAGTTGAATGTTCTCTCTCTTATGTGGAAGCCAGAGTGATATAAGGGGGTAACTCATGAAAATGAAATCAGTGGAGGAGAAGGAAATTAATGGGGAGGAGAAAGGATGGGAATAGGGAGGAACTATGGGATGAAATTGGCCAAATTATGCAGTGTACATATTTGAACATACCAAAATGAATTTTTCCTTCATGTGTATCTATAAATCACTGACTAAAAACCAATAAATAAATGAAAGGAAGACCTGTAGAGTAGAGGAAGGGGTACAGGGTGAGGAAGGAGGAGAGGGAAAATGGAAGTATTGGAGACTGAAATGGAGCAAATTATATTCCATACACATGTGAATATGTAAAAATGAACTCTGATACTATGTATAACTATAACGCACTAACAACAACATTTTAAAAACTCATTTTTAAAAAATCTTATAAAACCTAAAAGATAATCATTCCTTAATGTTATCTAATACACAATTTTTAGATTATCTCATAAATGTTTTTATTTAATCAGATATATGATTTTTTAACATTTTCTACAAATCAAGGGCTTGTGTTTTCATTTTTTCAACCATACATGTGGAAGAGCAGACACTTCTTAATTTAAAAAAAAACATAATAATATGAATCTGTGTATATTCAGTTGGTGAAACTAAGAGCTATTCCAAATTGACTAAAGGACAGTAATTTGAAAACACATCCATAAGCACAGAGAGAACTATGAAAAAAAAACTTGAACTGTTTTTCACAGTCATATTGTTAGAGGTACTACTAAGTCTGTTAAATGTGCCATACGTACAAAAAAGAAATAAACCACTTGAGTGATTTGTTCAGTGTTATTGAAAACTAAGATTTGGGATTTGGGTAAAAGATTTCTAAGATTAAGTATGAATTCTGTAGTTCTTAATTTTAATCAAATGTATTTGTGTTTAAATAGTACATATTTTATAACTATATGCACCAAAATGTTTAAAAAGATTGATCTAGTAAAAATAAGGGTCTAGATACTCATTGCTAAATATCTTTATTGCAAAAAAAAGGAATCAAAAATATTTTGAAAGAAGAGATTAACTCTGGGTTTGGAAATGTACTTGACTTTTGTATTTTGACTATCTTGTCATGATACTAAATAAGAAAGCGATCAGTGACTTGTAGATTTATGTCCACTTTAGCAGGGTTTCACTGTCTAAAGTTGGGACAACATAGCCATCAACAAAGAATAATAACTTTAATAAACTTTTCAAATTAGATATATTTAGATCTATGAATTTGTGATTCTACTCAAAAAGAAAATACCATTGACTACCACCCACTCATTATTTTTAAAATTGGTAAATAAAGTATTTATTCACATACAAATTATATCTCAAAGTAACCAAACAGTTTGATGAGGGTGAGTTTCATTAATGAAGAGAGAAGAAATGTAGCCATTTTGCATCCCATAATTAAATTAGTGGACCTAGAAAATATTTATCAATGGCTACTAACATTAGAAAAGAAAGATGAGTGGATATTATGCCATTACTGAAAGTGACCAAAACGTTTATGAAAATGTCTTGCCAAAATATTGACGTTGATACCTGTAGATAGCTGTTGGTTTATAGAAAAGGTACATGTTAAATGCTACTAAGAGTATACAATAATGGAAATTCCAGGATATGGAAGACAGTACAAGGCAAGCAACTCATTCTTCTTAACAACCATCGAAAAAGCAAACAAAAACTTCACGAAAAATAAAAAGATGAAGTGGAACGTTACAAAAAACCCTTCTCAAACATGCATGTTAATGACTCCCAAAATACACAACATTTTAAAATTCCAATTCAAAAAAATAAACTGCTAAAAATAACAACACTTGTATGACAATTGAAGATTGAACCCCACTGGATATTTGGTGATACTAAGAAATTAATTGTTGATTTGGAAGAGCGAGGGGTAGAGAGTGAAGTGGGGTCACAGTATTGTGGTTATATTTGAAACAGAGTTCTTGTCTTTTACAAACACATTTTGAAATATAAATGTAATAATATCATGTCTATATCATGTCTGGGATTTGTTTCAAAATAATCAAAAAGAGGGCAGGAGAAAAGCGTGGGGGTGCAAAAGAAACAAATTGATTATGAACAGATAATTGTTGCGCTGGGCTATGAGTTCACAGGTAATTCATTGCATCATTTGTCTCTACTTTTTGTATGTTTGAAATTTTCCAGAAAATATATTTCTATATGTACTCTATGTGTTTTTATACATATTATATATTCAAAATGTATCTCTCTTCAAATATTTATACATCCATACAAGAACAAATACATAAGCCTAGTAGATTTTGCTCAGTGATAGTATGCTCCTGGGTTCAATTCCCAGTCCTGCAAAAAAAAAAAAAAAATGATAAGATTTTGCTGGTGTTGAGTTTGCCTTGATTTTTGAATAGTGACCATCCTGCCTGATGTCAATCATAGTCGTCAAACTAAGCACAAGCACCTTACCTTGTTACCTATACATATGGGAGTTCCATAGGAAGATAATACATGCCAGTGATTTCTATTTAATACCTCAGCCACAACAGTTTCAGGTTTCCTCAGTTCCAGCCTGACGCAGGTATGACAATCATGGCAGAGAGTGGATTGTGAGTGTTATTTCTTGAGTAGGGTTTAAATATGTCACAGACACCTGTTTCTTTCCCAGGCAACACCAGATGTCAGGTAGGTTTGATCTTCTTACTCTGATCATTTTGTGCCCACAGGATTAATTTGTTCATGAGTGGGGAAGTTCAGTGACTCTCAAGCATGATGACAAATCAGCTAAATTGCTCCTCTTATCCTAGAAAGGAGTGAGGATTTGGGGAGGATCCTAGGTCGGCAGTGGGTTTTGCTTTAGTGGAAGCCCCTCTGGGTGGAAACTTGAAGCCAGAGAAATGGAAGCGCCAATCTCACATGTCTCCTCTGGGTCAATGCTGAGTCTTGCAGCTTCTACTTTCTCATGTCCATGCTTACATTGTATTAAATGTATGTATGTGTGTGTGCATGCACATTTACTCATGTCAGGGTCTAAGTGTGGATTGATGTGAGTATAATGGTCATGTTTGTTTTGCCTTGAGCTATGAATAAGGAAGAGATTCCTGCTGTTCTCAGTCTTCTGTAGGACTCTCCATTCTAAATTTCCTCCTTAAATGTCTCAGAATAGGGCCCTTGGAGGGGAAAGAAGGAAAGAAAAAACTGCAATTATTTCAGCCATTGCCTTCTTGGCCCTTTAACTTTGATTACCTTTTTTCAGGACTGTTTAATACTAAGAAAAACCTTACTTTTTCTTTCTATAGTGTCTGGGAAAGTATGTTAATGCCAAAACCCTAAACAAGAGGATCTCTGGACCACAAATCATATGCAAGAAACCAAAAGTAGGCTGCTAGAGTTAGGAAAAACCTGCTAGGATTTAAATGTAAAATGTTTTGTATTTATACAAATATTTAAGATTTTACATTTTTTATGGCTAAAACTTTTAACTCTTGGATCAATTACTATTGACACTGTCTTGAGCTTATGCCATGTAAAATTATGTGAACTAAAACCTTGGCCAAGAACTCCTCAAAAACAACCATGCCCAAGCAGCCCCCACATTTAAAATAAAATGGTGAGTGGGAAGTGGTGAGTGGTGGGTTATGTTTCCTCTAAAAGTAAAAACTTCAGTTGGCTCTTCCCCAACCTAAAATTATTTCAAGTGTTACCGTCTCTCTTTTCCACTATTACTAAGTGCATTAACTACTTTCTCAAACCATTTCAGCTCAAAACTCAATATACTTATCAAACACTTTAGGGTCTGACTTCCCCTTTATTGGGCCTGAGTTAGAATTGAAACAGCTTTCAGAGTGAGGATACTTCAGGAGTATGTGTAAGTAAGGCATCACCTAGGGTGGAGCTGGACAGCACTGAGTGCTTGTCAGTGAGACCCGAAGGTGATCTGAACTTTAGGTATACCCTCCAGTCATGAGGTATACCAGTACATAATGACAGTAAATTAAGGCACAGTTAGAATGTGTGTCAGCTTCTGCATCTGTGACAAATAGGGCACTGACTTCAAGCAGTGTAGCTGAAATTGATGGGTGAGTGAGACCGTACAATGGCATGATTCTTCTATTCTCTTGTCTGCAAATGACATCAAGACCACATGCTCTCTTGTAATGCAGGATATACTCTCAGTTTTAAGACAAGGAGGGTGGGTAACAGGATTCACAATAACTATGAAGCCTAATAATTTCTGCAAATGTCAGAGTGAAGAAGCATAAAGCGAGGCACATTAAGTTCATCTTGATATGCAGGAGGGTGTTCCTGAATGGGAGCAACAGTAGCCCAAACGATGGCCTGCCAATTATGCCCATGTCCTAATCTCCAGAATCCATGAATGTAGTACCTGACATGGCAAAAGGGACCTTGGAAATGAGAGTGAAGGTAAGGGGAGATTGTCCTGATTTCCAGATGGACACAATCTAATCACAGGGATCCTCATAAATGATGAGCATTTCCTAGCTTTGTGCAGAGAACAACATGGCAGAGAAACCAGTCAGAGAGATGCAAGGTTACTGAATGTGAGGATGCAGGAAGGAGGCCAGTAAATAAAAGCATCTTAACTGCTCGTGGAGTCTGAAAAAAGTAAGCAAACAGACCCTCCCCAGAGCCTCCAGAAAGAAGCACAGCCTCTAAACACCTTGATTTTAGACCAGTGAGACCCACGTCAGCCTTTCTGTTACAGCAAGCTTTCTGTTAACAATTCTGTTACAGCAGAATTGTACAATGATTATGTGTCTCTCAGCCATTATATGTGAGGCAATTTGTTACAACAGCAATGAGAAACATATACTGTAATATTATTGCTAAACAAGCACACACAGTCCTCATGGATCTGCTGCCTCCATATGTCCCATCTGCCTACCTCTCCCACATTTTCTCCTAATCTATTCTCTACTGAATACATAGTCACCCCTGCCCACGTCACTCCCCTGATTAGAAGATTGCATAGGCTTCCTATTACCTTCAAGAAAACATTTTATTTTTTAAATAAAATTTATTTTTAACTGTTAGATAAAAACACAAAAATTATACATATTAATGGGGTACTACATAAAGTTTAAATACATCTATACATTGTATAATTAGATTAAACGTATTTGTCTCCTCAAACACTTCTTTATAGAGAAAACATTCAAAATCCTTTCTAGCTTGTTAAGATATGAAGTTCACAATCACTATCAATAATCACCCCACAGAGCAATAGCACACTTGAAGTGCATACTCCTGTCTAAGTATGGTTAGTGCCCATCAATCAGCCTTCCCGTATCCCTGCCTTCTCTTCTCCTTTCCCAACCTGTGGTAACACACATTGTATTCTCAATTTCTGCAAGGTCAATGATTTTAGATTCTACTCATGAGAAAGAACATATGGTACTTGTGTTTCTGTGCCTGATTTATTTCACTTAACATGCCTTCCCTACCCCTGTTGTCATATATAACAGAATTTCATATGTTTTGTGGTTAAATAGCATTCCACAATATATATAGCCCACATCTTCTTGATCCATTTGTCCATTGGTGGGATTTCAGGTTGATTCCATTTCTTGGCTATTGTGAAGGGATGCTGGATGCAATAAACCTGGAAGTGCAGATGTTTCTCCAACATAATGGTTTTGGATATGTACCCAGTAGCAGGATGGCTGGATCATATGATAGTTCTATTTTTAATTTTTTTGAATTAAATTCAAAACAGAATTTTCACACTGTTTTCCATAATGACTACATTAATTTACAGTCCCAAGAAGAAGGTGCAAGTGTTGGCTTTTCTCTACATCCTTGCCAGCACTCGTTATCTTTGGTGCTTTGATAATAGCTGTTCTTACTGAGTGAGGTGATATCTCATTGTGGTTTTGATTTGTTTTCCCTGATGAAAGAGGCTGAGTCTGTTAGGCCCTTGTATGGCTTCTTTTGAAAAATGTCTGTGTAGAACTTTTGCCCGTCTTAAAATCAGTTGTTTTTTCTGTTGAGTTTTAAGAATTCCTTATATATTTTGAATATCAACCTCTTATCAAATATAAAGTGTGTAAATATTTTCTCCCATTCTGTAGGTTTTCTCTTCACTCTCACTTTTGTTTCCCTTATAGAAGCTTTTTAGTTTGATAGAAACCTTATCTACCTTTGTTTTTATTCCCTGTGCTATTAGGGTCTTGTCTAAATATTATTTATCTATTCCAATGTTCTAAAGGCAATTTGTTACAACAGCAATGAGAAACGTACACTGTAATATTATTGCTGTTCCCCTATGTTTTCTCCTAGCTTTTTCATTATTTTGAGTCCTACATTTACATCTTTAACCAACTGATGAATTTTGTAAGGAAAAGCTTATACATCCCAGTCCTGTATGCTACATACTTCTTCAACTTTACTTTTGGCTACTCATGTTCCCTCCTTGCTGTAGGTTAGAGATTACCAAATTTCCTTAGTTAACAGAGTCCTTAGTATCTCAATAATTTTTTATAATATCCCTAGGCACAAATAAATGCCTAAAAGTTCCCTTTATTATATCCTTTATTACAAGTTGTTACATCTAAACAGCTTAATGAGTATTTATATCCTAACTTAGTAGCCAGTTGAGACATAATTCATAAAAAATGAAGGAGAACTTTTTAAATGTTTTCTTAAATAGTTGCAAATATTTTTTAATGGGATGTGTGTGTGTGCTGTTGGCTACTGAACAGCTTCTTCTTTTTTTTTTTTTTGGTACTGGGGGTTGAACTCAGGGGTACTTGACCACTGAGCCACATCCCCGGCCCTATTTTGTGTTTTATGTAGAGACAGGGTCTCACTGAGTTGCTTAGCACCTCGTCCTTGCTGAGGGTGGCTTTGAACTCGTGATTCTCCTGTCTCAGCCTCCCAAAGTGCAGGGATTACAGGCATGTGCCACCACGCCCAGCTACTGAACAACTTCTTGACTCTGGAATCAGATTGGAAACTCCCACTCCTATTTTCTGTTCAGTTTGATTTTCTCAAGCGCTTGCTTTATCACATTGATGTCCAAGAGCCTAGTTTCAAAAAGATATAATGTCATCAAAGCAATGTATAAAATTTTGTTCTAGGTTTAGGTGGTAGTCTGTGTGGTAATGCACAGATGCAAACCTTCACTGAATTTTCCCCTATTTACCAAGTCATCTTGGAGCATAGTAGCAAACTCCCCTGGGACACTACAGAATGTTTAAAACTTCTGTGAAACATGCAATGATGCTTAAGGTCCAGCCATACTTATTCAGTGAATTTCTTTGCCCATACCTTACTCTGGGCTTTTCCAAATTTCATGACTTTTTGTATGCTGATTCTACCACTTACACCATCCTCTCTCCTTAAATCCCTTTTTCTGTTCCTCTATTCACTAATTCACAGCCATTTCTTGGAATTCAGTTTAAATAAATGTCACTTCTTTTTCTCTGGGCAAGGAGGATTTCTTACCCTCCTAAATTCAAGGAAGCCTCCTCCTTTTTGAGAATTTATCACACCACACTGATTTCACTTCTTGTCTATTTCCTCCACCAGGCACCATCTTCTTAAAAATCAGGTCATCACATTCACCACATAACCCTAGAATCTAAGACAGTGTGCCTGGCACACTGAAGGTCTCAGCAAAGGCTTGTCCAAGGAAAGATGCCATGGTCGGTTCACAGGTTGTAATAAGAGGAGGATCTGGGGGTTCTCTTTAGTAATATCTATATGTTTCAGACTGAGTTTCCCCCAAAATAAAGCCTGCAATAAGGGTTTGGGTGTACTGTTTATTAGTGAGATGTTGCCAGACATAAGGAGGTGAGACAGAGAAGGGAAAGAAGTTAGTAAGAGTCACATTGTCACTCAGGTTACTACAGTGGACAAAAGGGGCTCAGATCCACTGGAGAATTTGGGGAGATGGAATTCAGAGTTTGGTATGAGTCACCTGGACTACTGATCTGCAGCTCCCTAGACTGCTGCCAAGAGGTAGTAATTCTCTTGATTTTTGCATCACTCCTGAGCAGGCTGAGTGGTCTCTGGTGACAGAGAAAGGCCTTGGGAAGAGTCACAGAGCTTGCCATTGGAAGTTAGTGGTTAGGGTGAACAGGAATGGTGAGAACAAAAGGCTAAGTGTGGGGCTGTGGTATCATCTGTGACATGGTAGAACCTTGGATGAGTAAATGAGAGAAAATAAGACACTTAACAAGGGAATTTATGTCACTGTCCTTTGTGTCTTGTCAAATATCCACATGTTGATTTTTCTTTCATTTAACAAACTATTTTAATATTTTTCTTGCTAATTCTCAGTATATACCAACTTATCTACTACAGAGAAGCAGTGTCCTCATTGGCCTGCACAGTCAAATTTCTTTATTCGTATCTACAGGAAAAGTGTAATCTCATCCACAAACAGAAGAAGGAGAAGGCGATGGAGGAGGAGGAGGATGAAGAGGAGGAGGAGGAGAAGAACGAAAAGGAGACTGACTATAAAGAGAAATTCTAAAGGACTAATAATGACACAATGACAGTGGCTTCCCTTTATAAATATGATCACTAAAAACATGATAAGGTCAGACTTCTCTTTAAACTTGGGGATTTTTATAAGCTATAGACTCTATAATTGCTCAAAGTGGTTTTGATCTGACTGCTGAGTTTCAGCTGCCTTTTACAGAGGGACATTCACAGTCTCACTTACACCAAGTTAATTATTTTTTATTTATACAACTGTCTGATAATTTACATGGTTTCACTTAAATCTGAGGAAGATATCACTACTGGGGACAATTAGCAATTTAGTGACACATCTCAATTTAAATTCTTGTTCTGTATGTCCTAACAACACGGCCTCCTCAAATTGTACTCCACAATTGTACTTCAGTTTTTCTGTTGAAATAGGGAGAAAAACATGCCAATACTATAGAACATAAGAAAGGTTTGCATAGTGAGACACATTAGAGGTGCTTAACACAGGCTGGCCAAAGTGTAAGCAGGAATTCAGTTATAAGTATCATTAAACTTAGGTTCGCACTATCAGCAAGATTTTCATTCTTTCACTTTTGAATATGACCCAGATTTTAACATTTTACATCGAAAGCTGGAAGAGAAGAATAAAATCCACATAGATTCATAAACATAAAATATCTAACATATAAAGCATATATATACTTTCTGCTAGAGCTAAGAAATAGCCAAGGAAAACTTGCTTGCAGTATTATATGTAGCAAAATGAAAAATTGAAAGCAAACTTTGATAATCTGGCTGCTTCATGGCCATAAGCTTCATTCAATTCAAGGTGATATTATTCATAATATAAACTTTCGTTGTTATAATTTGGGGAAATTTTACATCTGTGTTTGTTTAAACTATCAGTTTTGTGGGGGAAAAATGTCTATCACATTTTTCTAGATTCATTTTGACCTCTCTCTCATTGCTCTTTGTTATTGAAAAACCTGTGTATTGGCTGCTTTAAGTATCTGGTATGTGCTCCCCTATAAAAAGAGTCATAATAATATATCATCAGCAATATGAATAATTTCCAGTAAGGTAAAAATGTTAATGTCTTGGTTAGAGTATGATATAGTCCAAGGTTCTGTACTAACTGTAAGATCTGAGTATTTGTCTGTAGTAGCACAGATGAAAACCCAGAGCTTTCAGATTAAAGATTAGAAAATGACATATTCTCTATTTTGGGTAATTATTTTGTGGAAAAAAAGAAGAATATGGACTTATAATATTTTTCAACCTATCCACAAATGAAAAGAGATCCTAGATGTATATTTACTAAATATAACAGATATGGGGGGAAAAAAGTTATGATTTTGTGGGAACACTCGTCTCTTAAAGTCACTTTGGACCTGAATTTTCTACAATTCTGTAATATTAACTCTTAATTGGGAATGAGTAAATTTAACAAAAATAAAAACAAAACAAAACAGAAAACTCAACAAATTGTATCCTTAATGTTTACCTGTAACCTCTCTTGTTAAAGTTAATAATACCATAATATTTTAGGGTTCAAAGGTTAGTGTTACTTTGACCTCCTCATCAATTGTATTATGATATATAAATTCTACAAAAATGGCATTTCTTTTATGCAAATACTTTGAATATTGTGCAAACCCAAAAGAATGTTCACACATATGTGTGTGCTGAAATATTTGACAGGAATTTCTCTCTCACAACACTGAGTTTAGATGCTTATAAAATGCTACATTGGTTATAAAGCACCAAACCGACAGTTTCTTCCCAAGCCATTCTTCCTTTCCCACACTAAAATGAATCTTTCTCATTTCGTTCACAAAGAGCATGTCCTTCTTAAATATCAATATATTTGACAGGAAAAGATTCTTAGCTTGCTGTTTTTCTTACCTCATTAGCTGGCTCCTAATTCCTATAGATTCAAAAATACATATTGTTTAGCTCCAGTAGTTGCTCTGTATTATAGGTGATTTAAAAGGCAGATTTCTTTTTCAAGAAAAAGAATTTGTATCTTAAAAGCAATATAATCAACATCAGACACGGTGGCACATGCCTGTAATACCAGCAACTCAGGAGGCTGAGGTGGGAGAAGTTGGAGCCAGCCTCAACAACTTCGAGAAAAACTTACTATCTCAAAATAAAAAATTAAAAGAGCTGGTTGTGTAGACACTACCACTGGAGGGGAAAAAGCAATTAAAGATAACGCCTTTTTTCAGTCAAAGTTTACTTAAAACTCTAGGTTCCCATTAAGCTATTATTACTTACTCCATTTCCATTTTGTTCACAATATTCTCCTAATTGGTGTAGAGGTAAGCAGCAGAGATACCTAAATGATACCTAAAATGACTGAACTATAGAGGAATTTGGTAATTTTCACCTCACACCTTGCACTTACATAGCAATGTATTTGTGCTCTCATTAACAATACTTAAAATCCTCTGATTTCCCAGAGTGGTATTAATAATGCATCTTCTACTAATGGCTATGCCTATCTAATTTTCTCTCAGGTAACACAGAGTGTTCGTTAATTTAATTAAACAGGTCCATGAACTTTTTTTTATCACCAATCTCTTAAAATGTGAAAAGAAAAAGAATATTTTATCTGTAGACATGCTAATTATCAAGTGATTTCTAAGCCACTAATAGGAAATACCTCCTCAACTTCATTTGTTTCACTTTTCAGTGGACTTAAATGATTTTTCTGAAGATTGTTGGTTCTGCCGGTGGATGTGGGGTGACTCACCTGTTATGGAAAAGATTTGTACTTTCTTTGGGTAAAAACATTCATGCTCCTTAGTTTCCTTGAGAGAAGAGGAACACTTCTGCCTGACTGATGAGAGCATGCTTCTTTATAATTAATGACAAAACTCAAAATAGCAGCCCTTCAGTCATTGTCCAGAAAGTTGCTGTCAATTACAGATTTCAGATTAATGATATTCAAGAGATAACATTAAAGCCGCATCCATGTCAAGTTTTCTCCTTCTATCAAGTTCTGATAAACAATGAACTTAGACTGCATTCCCATAATTCTCTTACAAACTGCCTCCAGTAGCAGTAGACCAGCTGTCTCCTCCAAAGTTTGCTCCCATTGTTCAGTACCACCACCGCATTAGCCATTCTGCCCTTTCTAGCAGAAACTATCTCCTTCTGGGTACCACCAGCTTTTACCAGAAACCACCCACTCTGTCGGGTGCAACTGCAGATGCTACCATTCAAAATGCTTAGATTCTAAAAGTGCAATACCCATGGGCACCCTGTTCTCTAGAATCTTCTTGGTGCCAAAAAATTTCTTGATCAGCATGAAAATAATATTCTTATGGGTATCTCCCAGCCATCTGTTAGACGTACTCAGACATTTTTCAAATCCAGCAGAACATTCCACATGGGTTCAAATATCTCACATTGTTATTTTAAATATAAACAGCTTGAACTCCTTTTTAGAAGTGGAGAAGCAACATTGCAAATCCACATGTATGTAAAAGTTCATATTTTCATTTGTAGGAGAAATGCAGTAGAAACTGTCATTGGAGGCAAAATAAACAGATTCTTACATGATGTGCTAAGGGTGTCCAAGTACAATTTACAGAAAATAAATGACTTGTGTAAACATAAAATTATAGGTGTTAAAATATATAGAATTCAGTGATGAGGAAATTATTAAGATGGGAAAGCTAGTACCAAAAACATTTGAGAAATGATATAAGCATTAAACAAAGCAAAAAGGAAAGATAAAAGATTTAGAATAGATTTCTGTTAAATTGAAACCTACTTTAATGTCCTATGGAGCAGTGACATCAGAGACTTTGGGGTTATCTTTTATGCTGGATAGAAACACACAGCATGTATTTGGATACAAATTAAATCATGAATAACAACTTGAGCAAGTATATGCTCCTAGAGAATTGATGATCACGTGGATATGTTGTTAAACAGGATTTATAAAGCATCTCAAATTTGACTTTTAAGTACTTCAAATTTTGCTCTTCCACCTTAAGATAGGAAATCAAGTCCAAGAAAAATTTCCTCACCTGCTATGACTATGTAAGTGAAATTCTCTCTCCTTAAAGCTCCTAAAATAAGCTAAGGTCCTTGGCCTGCCAGGAAGTTACCTTTGCCCTCTCCTATGAATCAGGCACCTCAGGTACTAGGCTGATTTTCCTGTGAATGCTTTGAAGAAACTGATTTAACACATGAAGTGCATCTTTGCTCCTTAATGATGAGCTTTTCATACCTGGTGAAATGAATATTAGTTTTCCACACTCTTTACTACAACACATCAACTATGGAGATTATTGCACACTCAATTTTTCTGTCTATAATAGAATGGATTCTTATTGAACCTGTGCAAATAATACATTGACATTAACTTCAACAAGATGCAATAAATGTGTTTCAAAATTCTGAGAAATCAGTGAGAATCAGGCATCATTTTTTAAAGTCTCACTTTAATTTAAAAAGCATAACTTACCAGTTAAGGATTAAGAATAAAGGAAGAAGAAAGGTAAAGTGATCTTTATGCACCAATCGGAATGAGACCATTAGCAATAGCAATAATATCTGAAGAAGCAATTATAGTTTTCCTTCACCAGTTCATTCAGTAATTCACATTCTGCTGGACTGTGAGTCTGCTGTCTGTGTGAATGAAATGATTTCTTCTAACTAAAGATTCATTTTTCTGATATGATGCAAAAGCTACCTAAATAATTTTAACTTTAGGATATGAGGCATATACACACATATTTTTTCATTGAAACATTAGTAGTTAGGAATACTGGGTTCAGTACTTTTTTTTTAAAACAAATTTTTTTAATGTTTATTTTTTAGTTGTAGGTGACAGAATATCTTTATTTTACTTGTATGTGGTGCTGAGGATCGAACCCAGTGCCTTATGCGCGCTAGGAGAGCACGCTACCACTGTGCCATAATCCCAGCTCCCTGGGTTCAGTACTTTTTATAAGGCACTGAGTCTATTTTAATTTCTTGAAGAAACACATTCTAATTTGAAGCATCTAGAAGAGATTTCTAGAACGAGACAGAACTCAGAAACCACCTGTTGACAAGGCTGTATGACTGTTGCTAATTTACTATAATAATTAATAATCACCAAATGAAAGGAAACAAACTGTTCTATTGGGGCTTCATCAGTGCCTGATTATTATTTCCTCTGAGGACAAGAACATCACAGATAGTGAGGACATGGACAGACACCAAGGCCATCTGATTCCCTCTGTAAAGTGTAACATCTTTGGAACATATATATTAATATTTTATCACAGGGAAGGCCACACTTCTATTCTTATTTACAGCTCTCTTATTGAAGCTGTTACAATAGTGTTGAATTAATTAAAGGACATTGAATCTACCAATTTAATATCTATCATCCCTCTTTATACAGGTAGAATAGTAAATCCTAAGAATTTTCCATGAGCCCACTAGGAAATCTGAAAGATTGTTTTAATTTCAAATTATATTTGAAATTTTCATTTTTCTAAGTGGAAACTGATCTTAGGAAGGCAAAATCAAAAATGGCTGTGTGAGGATATTTGGTCTCCTAATTACCATAGAAAGTTGGGTACATAAAAACAATAAATGGTTATAACTTCCTACCTATTAAAATCACAACACATTGTTAAAGAAAACACTTATACAAGTACTTGTTAAAAGCATAAGGCAGACTCTATTCAAGGGGAGCTATGGTGATAGGTACCACCCCAATGCGATTTCCCAGTAGAAAGGAGGGAATGTATTCTCTCAGATGTGCTCTTGTGCATCCTGATCTGGGAAAAAATTGCTCTTTTTCTTTGGCAAACAAACAAAAGATCACCTCACTAATTTTCAGATTTAGTTGAATGTCCTTATAGCCTCATCCACTAAACATACTATTTGTCTATACCTACACATATATATGGTTATGTGCATATACACATACTTTTCCTTTCTACTTTTACATGATTCAAATGTGCATTCATATTTTAAATAAAATATGGATTCTAATTAGCATATAAAACTGACCTCATGCATAATTAGTATTATAATTATATTGATGCAAAAATGTTGCTATACATTTATGACAAAAATCTTAAAAAATATTTTTTAATTTTTTTATTTTTATTTGCTCTAATTAGTTATACATGACAGCAGAATGCACTTTGATTCATTGTACACAAAATGGAGCACAATTTTTCATTTCTCTGGTTGTACACGAAGTAGTCACACCATTAGTGCAATCATACATGTACCTAGGGTAGTGATGTCTGCCTCATTTCACCATCTTTCCTACCTACCCCTCCCCTTCTTCACCTTTGCCCAATCCAAAGTTCCTCCATTCATCCGATGCCCCTCCCTCTCATTGTGGATCAGCAACCACTTACCAGAAGAAAACATTCGGCTTTTGGATTTTTGGGATTGGCTTTCTTCACTTAGCCTGATATTCTCCAACTCTGTCCATTTACCTGCAAATGCCATAATTAAAAAATAATTTTTAAATAGAAAAAAATAGATATGGAAAAAATTATTTTAGATTTATGTTTCTTTTGGTGGGCCTGTTGAAAACTGTTGCCCCAGCCTATCTTTGTGTTCTATTTCCAAATTTCAGATCATTTTTATTAACAGAGACTATGTCCTATGGTCCAATTTTCTGATGAACCATTGACTTTGCAAATAGTTAAGGAATGAATACTGAATGCAGATCCCTGGGCTACAGTTAGAGAAAAGGCTTATGGACACAACAGAAGGAATATGTTTTCCCTCACAACTTCTGACTTTTCATGAGTAAATCCTTAATTCACCTGAATCTCAGTTTACCCATTTTATAAAGATCATTTTAGTATACTCTTATTGTTGTATTAAGAATTGGCATGGTAGATGCTCAATAATTGATAAATCCTATTATCATTGACCCAATTGCTATTATGATTACTTTTGCTTATAGGCTGTGATCATTGTTCTTAAGGAGAATATCATCCAGAAATGGGAAGTAAAACCAGCAAACATACTGAAGTGGGGGAGACATCAGAATATCAAAGAACATTACTTTGATTAGCAGGTACATATGGAGAGCCCACTGTGGTAATGTTAATGGAATGTTAACACTGTGGTAATTTTAATGGAAGTCTTATAGCTAGAGGCCATTGGATATCTTTTTGTATTAAATAACAATAGTAGGTTCTAATTAAAAATGGGGGCAATAACACGGATGAGAAGAGAAATAGCATCACTTCTTTCTGATTATTTAATAGTTAGATAGTCTATGCAAGGAACTAAGAACTGCCTCCTACCTCATTTCAAGCATGAAAGAGGTTGATTGATTAATTTGCCTAGATAGAGGACGCCAGTTACTTCTTAGATCTAGTATGGGAAAATGGCATATATTACAAAGAAGCAAGTTACTTCCTAATTTTCTAGGTCCATCTGGAAAGACCTAAAGCATCAATGCTTCATATAAAATAAATTCCTGTTGTGGAGTCAAGGTCCAGAGAAATTCTCTTAGCATCCAGATAGTGTTGCACACCATCCTTGATATTTTCCTAAAACTAATAATTATAACTAATATTTATTAAACACATAATGTATGATAGGCATGGTGTTAAAATTTGCATATATTTTTAAGTTGCAGTATAATCTTTTCAAGTAAGAACTTGATGATCAATTTTAGCGTATATCAAGGCTCAGATAACTTACCTTAGTCACATAGCTAAGTAAATGACAGCGTGAGAATTCAGCTCCAGATCTCTTTAACTCTGAAGTCCATGCTGTGTACATTGGCTTTACTGTGGTTTTCTTAAGTGAACTTCTCAAAATAGCTACTTGGTATAATTTCCTCTATTTCGAGTACTTTCAGCAAGGAAAGAAAGGTGTATTAAATAGTGGTGATAATGCCATGTGATTCAACAATACTTTATGAAACTAAACACCCAGGACATTCATGAACATTTTTATAAATCAATGTGCTGCATTGGGCTATTTTTACAGATAATAACAGGAGTTCATGTATATACCTACATGAAACTAATTTACAGAACTGTTCACAAACTCATGGATTACTACTTACTGATTTTGTATGATTGACTAATGATTATGAGTGTTAAAATTTTTATGCTCACAGCTAGAATAGAATACAAAATTGTAGTAATGAAGTAATAGGATTACTATTGTTTGTTTGTGAAGAGGTACCGTAATAAGGTGCTTAGATCAAGAGGTGGTTCCGTAGAAGTCTGGGTCCCAAGACAAAGACCTAAATGCTATTATGTTAGAAATAAATAGTGGGTTGGGAGAGGGTAGAAAACAGAAAGAAAGGGACCTGAGTGATAAGAGTGAGGTTAGTTATGTGCTGTGGTACAATAATCAAGAATTTCTGATAGCAGGAATATCTAAGACTTGATTTTCAGTTATTTTTGTTTGTGAGTCTCAACACCATCTCTTCTAAACCACACCAAATTTTCTCAAACTTTCAGTAGAGCTCATTAGGTGAGCCTTGGTGCACTTGTATATGTATGTACAGGAGTGTGAGTATATGCATGTGGGGAATGGGGGTGCAAAAGGCCAGGTGCTATGGAGAAGTAATACCCTATAGATGGTATTACTTCAGAGAAAATAAGAATTAAGAATGAGAAATGATTATGGTAACAGAAGTGCCTTAAAATTGCAATAATAAAATGGTTAGTTTTTCAGAGTCGGGGTAAACCCTACTGATAGGGCATAATGATCTGAATGTCTTGCCCTCCCACCCCACCTCAAATGCGTATTGAAACCTAATATCTAATGTGATAGTATTAAAATAAAGGACTTTGGGGGATTAGTTCCATTGTGAAAGAGGCTCAAGGGATTTTGTTTACTCCTTCCACTATAAGAGAATACAGCAAGACAGTGCCATCTACACAGTGAGGCATGAGACTTCGCCAGATACTCAATCTGATGGCACTTTGATCTCGGACTTCCTAGCCTCCAGAGCAGTCAACTTTTACTGTTTATAAATTTCCTAGTATAAAATATTTTGTTATAGCAGCCCAAAAGGAACTAAGACACAGAAAAAGACTGTTGGAAGGAAGATAACAGTGTTCTATGAGAATAGAATTTATCTTGAGACCTCATCAGTATCCATTAATATTTAACCTAAAGATGTATTGAGTTGTGAAGTTTAGCAGAACACTATGCCTACATGTGTAGGTCTATGGAGATGGTCAGAATTTTGATAGTGTAGCAAAATAAAACTAAAAATTTCACATTCCATATGAACCAAGTAAGTTCTCTGTTCTGTACCCAATTACTGTTTTTGAAAAGAACATGGCTGGGTAGGGAATAATGAAGCCATCTTCAGTTCTGGTTGCATTGATGTGCTTTCAGTCTTCTAGAGTCATGACTGGCTTCTCATTTATACCACTCACTGGAATAGTTTTTCACTGGAAATACAGGCTAGGAAATTCCCCAAAGGCTTTGCCACCCTGAAAACACTCCTCTCACAGTGTAGAACAACAGTCCACTGTGAACAGGGCCTGGGCAGGGCAGCACAGTTGAGCTTCATGGTGGCTACATTTGGCTCCAGTAATACAATGTGGTTCCTGGAATGTGTCCATTTTCATCATGCCCCAGCCCTTCAGAAATGATTTCATTCAATAGTGTCTTAAACTGACTTCTTTCCTTCGGGTATCACTTGCTGCTCTTCTGATCTAACATGTCTAACATGAATTAGAGCCTAAGATATATTATAATAGACTCTCAGAAAAGATTTTAGTCCAAGAAGGTGAAAAAAAAAAAAAGTGACTTTAATCAGTGTAGAATATCCAGTAGGATATTTTATATTCCAGTAAGAAATATCTATCAGGATATTTTCTGGGCTCTTACATTTTCTTTTTAATATTTAGGTCTGTTTATGTTAGAAGAATAATAGTTCATTATCCAGCAAATAGCTGTTCTTATTACATTACATCTGTTTCACTGCTCTTCTGTGGACACCTTGAATTATACAAGTGGCTTTAAGAAGATATTTAGCTGAGGACCATCCATGATTCTTTCTCTTTCAATAATCTAATTGTCATAATATGTGACTTAACAGGAACTCTGAACTCTTATTAAATTTCTGAAAATGATTTGTTCTTCCTCTATTGCATTCTCTTGTTTTCTTCTTTATCTCTTATGTCATTGAGGGATAAAAACTGAGACCAAATAGCTGTTGAATTTTTTAATGCAGCAACTGCAAGACAAAAACAGAGTACTTTGTTCCTCACATCTTAAAATTACAACTATTTTGAACTCTAATTGCCAAAATCTTTATTTAGATTCTGACTTATTTTAAGTGGTACCACTTTTTAACCACCTTCCTTTTCTGTCAGAACGAAGCAGAGAGTGACTGAGGCATCCTCTAATGGCTGCTTCCTTGCTAATGTGATCTCTGTTCTCAGTGACACATAGGAACCGGTGCTCAAGTTGTGCAGCCCACACAAGCCAACTGTATCAGAATCTGAGTGTCATTTCTATGCCTTACTTCAAAAAAAGCACTGTTTCAAAGGTTGGAACAAGGTTGTCATTTTAGAACCCACAGCAGCCTGGTACAGACTTGGGAGTTCTGTAAATAGAGGACAGTCTCTATCTTTGGCACCCCAGGATGTCTTTTCCAGAGACAGACTAGGACATATGTAACTGTTTCAGCTGTCTGGGGGAGAAAACAGCCTGGTTTGTAGCGTTTGCTGATTTCCAGGGTATAAATACCATCATCATGGCTGATTTCAAACTACCAGTGTGATGTCACCGAGCACAGAACTGGGAATAGACGTGCAATAGCCCACCTTTACACTCCCACCATTGCAGATACTGTAGCTGGAAACAATCTCAAGAAAATAGCCAGGGTCTGGGGCTGTAGCTCAGTGGTAGAGCGCTTGCCTAGCATGCGTGAGGCACTGGGTTCAATCCTCAGCACCACATATAAATAATAAATGAATAAAATAAAGATCTATCAACAACTAAAACATATTAAAAGAAAAAAAAGAACATAGCCAGTATTAGTAAAAGGCAGAAAAATAAGTAGCAAAGAATAAATTTTTACTATTAATTGCTTTTATTGTTAATATAACTTATTTAATTTTAGATTTATATAATTCAATTTCAGTAATAAAAGTATATAAGCCTTGACTTATAACATTCTTTCTCGATTTTTGTTTTGTTTTGGTTTTGGTACTGGGTATTGAATCCAGGGGCACACTACCACTAAGCTATATCCATAGCCGTTTTTATATTCTATTTTGAAATAAGTCTTGGTAAGTTGCCCAGGCTGGTCTTAAACTTGTCATCCTTCTGCTTCAGTCTCCTGAGTAGTACAGGTGTGCACCACCGTGCAAGGAAATTGACAATATTCTTGAATAACTGGTTCTTGAAAGTTAGTATATTCCAGTTTTAGCACACTGCTGACCCTTTCCCTCTTACAATGCCTGCTTCTCAACTGACCAAGGGTGGCAAGAGAATAAATAACTAAATATTTATTGAGCATCTACTATGTTCAAAGCATTCTGTTTAGCAATTTATATATCTTAACAGATAAGTTATATAAATTGTAATCCAGTATAAGTAACACTAGGTATTAAACAATGGGTCTTTTATACACATTACTTCATTTCATATCAAAAATAATTTATGAAGTGGGCATTAGTATGCATTTTACTGATGAGGATCCAAGACTCCCACAGGGAAGAAACTTCCCCAAAGTTACACTTTCTATAATAGTAAGTGAGGAAGTCAGGATAAATATTCCGAAATATTAGATTTCACATTCTTGCCTTGTTATTTGTCCTTATAGTAGCTTTGTGAGGTCGAGCTTACTATTGCTTTCAACATATGATGGAAACTGAAGTTTAAAAATGTTAAGAAATATTTTCAAGGACACCTTCTTTATAGCCGTAAAACATTGTCCACTTTTACTGTCTATCTTCTGATCACCACAATATGCTCTCTACCCTGATCTCAACATGCTTCTTCTGCTGAAGATAAAAGTTATTTGGTTTACAGAGTTATGTAAAAGTTTAGGAATTAAAGTGTTACTTCCTCAAAATTAGTCAAAAGCAGAGGGCAATACTCACAGCAAACTAATAGATCTGTCACCATAAAATTTTAAACAACAGCCATGAGCCAGAGGAGGTCATATTTTTAATAATGTGAGCCTTCTATCACTTTATCAGCAATATTCCTTATAAGAAAGATATCACTGCTCAATATTTAAAACAATGAGTGAAACCTGTTGCCTGCTTAAACAAGTGAGTGTTGCTTTTGAAATTTTTTGTCTTTCTGAGCAAAAGAGATGACTGTTCTTGTGTCTGCTTGACTTTGTTCATTCTTACTTAAAATATGTCTCTGTAATGTGATGGAGAGACAGTTCATGGCAGCCTCAACTTTATACCCATCTGATATGTGCTCCAAGAGGTAAGAAATATTGTTTCTACTTCTACGTACAAGTAACTCAATAGCAACTCTCTCTGATTGCTTGGTTTAAATAGCATGGAACTTGCTGGACCAATCCCAGACTAGAGGAATGAAGTACTATCAAAGGTCAGGCCTGAGTCATTTTTCTAACTCCATGAGGAGGTCAAGAAGTGAAGTTTTTCTTACATGTAATAGAACACTGGAAGTCTGTTATCTCAGCATAATGGTTTGGATGTGAGGTGTCCCCCAAAAGCTTATGTGTAAGACAATGCAAGAAGACTCAGAGGAGAAATGATTGGGTTATAGGAGTCTTAATCCAATCAGTGAGTTAATTCCTTGATGAGTTTAACTGAGTGGTAATTGAAGTGGTAAGGTGTGGCTGGAGGAGGTGGGAATTGGGGCATGGGATTGGGATATATATTTGTATCTGGAAAGTGGAGTCTCTCTCTCTGCTTCCTGATTGTTATGTGAGTTGGTTCCCTCTGCCATTGTTATGTGAGTTGGTTCCCTCTGCCACACTCTTCTGCCCTGATGTTCAATCTCACCTTAAGCCCTGAGGAATGGAGCCGATCTCTTATGGACTGAGACGTCTGAAACTATGAGCCCTCAAAAAAATTTTCCCTCCTTAAAAATTGTTCTGGTCAGATCCTTTAGTCACAACAGTGAAATGGTTGACTTAAACACTCAATCAGTTTGTTTTACTGTAAGAAATACCATACGGTGGCTTAAACAGCAAACAGTTATTTCTCACAGTTCTGAAGAATGGAGAGATTTGGCATTTGGTGAGATATCGCTTCTGTTTTGCAGGAGAGATAATCTCTCTGATATCTCTTCATATAAGAATGCTAATCTCATTAATGAAGATTCCATCTTCATGACCTAATTATCTCTCAGTAAAGGGCTCATCTTTATATATCATTGCATTGGGGATTAGGTCATCAATATTTTGAATTTAGGGGACACAAAAACATTTAGTCAATAGCGTTCTGCGGCTGACTTCCCAAAACTCATATTCTTCTCCTATGTGAAATGTGTTAATTCCATCCCATTAGCCAAGGGCCTTAAGTCACTCCAGCATCAACTCTAAAGTCTAATGTCTAAAGACTCATCTAGATATCATCTAAGGCCAGGTATGGGTGAGAATTGAGGTACAATTCATTCTGGAAGAATAGACTTCTCAAACTGGAATAGTGATATTTAGTAGAATTTGGGTAATTTGAAGTACTCCAAATCCCAGCGCCCACTAAGGTTCCCTTGCAATCAGAAGCCTTCTCTCTCTGTTTTCTTTCCTAGGGAGGTTGGTTCATGACTAGCTTGAAGATGCTACCATGACTTCTTTATTATAGTACAGTGTCAAATGTGCTCCTGCCCCAAACCTGCTCTCTTCAACTGCTCCAGACTTAGAATCACATTTCAGTATGTTCTAGCTGACCATAGACAACATCTAGCCTGGAGGAACAACACTTAAACGATAAAAATTTTGAAAGACTTTTTTGATGTGCAACAGTAAAATATCTGTAAAATCTTTGTGAAAGTAGATTATGAGGATGATACGGCAAAAAAAAAAAAAGCATCGTTTTCAATAAAGATGGATTTTTCAAGATTTGTGAATTTATCACAAATTCTGAATTCAATATGCTGACCCAAGGATCTGGGTGCCATTCTCATTTGTGCTCCATAGGTTAATTAAACTTTTATCTCAAGGGTGTTGTCTTAGTCCATTCAGGCTGCTATAATAACATGCTGTGAACTGAGTGGCCTGAGTCACTGAAATTCATTTCAGAGTTCTGGAGACCGAGAATTCCATGGTCAAAGTGCTGGAAGATGCAGTATTTGGCAAGGGCCAATTTCCTGGGTTCAAGATGGCACCTTCTTGCTGTGTCTTCACAAGGTAAGGAAACAATGGATGTCTCTCGGGCCTCTCTTATAAGGACATTAATCTCATTTATGAAGAGCCTGCTCCCATTACCTAGTTGTCTTCCCAAACCTCTTCAGAGGTGAGGATTTCACTATATATATATTTGTTGGGGAGTAGGGGGCAGACACACACACTCCCCAACTCTACAACAGGTGACCTATATTGAATGAGGCTAAACTCCTTGGTAAAATTTAGAAAAAGTAAAGATTCAGGATATAAGAATGCTAGATTGAAATGAACATGTCAAACTACATTTTAATTTTGTCCTCTGAAAAGAACTCACCCCACCAAGTGGGCAATACACTGATAATGGAAGCAACAGTTGCAGTGATGGTCATAAGAAGGCTAAGAATGAAGATGAGAGATGTTACAAATGAAATGAGACATCATATCTCATGAGATCAATGAATGTCAAAGGATAGGAAGCATCACTGTGCCATGGGTGGAAGGGTGAGGAAAGTGTCTAAGAAGAGGGGCTATCAGCATGCTTCAGCTCAAACATCAGGGGAGTGACCATTTTGTGACTATTTCTAGGACAAAAGTAGATAGGTAGTCTATCATCGTCCTACTGAATCTGGATAAATAGTGAAGTGAAACAAACAAAAACTTTAGGTCGACCAAATGAAAGCATGACTTCAATCACTATCGTGGGAAATCATGGTCCCTTGGCCACTGACCACACGTAAGTCAGGTTATAATCCAAGAGTTCCTTGAATGAATGTGAGGTTGAGTATCACTGAGAAATAGTGCTGTGGTTTCTCAAATATTAAAAATAATTTTTACTTCCAGTCTATGAAAGTGTATTTTGTTGGCTGGAGTGAGAGGTTCTGATTGTTACAAGGAGATGAGGTTACTGCTGAACAAATGATTGGATCCTCTGAGGGGTTACCATTAGTACTGTCATGTCCAGGAATAAAAGATCACATAGAGCAAACTCACTAAAGGCTCAGATCTTTCACTAATGAAGGTTTTAGCGCCTCCACTGGGTATACACTAGAGATATAAAAACCCTATCCAGATAAAGGGAATTAAGTGTAGATAATGATTAAAGAAATTTTAAGTGCTATCTTCTGCATGTTGTAGAAATAACTAGCACAGGAGCTTGCCATATTTATTCATGTATGTATTGGTATATCTAATACTAACGTTTTGTTTCACTTTATACCTCTCCATTTCATATAGGTTTTATTTTAAGTGGCTAACTTTATAATTTACTCAGAAATTACAGGATATCCAAAGAAAATTGTGATGGAAACAGGGAAGAAATGAACATTCACGTGTATTGGTTTACTGAGGAGGAGAGGACTGAGCTTCCCTTTGAAGTAATTGTGACTTCATTTATTTTGTAGAATAGTTGGTCGGATACAATAGGTAAAGGAATATATTTGTTATTTTCCTCATTGTTGGCAGGCTTAAGTATAAGCAAGAGTAGATATGGTGGACTGGTGCTAAACATCAACTAATCTACCTTCTAATGTACTTTCCTATAATTCAGAGCCTGAAAAGTTAAAAACTACTTTCCCCACTCTCTTGCTCCAGGTTTAGCTTGTGGCAGGTTTAGCTAATCATCTGTGCTTTCAAAATACTTGGAAGTAGAGATAAGAAAGAGGCTACATCACTGAGGTTGCTGTTACAGAGGCCCTGGCATTTTTATAGATGATGTTAGTAAAATTCCCACTGTCAGGGAACAGGTTTTGTGGGTGTCAGTGGCAGGAAGTGGGCATCCTTTCCTTCCTCGGTGAGACCTTACAGTTGCAATATGGCTCTGGGCCAACAGTGGTGTGAGTAGCTTTGTGGTTGCTGGACCAGAGCAAAAGCAGTGTTTCTAAACTCTGAAGTTCCCTGGTTAGCTTCTTTTCCCCTGGTGTTGTTGAGATGGTTCTGTTTCTGGAACCATAATCTAGAGCCCATTTTCAGTCCTTCCAGTGCTTTTGTAAGTAATTAATTCCATATACTCTCTTTCTGCCTAAAATCTACAATTGAATTCCTAATTGACTCTTAAAATTCTAAAGTAATCTATGCATAAACATTATTGTCAGGTTTTTACCTTTGTAACAAAAACCAATACTTATGTAGTTTATGCAGGAGAAGCAATCCTGCACTGTGGTAGGTGCATGCTCAAGACTGCCACACTTGGCTAAACCGAGTGAGCTTGTACTCAGAGCAGAATGTCTATGAGGTATAGCGCCCTCATCAGAGCCTCAGAAAAGCTCCTTGAGTACTTACTAAAGGGTAGTTAGAGGGAGAGGGTTGTGTTCAGTATAGCCTAATTTCCGCTTGAAAGATCATAGGACCGCATTATCCCAGTCTAAAAGCAATACATACACATATAAGAATGCAAGTGTGTGTGCGCACGCGCGCACGCATATGCAATAGAGATCTCCTTTTTGTCCCAGAAAGGAAAAACTCTTTTCATTTATTCATGCAACAGACACTCAACACAAACCCATTGCTTAAAAACTTCCCTAACCAGAAATGGGAATTGTGGTAAAAGGGGTAAATTGTAGACCACATGTTCCCCTTCCATGCAAGACACTTTCATAGAATTAAAATGGAACAAAGACCTTAAGAATTGAAGAATTTTCAGAAACTTGTCTCTTCATAGTCACTCGGCATTCTCATGTTTTTTGTTTTCACCAACAAAATACTGAGTGTATAAACCAAGCACGAAGGTGAAATTAGGTGAGATTCTGAAAACTTGATTTGGGTGACCACCACCCCTCCTGGAAAGATGTTTGTACATCTGTGTGGGATGTATAAAAAGGGATGGGTGAGCCGGGCACGGTGGCTCAAGCCTGTAATCCCAGCACTTAGGGAGGCTGAGACAGGAGAAACGCGAGTTCGAAGCCAGCCTCAGCAATGGTGAGGTGCTAAGCAACTCAGTGAGACCCTGTCTCTACATAAAAACACAAAATAGGGCTGGGGATGTGGCTCAGTGGTCAAGTGCCCCTGAGTTCAATCCTCAGTACCAAAAAAATAAAATAAAATAAAAAAATAAAAAGGGGTGGGTGGGCACCTGTGGACTGACTTGGTGAAGATAAGTCACTCTTTCCTTCCCTGTCACCCAGTGCTATGCAAGCTGAGCTAGACTCCTTTGATTCACAGTGATGTTTGCAAGGAAGTTGTTGTTTCGGTGCCAAGTTTTAATATTTCTTTTCCATATGGTGAAATTTTGCAGGCTTAATGGATGCCAAAGACTTCTTCAGATTTTTCCCCCCTTTGGGAGTTAGGGAAAACAAAATGGAAGTACTTGGAGAAAAATTAATTTAAAAAAATACTGAAATGAATAGATTAGTGCAAGGTAATGGAGATGAAAATTTTCTGGTTCCCTTGAGAGCAATATTTGTGCTCAGTAAAGAACATTCAGAGATTTAAGTTTAAGACAAATATTTAACTTATTTAAGTTTTAAATTTAAAAAACCTAGTTATTCCTTAAGCTTTTAACTTTAGCCACCAAATGTCACTTTATATCCAGCAATTTAAAAAAATTACTTTGTTGAAAGAGTTCCCATTTAAAAACAGCTCAAAAATCTAAAACTACTTTTTATGTTTAATTTTCTTTTCAAGTGCTTCTCTTTTCTGAAATAAATAAAATCTCCTTGAATATTAAATTAAGATTTGAAATATAATAAATTTAGAAAGTATGTTGGAACTTGGCATTATTACATGTTTTGAAGCAGTACATAAGAAGCATTTCCCTTAAGATCATAAACTTTAATTAGTAATTCAATTATGGATTTTAATTTGAATTTAAAGGATGATTATTCTAATAGGTAGCATCTGTTAAGACTATTGAAAAAAATTATACAGTTTCTTATTTCTTCTTAAAACAAAAATATTTGCGATGGGGTCTGGATTTTCCTAAATATTTTCATACTCAATCTTAAATGTATGTGAAGTTGAAAGAATTATCATCCAAGTTAAATGAGATTACTTTGAACTGACAGTTTCAGCCAAGATCTGTGGACATCCAGGGCAATTCTTGTCAGTAACTGAAGGAAGGAGTGTAATATTAGCGTTGTTTTTTCAGCCCCCTGAAGAGTATTAACAGCCAGAGTTCAGCTGGGACACCTTCTGGAATCTTGTTGACAACTCCATATATCTTGATGATTGCTGTTCATGGGTTCCAGTATTTTGAGATTATGTGGTAGGGCTGTTATACAGTATATTTCCCTTTATTCAAGTTGAAAATATCATTGGATTCTGCTATAAAATTGAAGCCCCAATGCAGGTTTACTACTCACACTTCTTTCTTTTCTATGGTACGGAAATGTCTAACAGAGAAGACCTCGAACTTGATGGGATTCTTAATTCTAATAACCAATTTTCTTAGAGCAGTTTGGTTTCACATGGACGGTATTCTCCAGTAACATGAACTTATTCTGGTGTTTTTCTGGCCTTCTTCTTGTCCTTTGGACAAATCATTTTGTCCCTCACTGACACAGTCTGTCTATAACAGGAAGCCTCTCTACTTGCCAACAACCTCACAGTAGTAGAAATAATAAATAATGTCCCAGGCAATTCCTATCAAGAGGACTTCACCTAGGAATAAACTGTTGTGAGCCATGTTAACAAGACTCTAGTGAGAGACTCAAGTCCAATGGTAAGGACAATGGACAGTGTCTCATAGCAGGTCAGCTATTTATTAGTGAGTGAACTAGCCTTTTTTTTTTTTTTAACCTGGGATTCACTCTATCTGCTTCATGGGAATGTGGTAAGGATCAGAAGATAGAATATATGTAAATGCACTTGTGATAGGTGACGTGTCATGTGAGTGTATGCTTTAGAGTACTATAAAATGTTTAAATTCTACATTTCACACCTATTCCCAGCTCCTGTGTCCCCACCACTTTGTTTCCAGTGCTTGTAATGGGTCTGGAAAAACATATCCAGACCTCTGTATTGTGCTGTCAGAAAGATAAATGCCTGGATAGCACATTTTATTTTTCTGCTGTCCTAAACTCACTATTTTTATAAAAGCTTAAAGGAAAAATTTCTGGTGCACATATAATCAATGGTTCTTATCAATCTTGCCTGGAATTTCAAACCGAAGCAACTTCACAGCATATCTCAGCTAACATCTTGTCTTTCCCCAAAGCCTCTTATTTATGCTTGGTTTCCACCTTGGTCCCTCATTCAAATGCAGCTTTTGGAGAAAAGATCAAAAGGAAAATGAGAAATATTAGTTAAAACTTAACGTAAAGTCAATAAGAAATTTTGTTTTAGGGACAGTGTTTTTTAAAAGACTATCTCAGACAAAATACAGAAACTTAAGTACTGGACTACTTAATGTACTTAAAATTTAAGTACTAATGAACAATAGCCACAAAGGCTAATAATGATCAGGAATTTTCAAAAATTAAATTTGAAAGAGCTATGAATACAGCTGTATTGCATGATAAAAATCAATGGATAAGGATTGGAGGTAAAGATGGACAGTATCACTGTGGCTCATCATGAGTAAACAAATACAGAATCTATACCATTGTGAAATTGTGCTTTGGGTTGTATTTCTTTGATCACAGCATCACTTGAATATTCTGCTAGCACCCAGAAATACAATTAAAACCCTAAGCTGGACATGGTGACATATGCTTGTGATCCCAGATGTTTAGGAGGCTGAGGCAGAAGGATCACAAGTTGTAGGCCAGCCTGAGCAATTCAGTGAGACCCTGTCTCAAAATAAAAAATAAAAAGGCTAGTGGTGAGCATTAATTAGTAAAGCATTCCTGGGTTCAGTGGTAAAGCATTCCCTAGGTTCAATCCCCAGTACCATAAGCAAACAAACACCAGATAGTTGATTTATATCACATATCATGAAGTAAATAATTTGAGACATTTAACATCTCTCCTCATGTTGGTGTGGTAAACAAACATCACACTCCAAGTTTAAAAGTACAGGATGATAGACTTTTAATTCTCATTTTTTTCATGCATATTCTTGAATTGAACTATGAACCTTAAAGTATTGCTTTAAAATGATAGAAACAGGAAGGAAAAATGATTTTGTCATTATTATTTAAGAATTAGAGTAGCCGGGCGTGGTGGCGCACACCTGTAATCCCTGCACTTTAGGAGGCTGAGACAGGAGAATCACAAGTTCAAAGCCAGCCTCAGCATGGGGATGTGGCTCAGTGGTCCAGTACCCCTGAGTTGAATCCCCAGTACCAAAAAAAAAAAAAAAAAAAAGAATTAGAGTACTATGTGTTTTGTCTACTTGGGGTCTTATAACTTAGAGGTATATGTAGGAAACTGATTAAAAGCTGGAGCGGGAGATGTCGAGTAAAAACAATAGATGGATTAGAAGACAGGCCCTTTAAGTAAATATTTAAGAAACTGTGGTTATTTAACTTGGACACAAAAGGACTATCTTCATTTATTTGAATGAAGAAGAGCAACTAATGAGTTCCATTTCCTCCAGGTCTGAAAAAGAGGAAATAAGGAAGAAAAAAGGTTAGTTATGAGGAAGAACTATCTGCCTCTTAATGTTCTTAAACACCAGCTAAGATTACCACAGGAAGGCGTGGGCCAACCTTACCAGGGGCCTTTTTTTGTCAGGAAGGAAACCTTGTACCAGGGAGTTTATCATATAAAGCCAGGCCGTGTTTATCCTGAACTCCTTTTCCAACTGCATCTATCCCTGAGAGAAACATTGCACTTCCGTAGGAAAATGTTCTTTATCATGCTTCTTCCACTTCTGAACACCATCCCAAGAAGCTACTTTATGTCCAAGTAATTTGTGTATCAGAGTATGATTAAAATTTCATTAGTCACTGAGTAGTCTTAATATTCTTCTCTCTCAGGGATGAATAGTCAAAGAAAAATATGTGCTAGGAATGACTCAGAATCAAACTGTTTCCTTGGGAGGATATTCAATAAATGCTATCATTCATTTCTAATGCAGAGTGAAACTTTTATTTCCATTTCTAGAATTCAGTTACTAGGAAACCGCTTTGTCTCTTCAGTAAGCCTTACCAAGGTAGACATTTTCGAATGACATAGGGGAGAGATTAAGAGAAGAAATGGCAGCAGCGTAATTCTAGACATCATCAGGGCCACAACCTGTTCTTTGGGCGTCTGGATGCCAGCTGGGTATGACAGTGCACCCCACCCACTCCTGTCAAATCAGCCTCCATGTCAGTGTTGAACATATGGTCTTTCTGTGGAAACTGCCTGCTCCGTGATTCTTCCCTGTGTCTCCAAAGAACATCATGTTCCTAGAGAAAAAGGAAAGTTACTCTCAAGTTTTGGTACCCCAAGCATTTGGGCTTTGTTGACAAGTTTGAGACTCAAAGCATTTCAAAAGAAATCCAGAACCAACTTTCGGTCTCCAGGAGTCTCTTTTTGTGGCATTGTTACTGTCAGCTCTCCTGAATATGTTCTAAGTCTATGGAATGTATATGATTAGTTTCACTGGGAATCATGTCAGAATGATTATACAGTCATTATATTGTTCTGAGTGTGTGTATGTGTGAGTGTGAACACTAAGACTTCAGTTAACTGTAATGAATTGGAAAGGCTGGTAAGGAATGGGCCAACTGGAAATTGATTCGAATGAAGCTTGCATAATGGGTGAGAAATAATGATTTGTCTTTAGGCATTTGGGGAACAAAGGCCAGTTCCTAGTCTCCCTGAAAAAATATTAGAGGATATGGATATAGAGGATATGGATATAGTGACAGAGATCAAAGACCACAAGCTATGTCCAACATAGGAGTTGTTATGGTTCAGATATGAGGTTTCCCCTAAAAGTTCATGTGTGAGACAATGCAAGAAAGTTTAGAAATGAAATGATTGGGTTACAAGAGGTTTCACCTGATTAGTGCATTAATGCCCTGATAGGGATTGACTGAGTGGTAACTATAGGCAGGTAGGGTGTGACCTACCTACCCCACAGGGACTGGGGTGGGTCCCTGGGTGCCCTTGTTAAACAGAACTCTCTCTCTGCTTCCTAATGTGATGTCCTGAGCTACTTTCCTCCACCAAATTCTTACAACACCTCAGGATCCCGGGAATGGAGTTAGCTGTCTATGGACTGAGATCTCTGAAACCATAAGCCCCCAAATAAATTTTTCTTCTTCTAATTGTTTTTGCTGGGTCTTTTGGTCACAGCAGAGAAAAAGCTGACTAAAATAAGAGGGAAGACAAGAGGTAAGTAAAGTTAGAGGAATCAGCACAGTAAGAGGTGTTGTCTGTCCACTAATAATTCAACCCTAGACCCAGAGCTGGGATGTGACTGCTATAAACTCAAAAAGCCTAAGATTAACAAAGAGCTATACTTCCAAGGGTAAGATAAAACCCAAGGACAGGTGAGAAATTCTCATGAACGACCTATGACTGGTGATAGTTTCTAACCTCAGTCAAGTGATTTCTGGAGCAAGGCTAAAGAGCATCAATGTGATAGGGACAAATCATTTGGGGACAAGGTCAAGACTCAGAAATGCAATACACCATAAAGATCTTGATGAGGAAGCTATAGCCTTTAGAATACATGGGTCACTGCTGAGGTCTTTTGCCTTGGAAAGAGGAAAAATTAACTTAGAAAACTTTTCAAATTTATTCAACATAAGAGAAAATTACATAATGAACTTCTCTGTACCAATAATGAAGCTTCAAAAATTCTCCACTCATGGCCAAATTTGTATCTATGACTTCAACTTACCACCTCACCCTGGATTTTGAAGCAAATTCCAAACATTTTATCCTTTTATGTATAAGCATTTTATATGTATCTCCAAAATAGGGTTCATTTTTCAAAAATTAAAAATATTAACATTTAATTTTGTACTTTAAAATATCCACAATAATTGAAGATGGGGATTGTGAGGTAAGTGAAATTGAGACTCCACAAGTTCCTCTGACTGAGCCAGATTATGAAATGTAAGCATTATTGTGACCTTCTTTTATCTCTAATAACTGTGGTCTGAAAGTGAGGATTTAGAGAGACTTCATAGGAGGACACAAGTGTTTGAATTAGGTACCGTGTTCTGAGAATGTGTTAGTAGTAATGGAATGAATTTATCTTCACTTTAAGAAGAGATAACATCCCTTGGTTTTCTACATGTAAAGGGAGACCAATTGCAGTTTTTGTTTAGTATGGAACTTTTTTTATTGACCCAGTGGGAAATAGAGACTATACTGCTGTTACTCATAAAATGATGGTAAGTGTGTTTGGTTTCTGCATGTTAATGTGATTCTCTATAATAAGCTGAGTAGGAAATGCTTAAGAGAATGGCCCCATAAGACCATCCAGCTGTGTACATGTTACTAAACCTGTCATGTTTGGGAAGCCTGCAATGCTATCAGACAGGGTATAATAAACACTAGACTTATAAGAAATCCACCCAGATATATTAGTTTGCTCATGCCACCATAACAAAACATCAGATTTATGGGCTCAAACAAAATACTTATTTTCTTATAGTTATGGAGACTGAAAGTTCAAGATTATGGTGCTCGTAGAGTTGGTTTCTGATAGGGAATCTCTCCTTCACTTACAAATGCCTGCCTTCTTGATATGTCCTTATATGGTCTTTTCTCTGTGTGTACACTCATGGTATCTCTCTTCTTAGAAGGACACCAGTCCAGTTGGATTAGGGCCTTACCTTTATGACCTCATTTAATCTTGATTACTTCCTTAAATATTACTTCCTTAAAGATTATTTCCTTAATTTTAATCTCCAAAGACAGTCACCTTGAGAGTTAGGTCTTCAACATGAATTTGGGGGGGATACAATTCAATTCAAGAAACTATAGCTAATTCAGCTGGGCGCAGTGGCACAAGCCTGTAATCCCAGCACTTAGGAAGGTTGAGACAGGAGAATCGCGAGTTCAAATGGCGAGGCGCTAAGCAACTCACCTCAGCAATGGCGAGGTGCTAAGCAACTCAGTGAGAACTGTCTCTACATAAAACACAAAATAGGGCTGGGGATGTGGCTCAGTGCGAGTGCCCCTGAGTTCAATCTCCAGTAGCCCCCCCCCAAAAAAAAAACTACAGCTAATTCTAAAACCCTCAGAGAAATAAACTATTGTTATGCTTCTAAAATGATGATCATTCATTTGAAATATGAGATATAATGATTTAATTACTGTTCTTGCTGTATTTTCAGCCTCAAATTATATCTTTAAAGCATTTTTATTATTTAAAGTTTTGAAACTGTATGTATTGACTAACTTACATGTAAATGCATTTCACCTATATAATCTAGACACAATTTGAATGATATTAGAAAAAATTTAATCACAGTACCTTATTTAGACATTTTCCTCCAGGGAGTCATGAATTGCTCTCATTCCCTATAGGTACCATAATTCATCAAGTGCTTCCACCTGTCTTTCCTATGTCTACCATTTTCTTTAAGATTACACTACTCTATAAATTAGGGTACTGTTACCAAAGCCCTTCCAATGTTGCATGCTTTGAGGAAAACTTGTAGGGAAGACTATTTTATATAGCACTTTAGATAAAGCTCTCGGGCTACCCAAACTAAAGGAAAATCATTTGTTAAGTTGGCTAGCAACCTACAAAATATGCCGGCATGGTCCAGCAGCTTTCCTGCCTTTATTATGTGTATTAGCAAATACTGTGAGAATAAGGTTGTTAGCAGAGAAGTTAGAGCTCCAAGGGCAAGCAAGGTGGGGACCAGGAGTTGTTGACAAATGCCAGTTATCTCCTCTGTAGCTACCATCCCATTTGTCCTACTTCTCAACCACTTTTAGGAGGGCTTTATTAGTTTTAACCTCCCTTTTCTAATAGTAGGATTGCATTACCCTGGAAACAGACTGATTAAAAGGCTATAAGTTTCTCTGTGTTCCAACACAATGACTAACTTAACTCAAGCAATTCTAAAGAACTTTATTTTCATGTAATCCCATGTTTAACCCATAACAGAAGCAGACCAATTTTAAAACAGCCTACTTGTGGATATCTATTTTCCAAAAAGCTTAAAGGTTTTGTTGCTTTTATTCTCATTATAGTAGCCCTCCCCCCCCACCTGCAATTTTGTTTTCTAAGGTTTAAGTTACTTGTGGCCAAAAAAAATTAAATCTTAAGTATTTAATAAATATTAAATATTCACTTTAGAAATAAATAATTTATAAGTTTAAAGTTGTACACCATTCTAACTAGGGTGATAGAATCTCCACTGTTCCAGGACATGAGTCATCCCTTTGTCCAGTACATCCAGGTTATATGTTACCCTACATTATTAGTCACTTAGTAGCCACCTTGCTATCAGCTGTTGCAGTATTTCAGAGCTTTTGTTCAAGTTGCCCTTAGTTAGTAGCACAAAGCATATATCATACACCTTGCTTCATCTCATCTTGTTGGCATTGTATCATTTCATATCATCTTAAGAAGAAAAAGAATGAGTACAGTATGATAAGATATTCTGAGACAGAGACCACAGTCACATAATTTTTACTATAGTATATTGTTATAATTATTCTATTTTATTATTATTTATTGTTATGAATCTCTTACTGTGCCTAATTTATGAGCTGAATTTTATTATAGGTAATTATGTATAAGAAAAAACAGATGTGTAGGGCTTGGTACTATCTGCAGTTTCAGGCATCCACTGAAGTCCTTGGTATGTATCCTTCACAGATAAAAGAGAACTGTTATGCACAAGAAATTTTCTCTCTGTAATAAATTATTATTATTTATTTTTTTCAATTAAACCAAGTATTTTAGGCCAATTAATCTAATTCAAGTTAAATGAAGCAAAGACTTTTACAAGAGCTTAAAATTCATACAATCATTCCCAAATACTAATTGCTATAATTGGTCTGACATAGTATGCATCCCCTGGGTTCCTAAGAAAATATAATAGGATAGCAATGATAATTTTACCTTTAACTTTCATTGTAATGTTTCCATTTGACTTTACTATAATTTTATGAGTTGGTAATTTGGTATTAATTTATATAGCTTTTTGAACTTCCTTTCAAAGTTCATTATGAGAAATAAGAAAGAATTAAAAATATTATTTTTACATTATTCTTAGAAGCAGAGTTTCTAATTCATCTGTTCGAAGAATGCTTATAGTTCCCAGAAAATGCATAAATGCAATGTGCTTTAACCTGAGTTTGCAATTTGACTAGACTAGGCATCTCTTCAGGGCAACACTTGCCACTGGAGCTCAACTCAAAGGCCATCAGCCAGGGCAATCCTATAGGACTTGGCACAGATCTGTGTTTGGATTTGATTAATTTGCTGCCCGTGCAACCTGTGGTGTTGAAAACAAATACATGTTTTGGGGGTAGTCAACTCCTAGAGAATAAATTAAGGACCAATTCAATATCGACTCTTAACATGTTTGCCTTGGATATTTCTTTCTTATTAGAGCTCAGAAAAAGAAGGCAATAATCAGGAAGCTTAAAGAAGGTATTGAAATATCTGAAAAGAATGTTAGAGAAGAGCCAAAAACCAAATAATAAATGTAATCTTAGAGTCAAAGGGACAATCATTTTCGGAATTCTGAGTCAGTGAATCATTTTGTAAACATGGCTCTTCCCCCAAAGAGCCCCCTTTAGAATGCTGCAAACAGGAAGCTGTTGAATCACTAACATGAGCTATTAGCATACAGAAGCACTTTATTTCCATGATTATTATTACTTTGATAGAGCAGAACCAACTGTAACTCTTCCAAGATGAAACGTTTTAGTCAGAAAATATTTTCTCTGGCTCATACTTCCCATTTCTATTTGATGAGGAAAGAACATAACAAAGCCATTTATTGAAAAATAACTTCCTCTTAATCAGTACCTCCAATTACCTTATAGGTAAAATACACCATTTTACCTATAAAATACACCATTTTACCTATAAGGTAATGTTTCCTTTAATGCCAACTTCACTTAAATAGAAACATTTCTTTGTGTAGAAGAAATCATGGAGTGATACAGATGATGAGTTTTTATACCTGAGCTTTGAATTTCTTTGTCCTTTGCTAAGCCTGTTGGTAATTGTGCAGAACTTAAGATTTCTAATCCATGATTTAGAATAGCTACATTTAAATTTAAATGGAAGCTCCCTAGCCTAGTGGAATAACTACACGAGAGGATTATGGTAGCTCTCTTCCTTCTTTGGAACATTTCTGTCTCTCATGCCAAAGGACCCAATCACTAGAGCATGTCATGTACTTGATAACATTGTCTCAAGTCAAAGGTTTAATGAGGAAATTGAGGACAAGGTGGTAAGTTTTCTTCGAAGGTAAACAAATACTTTCCTCTTCACTAACTCTTTGGATGTAAAATGTTCCTTCTTTTATGACATAATGAGTTATTTGTATTTCAGCATCTTTACATAGTTTGGCAAGTTAAAGGAAGACAACCTGCAGGTAGCTGTGGAATAAACATTGTCCATGAAATTTGTCTCATATTGAGCAAAAATGACTTTCTGCCCCTGCCTCTGTTTGTTACTAGCTGTCATTTGAAGGATGTTACCTCAGGAAAAACAAGTCTCTGCTGGTAAGGCAGACCAGTGAGCGACTGAGGGCTAGATACTGTCTGCTGACTGTGCTCACAAAAGCTGGATGATGAATCCTTCGTGGGCTAGGGTCTGAGCAGTGCAGCTGTGTGTCTTTCACAGCTCACCCTTTGAACCACACGGATTTTCTTCCCATATATATTAGGGCAGCAGCTCCTCCAAGATTCCATGGGGCCTCTCTTCCTAAGGAAAAACAGAAGGGAGAGCCTAGTGGGATGAATTATAGCTACTGCAGCTGGTCTTGGACTACAATTGTTACTCATTATTTCCTTTTACACAGTTGAGTTTAAATTTGACACATTCTCAGCTACTAAATTGGCTGTGATATGACCCTACCCTCATCACCAAGAGGTTCTTGTTTCTGGTTACCATGTTTTTGCTGGTCAGTTACTGAATCTGTTCATTTGTAGTCCCAACTGTGCAAGGAAGTATCAAGAGTAGCCTAGTAGGTTGTCTGAGTGCTAGACATATTCTTTCCTGCCTGCCCTATTTTGTAATAGCTACTTTACAACTTCCTGATGATCAGTGTCAATTATTCCCAGCAAGGTGGTGACTTCTTTCCTTATTTGCAATTCCCTTGAAACAATGAGCTCCAAATTCTCAGGTGGCTGCTATAGCTTATAGTGAAATCAGAGTCTTTCTCTTTGCCCTGGTAAAAGTGTTCACCCTTTGAAGATCTCTGGCCCAGAGTTGCTAGAGGAAAAGTTAAATTGGATATAATACAAATGGGGCCACCCCTGCTTTTACTCTTTTATATTCTTTCTTTGGGAGGATACAGCCCCACATAAGGAATTTGATTCAATATGTATATGTGTGCATACCTGGAAGGATGTTACCCCAGCCTTGCAAAGTAGAGCGGGCAGCTTTGCAGTGGTGGTGTGTGAAGTGATTAATGAGTGTGTTATTAATGATTCCCTTTCTGCAGGCACTTTGCTACAAATTGCAGCCCTTTTTCTGATATTGTATTTTATGTAATCCTTGCTGGTGAGTCAAGTGTTCTAGAAGCCCTAGAACTGGCTGTTTTAGTTAGCTTTTTTTGTCTCTAAGACAAAAAGACCTACCAAGAACAATTAAAAGGGGAAAAATTTATTTGGGGCTCAGTTTCAAAGCGTCAGTACACAGTTGGTAAACTCCATAGCCCTGGGCCCAAGCTGAGGCAGAATGTCATAATGGAAAATTGTGGCAGAGGAGAGCAGCTCAGGACATGGCATAGGAAGTAGAGAGAGCTCTACTCAGCAGGGACAAAATACAGACCTCAGAGGCATGCTTCACCATCCTGGTGACTATTCTCCTCTGGTCACTCCTCACCTGCCTACAGTTACCACCCAGTTAGTTCATTCGAGTAGATTAATCCACTGATTAGGTTTAAAGCTCTTATAATTCGATCATTTCACCTCTGAAAATTCTGACATTATCTGATACATGAGTTTATGGAGGACACCACATATCCAAACCATAACACTGGCTAAGCCTACTTAGGAAAAATGGACTAAGTATTACTAGTGACTAGTATTACTCACACTAGTAATACAAGTTTCATTCTGTGAGAACAGACCAGGCTTTCTGAAGTTGAAGGGACCCAGTACAATCACTCTGCCACCAAGAGACTGGTGAGCCTCCTTGAGGAACAGTGTTAATTATGGGTTTTCAGTCAATATATTGCTGATACAAGATTGGCTTTAAGTCATGGCACCAGCTAGATTAGCCTAGGAGAGTGAGAATGAATGCTGACTAGTTGGTGTCTGGTCTCTATCTCTCCCATCATGACCACCTTGTTCATGTACCCATTATCCCAGCCCTGAGTTGACTGATGGCAGAGACTGGCTGAAGCCCACTGATGAAGATGTTTGCCTCATTGGTTGCTGAGAGCTTCATCCATGGTATACACTGTCTTGTGGATGCTAAGATTTCTATGCTCTGTGCCCACACCCATATGTCCAAGCACATGCCTCTTCCCAGATCTTTCCCAACCTTGCAATCTCAGGCTCTTCCTTAGCTGATCAGATCATCTGCCACTGCCTATGAATCTGCCCATGAATTAATATATATTCTAATTTCAGGCCACTTCCTCCCACAAACTGAACAATCTGCCTTTGGGATTTTTTTTGTGTTTTTTTTCCAACTGAATTTTAGACCTATTTCTGAGTGAAGCTTGACATAGCTGAAGTCAATTTACAGCCACTCTCTGTCTGAAATGGTACCACTTCTAAACTGCTGCTGTTGTGCAGCAGATGATCCCTGGGCCCATGCCACCTTCTAATTTGGTGGGGCTTACAGGACCCAGCTCATGAGGAGAAGTTTTGGACTAATGGTCACTCAGTGGCTCATGCTCAAGAGTATAATCTCTACCAGGGCCTCATCAAAGGCATACTCTGGAAACCTATGTGTGGTTTACATAAAAAATAACTCCAGAACACCCAGAAGATATATAGAGGAATTAAATGGGGAGCAAAAAAGCAGGCAGATTCATTCATTCATTCATTCATTCATTTAAAAAATAAAACAAATACTAATGCTGTAGATAACTGGTAGATAATACACTGAATAGGCCATGATCTGGTATAAAATGCAGGCTTCAGATTTATCTCACCTGAGTAATGGTTCTGAAACTGGGTTATTGTATAATGACTCTCATCAATCATTAGTTGAAGGCTGTTTTCAGACAGGCATCAATTTCCTACTTTTTCCAGCCTACCTTGAGGGCAAAGACAGAAAAGTAAGCTCTAGAATGTGGAGAAAGTCCCTAGGCAGAGAAATATACTGTTATTTTGTTGGAGTGCACTGAGCGGGTAAAGGTGAGGGAAGATGGGCAGAGTACCGAGAGCATCTGATTAAGAGGTAACTGTTTGGCTTTTTCTTTATAGGGAAGGTCATTCCAGTTTCTTGAGATTATGAAACTAAATACCATCCTTTATTTCAATGAGAAGATAGTGTATTTGCTTTAAAGCTTGTCATAAACTAAAAGATATTCTAAGGAAGCACTTTTCATATTTGGTGTTGAGAGGAAAAGTGAGGAGACCTGGATTAAAATAACATACAGGATTTTTCAAACCATGTGAAAGACCCACAGCCCCATTTTGGAACAACTCTGCCCCTCTATCTCCAGGGAAGCAATGCTCTGTGCAAGGAATGAAATTCATTGTATATGTCAAGCAAGATGAGACAAGAAGAAAGTAAAAATCATTACAGGGCTCAAATGTAAACAGCTCAACTGTCATAGTTTAAACAACTCAACTCTCATAGTTTGACCTTAGTGCTAAGCAGGGAAAAATTTTCTCATGAACCAGATGCCATAAGGAGCTTTGACTGAAGTAGTTATTTTGCTGGTAGGTCTGACTTAAGCTATCATTCTAAATAAATATTATTTATCAAAGAAATAATTGCTTTATTTTTTTTAATTTTTTTAGTTGTAGATGGACGCAATATCTTTATTTTATTTATTTATTTTTATGTGGTGCTGAGGATCAAACCCGGTGACTCACGCATGCGAGGCAAGTGTTCTACCACTGAGCCACAGCCCCAGCCCCAAATAATTGCTTTATTAAGTGGAGCCATATTGATAGCTTATAATAAAAGCCACAGTTTTTGCCCCAAGCAGAGGAGTGATGGGTGGAGGAGGGGAGATTGTAATTCTAAGAACAACATTTGATAGTAAAGAACATTAGCAATTTTGCTTGGCATTTTGTTTTCAGGGCAGTGCCAGGGTTTTGAAAATTCTACAGGTTAAGAATAAGATATTTAAAAAGGTAATACACTTTCAGAAAAATAATTCCTAATAGAACACCAAAATTCTCATTTTCTCTTTTTATATTGAATTTTAGATTGCATTCTTTTGGCTTTATGGGTATTCATCAGAGGTAAGGGTGCTTGTTAACTGCTTTAAATTTTACTTTTTAAAAAGTACAGCACACAAGAACAGGCACATAGAAGACTTATATCTATCCAAGATAAAATACCATGCTATTAGCAGCAGAACACTGACTTTAGGTGACAGACTCGATAATTAAATGAAATGTACAAAAACTATGAGTGAAGGAAAAGAAAAAGAAAAATATCCACTTCATTTCTCTTAACCGAACCATACAGTATGAAGAATAATGCTCAGTTATCAGCTTTTAAATCCCACTTTTATTGGAGTAGATTTTCTAGGCAGGTTTTCCCCAAAAATCTGTTTTCCTTTGACAGGCAAACAAAGGACTTGCAGAAAGTTTTGGTGATGACAGATGGCATTCTCCTGCCCAAGGGGCCAGGTCCTCATTCTGTGTGAACTTTGAAGAAATTTGTGCATTCAGTTGTAATTTTTGGGGGGGCGGGGGAGGTGCTTCATCATGCCAGATATAGTAGCATTTTATAAAACCCTCTTCCTTTGTATTTTGGTTACTCTACTCTTAAAAGAAACAAGAATAAATAAATAAAATTAGGTTAAGGAAAGGGAGAAGTAAAATTGTTATTAGGACAAACCTTATTATCATTTATTGTTATCATTTATTATTAGAGGTGCTGGAGATTAAACCCAGAGCCTTATGCACTCTAAGCAAGCATTTACCACAGAGCTACATCCCCAGCCCAGGGGTAAAGTTAGACTTAATGCAGTTCATTTTTTCAATCAAAGAAAGCAATGACTATTTAATATGAGGAGATAATTACTTTAGGCCCATACATAAACAAAGATACCCTCATGTATATAAATGTTGAACATAAAAATTTTACTAGCTAAAATTCTTTGTTCCATTATGTATTAGTATTCTAATGTTGCCGTAACAAATTGCCATAAATTTCATGGCTTTAAACAACATAATTTACAGTTTGAGAAGTCAGAATGGGTATTACTGGGTGAAAATGAAGGTGTTAGCTGGGCTGGGTGTCTTCAGGAGGCTCTAGGACAGAATCCTCCTCTTGTATTTCCCAACTTCGGGAAGACACTGTATTCCTTGGCTCACAGCCCCTTCTTCCATATTCAAATCCAGCAGTATAGCATCTTCCATTCTAATTCTAACCTGTGATTCCCTTTTATAATGACACTTACGATTACATTGATCCTCATGGATAGTCCATGTGATAATCCTATTTCAAAATCCTTAATTTAATGACACCTGCAGAGTCCTTTCTGATATGCAGTGCAACTTGTTCAAGGGTTTTAAGAATAAGAATGTGGCCAGCTCTGGGAATGGAGGCATATTCTGTCTGCTTCATAGAGAGATATTATGAAGATGGGAAAAATAAGTTAATATTTAAATAACCATTGTTACTGCTCTGGCCACAGAAAGAAATAACATAAAATGGTAGCAACAGCAATGATTATCATGTACAGAGTGTTTAGTACATTGCTGGTGTTTTTAAATGTTTTACAATTCTTACAACACCTCTATGGAGTCAGTTTATCACACTTTTATAAGTCTAGTAAATGTAGTCTAGGAAATTAGACTAAGCCAGGCCAGGAGTTTGTCTTTTTGATTCTTAAATCATGCACTCTCCATTGCTTTTTATGTGTCTGTGTAGATTGTGACTCTACCCTGACACTGAAGACAGGGCTCGAGATTGCATTTTCATAGTGGAGAGAAAGAACTCAGAAGACGTGACTTACATCTACTCAGAAACTGTTGCCTGGTTTTTGTAGCCCTAGTCTCTTCTGTAGAGTGGAGTACTTTGTATACTTTCTCTAGCAATGTCTGTTTTCAGTGTGGATAACAAGGGGAGGGGAAGCCACAGTGGACATAGAGAAGATAAATTTGTCAGTGGATCCGAAATGTAGGTTGCATGTACAAAATATAAGATATGCCACTCCAAATTTAAGACGAAATGGCACTTGCAAGCATTCTTTGAAGCAAAAGCACTAACTTTGCGTTTTGTTTGTTTGTTTCGTTTTTTTTTTATTATAGAGTAGTTCTGTTTTTAATTTTCTTAGGAAAACTCACATTGTTTTCCATAATGGATGCACCATTTTACATTCTCACCAACAGTGCCCAAGGGTTCCAAATCTTCCACATTATTTTTTTTAATTTATTTATTCTAATTAAGTATACATGACAGCAGAATGCGTTTTGATTCATTGTACACAAATGGAGCACAATTTTTCATTTCTCTGGTTGTACAAAATATAGAGTCACAGATGTGCAGTCATACATGTACCTAGGGTGCTAATCTTTGGACACAAGAATCTCAATTTAAGTTTTTGTCACTTTGTCACACAAGTTCTTTTTTGACACTGGGACAAATTCCTAATTTTTAAAGTGGAGTGAGGTAAATTATCATAGTAAAGATTAAATGAATATTCTTTTGAAAACACAAATCTGAATTGGATTCCTTTCTACTTAATGTATTTTAATGGTATCCTGTTGTTCAGAGACAAAGTTAATTGATAACATGTGTGGTCCAAGGAGGCACCTGCGAAATCCACCCAGGTTTCCCAACTAATCTCTCCTCATGCTCCATTGACTCCCTTCTGTTCTTCTATTTTCCCATGTTCCTGTCCCACTTTAGGCCCTTCATCCAGGCTATTTCTTCGGGATTATCTCCCTCCACACTATACCTGTCAATTCCTACATGTTCTTCAGATCTCAGCACAAGCATCACTTCTGTTTTCTAATAGGCCGCACATCCTCACCCCCTTCAAGTCCTAGAATGCCTCCCTTTTCCCCGTTTTGCTGATTACCAATCATCCTTAAGCATTCAACTCAAAAGCTACCTCCAGAAGGAAGTCTTCTTTGACTGCCATCCCTCTGGGTTGATGAAGTCCCCTTATTCCACTTCTCCTAGCACACTGGGCTTCTCCTTAATAGCACTTATTGCAATTGGACTACATACTCCCACTAGGATGTATGTTCTGGAGTAATAAAATGTTGTCCAGTTTTTCAGCTAGCATAGTGCTTAAACAAGTAATAGGATACGCATTTAATACGTGCTGAATGGATGTTGTATACTAAGCACTTAAAATTATTCTTACCAGGTTAAATGCTCAATTAATCCCATCTTTCAGATAATGAACCATTCAATAAAAATTAAAAATCAAAAGGAATTCTCATGCATTAGTTTTTTAATTATTCATTTTGAGAAATATTTCTCAAGCATCTACTCTGGACAAGGCATCACACTAAGAATAGCAGTAAAAAAATTGATGATAATTAGTCCCACCTCTTAAGTGCTTATCAAGTATGGGAAGGTAATAAATCAAGGGGTAACTTTAATCTGAGATAAAGTATATAAAGAATCATACCACAGCCTCACCCAAAAATTATGGAGATATTAGATGAAAGAAATAAAATGTCTGGCCTGGGATTGAGAGAGAGTTAAAGGAAGACAGATCTTTGTGGATAGAGAGAAATTTCACGGAGCAAAGCAAGCATAGCTCTGAGTATGGTATTTCAGAGGAAGAATAAAGAAGGGAGAGATGAATATATGATTTATTATATAACATAGGTAATTGTTTTCCAAGTAAAGTGTCCAAAATTTGCTGGAGGGTTACTTCTTAGACTTGAGTCTGCCATGTAGATATAAAAATTAACAAGAATCATTTCACATTATAATAAGTATGTCTATATTCTGAGCATATGCATGTATTTTGAGACAAACATATGTTTAACATTTTACCTTTAGTTCAGAGAACCTGGATACTTCTGATGTTTTTAAAAGACAGAAGAATCCAAAGAATATATCTCTATCCACTTGAATGGCTTTGGGTTTCGTGTTAGACTAATGATGGCTACCCAGTACTTGGACGTTTTGCCTTAAGTTCTGGGGTTCAGGTCCCTGTTCCTTGAATATGGGCAGGCTCAGTCACTGATTTAATAGACAGAATACAGAATAAGAGTTGCTGTGTCTGTTTCTGTGCCCAAATCTTGTGAAATAGCAATTTCCACTTCTTGGATCTTAGAATATTTGTTCTAGGGAAAGTCAGCCACTGTGTAAGAAGTCCAGCTGCTGAGACCTTCATGTTGTGAGGAAGCTGAAGCTAGGCATTTTGAAAAACCACATGGGAGAGAAGATCAGTCAGCCCAGACATTCCAGTTATCACAGGCCACCTGCTAGACCTGTGAGTACACACAAGACAACTTGGCTATAAAGAAAAACCAAGGGCCTCAGACATGATCCAGAACCAAGGCAGCAGACAAATAGCCCCACTGGAACTTCCTTCTGTCCACAGAACCACTCAGCAGAGTCCCCAGCTGTTATAATATAAGAAGAGTTGTCCCTGTGATGTTTTGACCAATTTTATGACACATGAAACTGTGCGTAATTAAATGCCATTGTTGTACATCACTGAGTTTGAGGACAGTTTGTACATAGAAACAGATATCCACAGAAAATATTTTCACAATAAGACAAAAATATATATTTTTAAATGAACACACTAAAAATTGTTCTCAGATTTTTAATATTTCAAGTTGTCATTCCAGAGAAAGATGTATTTATTTCAACAATTTTCCATCTTAGAAATACTTCTGAAATTTATTTCATGGAAGCACTTTTTGTACCAAGAAGAAGAAGGAGGGAGAAGAAAAGGAGGAGGGAAGCATGAACAAATGAATGAACAAAAATTATACTTGTTATTTTATAATTACATTTGGATTGGAGTTTGATAAGTCCAACTGTTACCATAGCAATCTTGTCTAGACTTATCTCTAGATAGTATTGTTTTCTTTTTTCACCTCACATTTTCCAAAATCAATCAACAAAGACTGAAGAGTTGTACCACTGAAAATATTAAAAAGAAAGTGGCAGGAACTCTCCAGGCAATTCAACAGGAAGAGTTGTAGAAATATTTAGCTCATTTTCTTGATGCTCGGCATCCCCAAGGTGTCTGTTGTAAAGGACACCAAACTGATGTAGAACCACCTGCTCCTATGAGCTTAAAAAATCAATTCCATTGTAAAGGGCAACTAAAGCAGAACAGAACAGAACCGTTATGACAGTAAATTGGTTTGCTGCACTTGTTCTTTCTGCAGTGTCAACGAGCCTAAGTTAATTTATCTACATAGATTTGTCCTGAATCTTTCTGCTATTGTGCAAAGAGAGAATTTATTTTCAAACAGTAAAGTTTATAGAAATATCCCTGTCCCTTACTAGCTCAATGGGTAAGCTGCTAACCTCTCTGAACTTGTTCTTGTTTTTTATGTGTAGAAAGAAAAACAAAATACTCACTAAATAAGGCCAATTTGTATAAATAAATACTATTTCAAACCAGCAAATCCATACCTGACACACAGTGGGCTCCAAATCACATGCATTCTTTCACACTAATAACCAGGACTTTAAGCTTATTATTAGTGTAAAATATTTTATTTTGTCTTTAAGAAAGAGCTATAACTACTTCCAAAATAGTCATATCTATTATGGGTGCATACAAGATGAAACATCATTCGAACATCATATGTCTAATTCTAAATGCAGAAAACATTTAAATTAAAGAGGAATAAAGTCAATTAATGTGTAGTCATGCCCAAAGAAAATCAAAGGCAACTAAGTGTACTCGTTTTCTTGTTTGACAGTGGAAATAAACAGAAGTATGATATGAAAATAATGCTCTTGGTGTGATGAATAAGGCAATAATGTTCAGACAACAGGAAAATGGTACTATGATAAAGTATAGTCATTACTTAGTATTATGAAAATGGGCTTTGGGGAATTTTCTTTACACACTAACATAGCAATCTTGTCTTGAGCAAAACTAAACAAGCCATTGTTGTTTGTCAGACATTTTTGATGCCATCTCTTGCTCAACATGATTAACCAGACTTCTTCTCTTTTATACGTCTTTCCATTGCATCTAGTTGTGACTCTGAACTTGAAAAATACTATTTCCTCTGGAATTTTTAGTGTTTCATAAGCTATTAAATATTTTCACCAAAAAAAGACACATATCAGCATTTCTTGTGTCCTGGAATCCCCCAGGAAATCATAGAAAACCTCAGATTTTTAAAAAGAAAAAAAAATTATCAATTATCACAAAGTGATTGCCAAGATCTGAGCTTTGGAAATGCCACCTACAGAATTTGGGAAGTGTCCCAATGTACATTCAACAGCTTCTGGATCTTGTGTTATGAGAAGAGAGCTTGAAGTCTATATAACAGATGCTGCTCACCCTGGGATGCCAACGATAATTGATCACCAAGGGAATTGTCTGAATGATGGACCTCCTGTATTATTAATGTCATTCCTCTTTTTTGGCAAGAATATCTTTGAAAACAAGGAAATTTCCTCTGGACTATAGATTTTAACAATAGGCCCCATCATATTGCACATGACTCCAGGAGCGTATTTGCATGGGGTAACTGGCAATGCAAATGAGGCATTCTGTTGCTTTGTGTCGTTGATAAACTGTGTACACCATGTGCTTCTGCTAACCAAATATCCTGCTACATAGATGCCAGGATTTAATAGCAGCTGTAATGAGTCATCATATTCCAAACCAAATGGAGGAGTGGCCTTTAGCCAACTATCATTACAATTTGGAAATCTGATAAAAGGGGAAAAACATGAAAATAAATAAAATTTCAATCATTGTGAGCCATTCTAACACTTCACAGAGACTTGAATATAAGCATATACTATGTTCAGTACTTTCAAGGGTGACAAATCTATATCACAGCTTCTTATGCTATTACCCTTGATTACTTAGTATTTAAACTTTTTTACTATTATGTAGGTGAATATTTTTACTGCTGATATCACTGTATATTTTTACCTCCCAGTTGAATCTTTTGGATCTACAAAGTGAAAGGTTTAATTTTGAAAACTGAGCCTTTCATTGGTAACCCTGAACCTGCTCCCCGACATGGCACCCACCAGCTGTACTAAGTACCAGCTGCAGGCTGTGGAAAACACATTTCCTATGATGAGGACCTGGACAGTCACCTCCAGTCTCACTTATTCAAGCTGCCTTAAAAAGCATTGGCGATGTCTAGGTCCATGACTCACATACTCTGCAATCCTGTTGAAGCAAAGAAACAATTATCTTCTCTATTCTTTGGAAATGTTTTATCATTATTTTTCATCTAAACTACAGAATACCACAAGCATAATTAACTTGTAAGTGTAACCAAAAAAACTTAAAATAGTTATACTACTAATCAAAGAAAACAGCAAAGATATAACATGACCATTTGTCATGATCACATTAGCAGAAGCAAGCCCAGACCCTGATCTCTCCTTAATGGCACTAATGGCAGTGTGATTTGGAATATTCCTTTGGAAAGCAATTTTGCATCACAAGAAAACTCACTCATTCATTCATTCATTTAAAAATCTGAAGATTATAGTTATTTAACAATTACAACATGCCAGACACTACTCTAGATGTAGGGAATACTTTTAATTGTCACTTATATGTCTCCAATGAGAATGAGATAAATTACAAACAAGATAAATAAAGGTCTATATAAAATGCTCTGGGAAACTGAAACAAATATACAGAAGAAATGAGACTTAGATCAGATCATGTATTATTCATGCATTCATTCATTTATGCATTATATTATTCATAAAGTATTTATTGAATACCTTCTGTATGTCAGGAACTATTATGGGCACTGGAGATACAGCAGTTAAAACAAGAGAGAAAAATCCCTGCTCTCAAGAAGGTTACCTTCTAGTCAGAGATGGACAAGAAACAAGACAAATAAACAACATGTATAATAGGTTAATAAGAAGTGATAAGTAAAAATGTTAAGAGGAAAGACAAGTACTGGGAGAGTGTTGACATCCTAATAAGTCTAAAGGAAGCGAAGGATTGAGCCACATGGTGCTTCTGGACAGCACATTCCAGGGTGAAGTGACAGTGAATGGAAAAGGTGTGAAGAGGAGATGTGTCACAGGACATGTGAGGAGTGACAAATGGAAGGAGGAGGACATGAAGGAGAGAGGTAGTGAGGATCCAGGCTATTTTGGTCAGAGTAAAAACTTGACTTTTTCTCTGAGTGTGATGTCTGGTTGCTGGAGGTTTTGTGTAGAAGAGTAACAGGAACTATTAGTATATTTGAGCAGTTTGCTCTGCTGTGTTGGAAAAAACAAACAGACAGAGAGACAGGTAGGAGGATCAGTTATCTAAGAAAGAGAGATGGTGATGTTTTTGATGAGTGGAAGCCATTGAGATCAAAAGAAACAGCATTATTTAGGATATATTTTAAAGGCAATGCCAATAGAAGTTCCCAATGGACGGTATGTCAGGGTTCCTCAAAACCACCCCCAAGTTCTATGATGTTGTGTGAGGACTCATAGGACTCAGTAAATGGCTGTACTTGCGCTATGATTTGCTACAGCAAAAGGATACAGAACAAAATCAGCCAAGGGAAAAACACATGAGGAAAAGGTTAAAGGAAAAGGGATACAAGTTTCTAAACCTCTCCCCATGCAGTCACACAGAATATGCTTAGTCCTTTAGCACGGAATTGTGACAATGGTTTGAAATACTGTCTACCAGGAAGGTCTTTAGAGACTCAGTGCCCAGGATTTATATTGAGGGCTGGCCATGTAAGTACCCTTGCTGAGTATGTACCAAAATTCCAGACTTGTGGAAGAAAACACAAGAAGCAAACAATAGGTGGGAAGGCCCTGAGGTGGTGAGCAACATGGACCTAACCCACTGCAGGAGGAAGGTCAGGGTACCAAGAGTGTATTAAGTGAACAGGATAATGGTGAGAAGAGGGAGTTTTTCACTCTTCCTGTGGCCCCCATTCTGCCATCTATGATTGACTGTCTATTTATTGACATCTCTAGCAAGGACTGGCCCTGCTTTTTTGTTTTTCATTCAACACATATGTGTTGAACATCTACTAATGCTAATCATGTGCTAAGCAATAGGAACAGAGTTCCCAATGCTAAGGTGTTTGCAGTTGAGCTCAAGAGAGTCATTTAGTCCCAACAATTTCCATTTTTTTCTCATAGATTTCCTCTTTCTATTAATTTCTACTACCCCTGATAAAATCTCTGTCAAGCCTGGTTTATCATTAGATTTCCCTCAGTGACCTTCACTTTCTCCCAATCTATCCTTCAGTCTCAAACCAAATTAGCTTTCTGAAAATCTGATTCAAAGATTAACACTTAACACTTAAAATGTTTTGATATTTTTTCCACTTTTCAGACTGCGTTCTCAGATCAGAAACTAGCACTGAAGACCTTCGCACACACATGTACACACACGGACAGTATGCAAATTTCTCATAAGTTTGCTCATTTCTATCACTGTCTCATTTGATCATATTCCTTCCATCAAAAAAATCTCTCTTGAATCCATTATAAATTCTTCTTTTGTGGGAACTTTGGGAGACATCTCACAAGTTGTTAAACATCTGATTTTTCTTATAATATCCTTCTTTCTATCCCTTCTATTATTTATAGATGCAAGCATATCTTTCCATGTGTTCTATGCTTCATCTAAGAAGAGAAACTTGGTGCTTTGTAAATTTTAACTTCAGTGTTATAATCATGCTGCTTCTTGTTGGGTCACTTAGTTGCATTTATTTAGTTGACTCATTGGCTTTTCTATCCAACCATAAGAGCCTGGATCCTTGACTTACAGATATGTATTAATTATCTACTACTATATAACAAACCATCTCAAAATTTACTAGTTTCGAATAATAAGAAATATTTGTTCTCTCTCCCATCTTCTTTGGGTCAGAAATTTTGGAGTAGCTGAACTGGATGGTTCTAGCTCTGGGTCTCCCAGAAGAATGCAATCAAGATGTCAGCTGGGACTGCAGTCACATGAAGGCTTGACTAATGTTGCAGAATCTGCTTCCAGGTTGGATTTTTCATAGAGCTTGCAAATTGAAGCTGGCTGACCATGGTTTGTGATTTAGCATTGCAAAAGTCACACATTATTGCTGCCACAGTATAGTGTTTGTCTCATGGGTCAACAATATTCAATGAGGAAAAATAATACACAAGGGCCAGGAAACAAGAGTTTTCTACTACCATCTTCTACCAAGAAGGGGACATCTTGGAGACTCATTGGCACACTATAGTGGATTAAATTTTACTGCCTATAATTTCTTTTGCATGCAAAAGTGCTTCACTTGAAGCAAATCAAACATGAAACAAATGAAAATACCAACACAATGAATAATGATTTGAAGCTTTTGTTTGACATTTTTCAAAAGATGTCTGCATTGGAAGCTAACTTCAACCTCTTAGGATTACACAGATATTTTTTTCCTTTCTCTGTTCTTTTACTGACCTTCAGAGATAGCAGCTCCTCTCTTCTACCATTTCGCTTTAGTCCTGACTTTCCATCCCCCAAGCACAGTCTTTCTTATGTGTGGACAGAGAAAATAGCCTATGGGAAGGGATGTTAATGCAAGTAAAATCTTCCTCACATCAGAATGTTCCCTCCACCTGCTCAGTGATGCCTAACATTATGAAATTAACAAACAAATCTTTTCTTCCTCTTTGAAACGTGGTTTTCTTGTCTCCAGTTTAAAATATCAATATTCTTGGTAAAAGGAACACATTACAATTTTAACAACTGTCTGCTCATTAGTATGAGTCTTTCTATATATCTCCTGAAAATATTTTTTCAGAATGAGGAAGAAGTAAAAGAACAGAGGGGAGGGGCAATTCCTCAAAAGGCAAAGTCAGAGTACAGAAAGGGAACCTCATAGGATGGGAGTGGTGCACTTTCTCACAATTTGCCCAGATTCAACTCTTTACTGAAACTTTACAAAGGATAGAAAATCAAAGGCCTCTCACCTCATTCTTATACCAGTGAAGCTCACTATACTAAGCCATTTTTCCTTTGTGCACCATTTGTCAAAAACCTTCAAAATGAAGAAATGAGGACAACTCTTATAGACAAGGAAGGAAGGAAGGAAGGAAGAAAGGAGGGAAGGAAGGAAAGAAGGAAAGAAGGAAGGGAGAAAAGGAAAGAAAGAGAGAGAGAAAGAAAAGGAAAGAAAGAAAGAAAGAAAGAAAGAAAGAAAGAAAGAAAGAAAGAAAGGAAGGAAGGAAGGAAGGAAGGAAGGAAGGAAGGAAGGAAGGAAGGAAGGAGGGAAGGATGAGTGGTGAATGGAAGCCACAGAAGTGACAGTGAAGAGCTGGGGATGCAGCTCTTGCAGAGTAGCTAGCTTATTAAATCTTGAGCTAAACCTTGTTTATTTTAATGATGACTTTGGCCTGTAAGCCCTTATCCCTGTTATTTATTCATAACCTTGCAGGAGTCTTGGCTTTCTGATTTGAAAGTACAAACCTGAGAAGCAATTTGCACATGCCAGGTGTCTAGACAAATGCTATCCTTTATCTGCATAAACCAGATGCTCAATAACTTGAACCAAGTTGAGCAGAATGCATGTTGTTCATTCCCAAGCTGGTATCACACTCCTACAGCAACTGTGGGTTTTGCAGAGACTATTCTGTAGCTTTTATTGATTATGGGAAGACCATTGTCATACAAAACATCTTTTCTTGATGATGTACTACTGGCTGCAAATGTTGGGCTGTTTACTAGAATTTAATGACCTCAGACTTTTCTTATGATGCTTAAAATATGCCCCTAGGAAGAAAGATCAAGAATACAGACACTAAAGCCAGGTTTATCCCACATCAAAGCAACATTTTTTCATATTATTTGAACTGATTGTCATGAGAAAGAGAACTAACACTTTTTAACACATATACTGTGGACCAAGCATCATATATTAAGAGCTTGAATCACATTCCTTTATTTAACAACTGAAGGTCATAAAATAATAAATCTGATTTGATCATAAGATTAAGGTTTTTTTTCTTTTATCTACATTAGACTCTCTGATGCCCATGTTTCTATTGCTAGAACAGATGTCTTTGACAGCATCAATTGAAACAAAATTCAGCCTCTATGACTGAATGTGTTCACAGCCTCGTCTGAGAGTGTATTTGTGCTCTCACATATAATAAAGATGTATCTATGGTGCCTATACGTCTGTGCAAAGCAAGAGATCCTGGCAGGCTGTAAAGTGTCAAGGAGATAAGCAAGCCTGGAAGAGCAGGATTGGAAGCTGAGATCAGTCAATTGTGGGTGAGCAGTCCCACGGACACCAGGCAAGGGGCCAAAATAAACACAGAGAATGAAGTCCACCATCAGGCATAGTTAGAGGATACAATGTTCAGAATCTGAAGAGAGTTTCTCAGAGGACTTCTAGGATGTCAAACGGGACAGAAGGCACAAGAAAACTTGGCAAGACTATTCAGACCAGAACTCAGTACACAGCATACAGAGCCAGTCAGGAAGAGTAACTGGATAGCTAGGAGTCAAAAAACCTCTGGGCTACAAGAGAAAGATCAAAGTGTAAACCAGGTGAAGAGAGAAAAATGAAAAATCTGAAATACACAGTAATTGAGTGCCCTACATCACCTGGATGATATGAATGAACTTGTCAAGCAGATTGACAAGTCATGCTCTGGAATGGGCCCCTCATCACCTTAATGCCTTGAAAGGTACCAGGAAAATGATGCTCTGGAATGTCTGTATCAGAGAGAAAACACTTTCAAGGGGAATGCTTTTGAAAAATAAATACCATTTGCTAACACTGATCTCTCCAGGTGATGTATATAATAGCCTACTGAAAATGCACTGTAGGTATGCCAACAGATCAATCCTCTGCCTGTGAACATCTGGTAAACAGCTGTTTACACTTGTGTAATAGTATGATTTTATGTTAGTGCTTGAACATAAACTGCTGCAGATCTGACTCCCCAAACTTTAATGGGCATACAAATCACCTGGGGTTCTTGGCTAAAATCCAGATTCTGATTCAATAGGTCTAGGTAGACATGAGAATTTTCATTTCCAACAAACTGTAGTGATGTAGGTATAGCCAGTCCCGAGACCAAGTTGAAATGAAGGATGTAAACTTGATTTTTGTTTTCTAATTTAATTGTTATACATAAGAATTCAGTAACAGAATGCATACAGTTGGCAACTGAGAGAACATAGATACTTGTTTTTGTCATCATTGTGGTGGTGATGGTGGTGGTGGTATACATGATTGGATAATTGTTTCTGTGAAATAAAGACTTCATTTAAAAATTTATTCATATTGCAAATAGTAAGTTAAGGATCTCCAGAGAAACAGTGCCAACAGTGTGTGTATGCATACACACACACATGTGCATGTGTATGTGTGTGTGTGTGTGTGTACAGAGACAGGGACAGAGATGAGAGACAGAGAGATTGATCATGAGGAATTGGCTCTCACAACAATGGAGGCTGTGAGGTCCCCTGATTTGTTGCTGCAAGCTAAAGACACAGGAAAGCTGGTGTTGTCATTCAAGTTCAAAGTCTAACAATCAAGATCCCCAATGGTATAAGTCCCAGTCTGAGAACAGAAAAGCAGTGTCTTAGCTCAAGCCACCAAGCAAAGAGAGTGAATTATCCCTTCCTTTGCCCTTTGTTATATTCAGAACCTCAATAGTTATTTCCACTCTGGAAAAGGAAATCTGCTTTACAGAGTCCACCAATTCAAACACTAATCTTACCTAGTAACACTTTCACAGATATGCCCAGAAATAATGTGTCCAAATATTTAGGCACCGAGGGGCCCAGTCAAGATGATACATAAAATTATCCATCACACAAGCAAGTGACATACACACACACACACACACACACACACATACATATATAAAATGTCCACAGGATATCAAAATTCCACAAAACCAGACAGACTCCTCCTCCATTGCAGGTTATATGAACTTTGGCAAATTGCTTAATCTCTTTGTACTTCAGAGAGACAATAAAATATAAGTAATTGTACTGCTTTATTTAGCTAGCACAAAAATGAAATGTGGAGATGAAATTATTTTTAAAGCATTTAGAATAGTACATGTAATATGGTTAGTACTATTTTAGTATTTATTCAATGAAAATACATTAATACATGTATAATAGAATTTGTACAAATTCTACCATTTGAATGTCATGATATCATGTGTTATATTTGATCCTTTAAAAAATCCTATAAAGGATTTTTGATCTACATTTGAAATATCAGGAAATGAGAAGAGACCATAAAGAGACACTTCAACAGGTAAATGGATAAAAAAACTGTGGTATATATACACAATAAAATATTACTCAGCATTAAAAGAGAATAAAATTAAATAAAATCGGCATTTTCAGGTAAATGGATGGAGTTCAAGAATATCATGCTAAGCGAAGTAAGCCAATCCCCAAAATCTGAAGACCAAATGTCCTCTCTGATAAGTGGATGTTGATCCATAATGCAGCCAGGGTGTGGGGAAAATGGAGGAACTTAGACAAAGGGGAGGGAAGGGAGAGGAGGGAGAATGGGGGCAGGACAGATGGAAAGAAAACAAAAAAACAAAAAGCTTATGTCAATAAAAATCTTAACTTAGTATACAAAAAGAGAGAGACACTTGAGACTAAACCCAACATTATCTGAAATCTTGAATAAGAATAAGATGGAACTATACTAAATTTGGGGTGGCTGTACACTGATGAAGCTTCAGTGTTCTACATAAACAAGCATTTAAGGTGAAATAACTCAGACTTTGATTAATGAATTATGTCTGACTTTGACTAATGTATTCTTGTTTGACTGATCTACCTGTCTCTTGGGGGCATCTATAAGAACATGCACTATCCCACAGGAATGAGCTTTCTCCTAAAGTGAATGGATGCTGCTACTGTTAGTAAACCTAGATAGAAAGAAACAAAACCTGAAGGAGAGACTGAAGACTACAGGATAGGCTTCACAATGAGATAAGGGGGAAAACCCTTGCATTTCTGTGTCTGAGAGTTAATCATGTTTGGACTCCAGTGTCTGGAGATATCTGGAGCTCTGCGGGTGTGCTGCCTCTGCCACATGGAGACAGGCTGCAGTGAGATAGGGAGCCATCTCTGAAAGGGACCAGAGAACCTGCTTAGTATTGATGAGTTGTTCTTGGTGTTGAACTTTTCACTATTCCTGTCACTGTTTATTATGTGTTAATAAAAATACAACAACATTTATATTCTGGTCTCTGTCTTACATTGGAAGTTGAGAGGAAGGTCTTATTTTCTGAGTTGAAAAAAAATCAGAGATTTTAATTAGCTTTTTCACTGCTACAACCAAAAGACTTGACAAGAACAATTAGAGGAGGAAGTTTATTTTGGAGCTCAGCTTCAGCTTTCTCAGTCCACAGTTGGCCAACTCCATTGTTCTGGGTCCTAGGTGAGACAGAACATCATGGTGGAAGAGTGAAATGGAGGAAAGTTGCTCAGGACATGGCACCAGGAAGCAGAGAGAGAGAGAGAGAGAGAGCTCCTCACACCATGGACAAAAGATATACCCCAAAGGCACATGCCCATTGATCCAGCTCCTCCATCCATCCCCTACCTACCTACAGTTATGGCCCAATTGATCTCTAGCAGAGGATTAACACATCAATTAGGTTAAAACTCTCATAATCCAATCATTTCACCTCTATACTTTCTTGCACTGTTTCACACCTGACCTTATGGGGGATGCCTGAGATCTAAACCATAACGAGAAATAAGAGTAATGTTGGTAGCTGCAAGGGTGAACAGAGGACAGCTGGCCACCCATCACCTGTGAAACTTTGGAAGAACTGATCTGAGTAACAAGGGTCAGCAGAGCTGTGACCTGGTAAGATCCACAGCATACTGTTGTGTTATCTGAAGAGGGCACAGAGACATGGAGGAATACAAAAGGACCATCCTCAGACCCATGCAGAACAATCAAGGAGCACATTTACATAAGACTAATTCTCACAAATCTAAAAGCACCAGAGGGTTAACATTCCATTATAAATTTGGTTATGCATGTTTACTATGAGGGAAAACACAAGGACTGGAAGTCAAGATTCCCCAACTCAAGCCTACTAATATTTCCAGTTTGTCACAAAATGATCATATCTTTAGGAAGATATTGAGCACATCATTGCCATTATGAAAACTCTAAGAAATGTGAATTATTTTCCATATGTATTAATTTGAACCTTCAGCATAGTTTGAAGTTTTGAAAGTTACCAAACCATTGTTTCATTTTATTTTATTTTTTTTAAAGTATTTATTTATTTTTTTAGTTGTAGGTGGACAGAATATCTTTATTTTATTTTTATGTGGTGCTAAGGATTGAACCCAGTGCCTCACACATGCTAGGCGAGCATGCTACCACTGCGCCATAACCCCAGCCCCCCATTGTTTCATTTTATTTGTATACTTGTTTTCATATACAAGTCCCAACTAAAGTTGACTAAATTGCTGTTGATCAATAAAAAAAGGCATTTTCCTACTCAGTTAAGCAGCGCAAAGCCAGTTTTAATCAACAACTAAGGCACTGACAATTGGTTTTGGTGTAATTACATGGGTATCTCAAATAATATTCAGGAATAATTTCCAGTGTGAAAGAAAGGCACTGGATTAAGCCAAGTGACTTCATCTGACCTGGCCACTTGTTACCTGTGGATCCTTGAAAGAGCTATTGGTCCTGAGTCTCTGAAACTCTTCATGTCTTATGTGGGGAGAGCAATTCATATTTTGCTTACCTCAGGGTTGCCATCAGCCCCTAGCACACCTTTGTGAAAATTAGATGTCTCTTCTGTGAAAATCTAGCTCATAACATAGCAGTCAGTATATGGATGGGGTTTGAAGCCCCATATTTGCCCTCAACCAGGTGCTCATGTGCAGAAAACTCTCACATCTACATGTACTGGCCATGACCTCTCCCAGAGAATGATTGGTTTTGAGGATGAAATGAAGGTACTTGCAAAATATGAAGTGCAATACAAATCTAAAGGAAGGCATGCATGCATGTGGATATCATCGATCATTGGCATCTAAACAGGACATTAGGAAGATCCCATAGCATGTGGATCCCTCAAAAAATTTAAGGATAGAATCAGTGACAGAATAATCACTTAGGTTTATAGTTCTCAGACAAGGTGAATGATCAGAGGCACCTGAAATCTATTTGAAAAGACTTATCCAGGGACTTTTATGTGGAGGCTTCTGAGTCAAGAAATCTGAAATAGCTCTAGCATTCTTATTTTACAAAGATCCTCAAGTTTTCTTTGATGTATAACTTTTTTGAGCATTATAAGATTGGACAATTCAAGTGTAAAAGCTAATTCACATATTTTAAAATGATATTCACCTCCTTTTTTGGCCTAAATTATCCAGAGAGCCATCAAATGAAAAGGAAAGCAAAAGGCATAAAGAACAATAGAAAAACTAAAGAAGATGCTGTGTTTTCCATTAAAAAATCAACTAGGATATTGTTCAATAAATTGAAATCCCATAATATATTTATGGAATGTATATTCCAGATCATATACACACATGGCACAAAGAATCTCTTTACAGTCCCATTGGCTGGGCCACTAATAGAAAAATCCCAATCATGTTTCCTATGTGGTAAGATCCACTGAGATGCAGTGGAAATCCCTGATGAGCACGTCTCTCATCAACTTTAATATCAAAGAAGGCTCCATGCACCATGTTGAAGTAAGCAACTAGCAATAATTTAAATCCAAGCACTTATAATGAAAAACTATAAATTGAATCCTTCTTCAAAGCACACTTTTAACTTTCCAGTTAGATATTGAGGCAGTTAGTTACATTTTTTTCTCTCCCTTCTCTTTCTCTGTTCTAAGAGCTGGATGAAGAAATGGCACTTAGCACCTCTAAGGGGAAGCAATAAGATTTAGGACAAAATATATAGGACTCACTTCAATCTACAAATAACAAGCCAGTGAATTTCCCCCAGGGTGACACATTAAAGTGTTACATGTAGGATGTGAGTGAGCACTGTACACTTATAAACTTCCATAATTGTTTCTAATAATCTCATGTAAGTAAAAAAAGGAACATATACTGGACAAATGGCCAAGGACTCTGAGTTTTGAATTAACATAATACCTCCTCTAAACTCACTAAATGGTCATCATCCTTTACTTCAGACTGTTGACAAATGAAATAATGAAAAATCAGTTTAGAGGTTGATGTGTAATTCATTCTAAAATATTGTGAAAAAATATCATCTATACATAGATAATTTTATCAGGCATATGAATCCTTCTTATATAATGGAGTTATAAAAATCACAATTGATAGATTTTGACAAGACGACAAAAACAAGTTTCTGGTTGCCATGACAACTCAGACAGTATACTACCACCCACTCCAATAATAACTCCTAAATCATGCACAGTATTGGTCAATTGAACCCACCCAGAAGTGGGTATAAAAAAGAGAAAGAGAGAGTCAAACTGCAGATACTGCAGGGATGTTGGAACCCTTAATAAAGTGATAGAGTAAGTGACCTTTCAATACTGGGGGCATTTTCTTGAGAGAAAACTTAGTCTGTTAAAATCTAGGGTGGTTCACTAATGTGCATACTATGCCATGTCTTGGTAGACATTACATTGTCATTCTTACATTGGTAGGAAATTGCTGCTGGTAATTTTGCAGAATGTTTATCAGAGGTGAGAGAGAGTCTTAGGCTTCACCCATCATGCAAATGAATGGTACCAGGTATGAACATACAGTTAAAACTATAAAAAGAGAAGCTAATGAAAATGTTCTGCTTTAAATTGTAAATTATGAGAAATTAATATATCATCTCTAAGAAGGGATAGACCTAAAACCTACACAATACCTAGGTAAAATGGAAGTATAAACTGCAAATCACTGGCCACACAAAATTACTTTAAGTTGTACCATTAATTTTTATATGAAAGAAAATTTTTTGTCAAATACATCTATTTAAGGTACATATCAATTTTTGGAATATTAGAATATGGTAAATTGTTTCTTAGAAGCAACAAAATGTGGCATGTATGTATGGGTGTATTCATATGTAACTATTCCTGTAATTTGGTTTCATTCATTCATCCATTTATTCAAGGGATGCTTTCAGTACCTCCCATGTACCAGCTATCTGAGCATAATACAAGTTTTACATTAGCAATTTGTAGGTGTTGTTGCTTTTATGAATCCTAAAAGAAAAATCTCATCAAGTGGACAAATTGACAACTGTGAACAAGATTCTGGAGTTCAGAATGAACAATAAGGAATGTTTCTGGTAGTGTGTCATAACACCTTTGCGTGCAATAAAAATGATATATTTTTAAAATTACAAATGTTAACATTGAAGTCTAAGAATCACAAATGTGTTTATCATCCATCTCCAAATTATAACATATCATCAACCCAAAGTTTAATTATACATTAAAGTGTTTACAATAAAACAATATGATAAACTTCAGATAGGGTCCAGACCAGATCATAAATGCTGTGTAATTCCCAACTAGCTGAGTAATTACTTTCATTTCTGTTCACAATAGACCTGCCTGTCATAGGGCAATTTCTCCTCCCTGTGTTCGCCTCTCATCTTCCTCCTAGTGGCGATGGTGAGAAAAACAAATTACCTTTCAGTTGCTCATGAAGATCTTGCAGAAACTCTAGGGATCATTGTTATATTAATCAGAATAACTGCTGATAAATTAGATGGTGTCAGTTAAAGTATACATAGGACAACCCTAAAGAAGCAGCCATTCCCAAGTTCAAGATGTTCCTACTTGAGTGTTTATATTTTCAGTGAAAGATAATGTGAATTAAACTGGGCCATGAGCCTGATTCTGTGCTCAGCCTCAATCCAGGCTTAAAAATTCTTTGCCTCAATGCAGAAAGGGAAAACAAGTAATTCTTTCCTGGCCTCATGAAATGAATATGTGCCCTCTTGCTGAAAGCTAGAAATATGAAATCATAGGACTCAGAAGCTGAGATGATTCCTAGCATTCATGCCACGAGTAAAGTTTTGAACTTCTCTGAGACCGAGTGTCTGTACTGCTAAGTATATGACCCAAATATAGTCCTGTACTTCTACAGTTGACAGTTATGCTCATAAAAATCAAAATGTTAATTCTTTATCCTAACTAGGAAAATTTACAATACAGTAAAATGTTGCTGGTATAATCTAGATAGATGGGTATTCACCTTGCTTTGTGCTTAGGAATTTTCACAATAAACTGTTGGGAACTAAAGAAAAAGTGGTTTAAAAATGAATGATCCTTTGGATGGCACAAGGTCTCCTCTTCCTTGAGACTCTTTAGGATCAAGAACTATAAAAGGTCTGAGATTTTACCCTTTTTGCCTTTAACCTGACAGAGCTGCATGGATGCTGTAAGACGACACAAGATTTTCTGATTCAGAGACAAAGGATGTGATTGCTCACAGCTATAACACTAGCCAGAGTAGCAGCATGTGCACCAGTTCCCCAATCTTCAGTTCCCACAGGGGGAATACAAAAAGGGCCAGGTGATGCTTGCACAGCCTGTGGACTGTGATGCAGAAGAGGAAGCAAGCTCAGAAAACCCAAATGTCTTTCCAACAGGCAGTAAGCCTGCTTGATGTTGGCCCCAGAGGAAGACATCTTCATTGTACCAGATATAAACAAACCTATGCCTTGTTCCAGAGGGAAACGCCAGTTCTCTTTTCCAGGCTGTTTGTTTAACAACACCTTTGAAAAGATAATCTGGAAAAAGGGCAGTCAGTGCCTCTGTTTGCCAGGTGTGCAGAAACAAATTGTCTCCAGATACTTGGTACACAAACACATACACAAAGAATAAAAAGAGCTTAAATTTAACTGATATTTAAGTATAGAAAAAGCAAACATTGTGCCAAGTGTTCAATTATAACATTTAATTGACATTTAAAAATCCTCTAGGGTGACTTCTTTTCTTATCTCACAAATGAAGAAAATGAAGCTGCCAATTGTATTAAGTCATAAAAGTAGGAGCCATAATACTACTAAAGAGTGGTGCTAGAATTTGAACACAGACCCTATGCTTTTAATGACTGTATTTCACTACCACTTTTTAAATATATGTTTTATGCATGTATCTCTGTATATGCTTCACTTCTTAGCCATTAACTGTTCCTGGATTGGCCTTCCTTGCTAGAGTACATTCTTTGAGGTTGTAGACTTTTTTTTTTTAAATTTCTAAAGTCTAACAGTAACTGGATAATCCATACCAGATATTCAAATAATGTTGGGTAAAATTTTTTAAAAATATTAGGCTTTAGTAAATCACTCCCAGAATAAGGAGATATTACTTCATATTATTCTTGGTGCTCTAGGAGTGAAATCTTCTTCAGATGAATATTCATGATATGCTACAAAATAAGCTAAACATTTTATCCTTACTTTTTAGGTAAGCTTAATTTCAGGCTTTTATGATATATTTAATATGGTCTTTCCTGCCAATTTTTTGTTGTTGTTTTTGTCTAACTTATTCTGGAAAGTTCTCAAGTTGAATTTCAAAAAGAACTTAATATGTTTAACGATTGAAGTTTTAACTGTCAGAGCAGACTATGGGGATTATTAATGCAACAAGGAATCTTAAAGACCATTTAGTTCACTGTTAAAATAGAAATGGACAGAACAGCTACTTCTCCAAACAAAATTTCCAAAAAAGTCCAGTGTACAAAGGAGGTAGAAGTGGAGGTTCCAGTTAAAGTGGACATATAGACATGGAAACCCACTTGAGTATTTTGTTTACTTTCCATCCCTGTTAGTGACCTTTAAGGAGTCCTAGGAAAGCCCTAAACTTTCTGAGGGACACAAGTTGAAGCCAGCAGTTCTTGTCCCTTCTTCTCATCTTTGAGTTAAGATACTTGAAATCTATAGAAGTTCAGCTAAGATCTCTGCTTAATGTCTGACCTTCTTGAAGAATCCAGATTTTCATACTCAGTTCAATGTTCATTCCACTGTCCTTAATCATTATAGAAACAAGATAATGTGGTAGTGTCAGTTTTCTCCAAATGAAATTATTATAAATGACAAGAACTAAAGCCTGATATGATAGCCTTATGCTAGCAATAGTCTGATGCTGACTCAACCTTGGCAAGATGCTGTGATGTGTCAAGAAGCCCACATCTAATCTTTTTCCCTTGCCATGAATGCCACATGTCTAAACATCAGCACCTCTCAGAGATGGGTATTTCCTTTTTTTAATGCAGGAAGTGAACTGCTCCACCTTTTTCTCCCCTAAGGTAAATGGAAATTTGGTGGCTTCATAGCAAAATATGGAATTTGCTTTGATAATACTAAGGATGTTAACTCTTGGAGGGGAAATTCCTAAGTAACATACAACTTCAAAGTTAAGATTTTCATGAAATATAAACAAGAAAGCAGTACCTGCCAGCATCCTTTCCAACCTCTGTCCTCTGAAAGACTCTCATGTAAGCCTATAGCAGCATTAATCTCTCTGATCTGAAAGGGGTAAAACCCTTGATCTATCATCAGTGCCAGAGGTTGTATGTAAGTGGTTTATTTTCATTTAAATCTCAATTCTACCAACTGACTCCTTTCTTCCCAAAACCATAACAAAGCTCTCAATGATTTAAAAATATTCTCTAAGACTAGGACAAGTTGAAGCATGCTTTCCATATGGGTGAGAGCCACAAATCAGCAACATGGGACATCCACTGTGAGCTTCATATCCATGATGGACTTTATACCCACACCCTCACACTCCTATAGACGGGTCTTATGTCCAACTTTAGTAGCTGAAGGTTTTCCCCAAGAAACTGTATCAGAATAGAAGGAACAACACTAGTAATAGTGGCAGGAAAGTCTCTAATCATCTCTAATTTATTTTTATTTTTCTAATTTATGTTTTAAAAAGAATAGTTCACAAATGAAAGAAGTGAAAATGCCTCAAGGTTATTAGTGGCTTTGTGACATTATCTTACAGCTGATTGTGACATACTGAGTGTATTGAGAACTACCGTTCTGAGGACTGGTTTCCAAATTCTACATAGCTACAGAGCCTGAAAGCTAAGCAGTGACTCAGTGCATACTAAAAAGAAAAAATAAATGGCCTTCAAATGATACATGGATGAGTACTTGGTGCTGCCCAGTTTATCCTGCATGTTATTCACTTTATGTGGAATTTCCTCAGATAAATAAGAATAAAATCACTGTACTATGTGAATGGAAAAGAATAAATGACATTTCAACAATGCCTAGAAAAGTACCTCATTATAGGATAAATACACATTGCTTTGAATTTGATAGTTGAACAGGTCCCAGTAGTATGGCTACCTCAAGGGCAAAGCAAATCACTTGGTTTACATCTTTGTCCAGAGTCATTGCCCCTTCAGGACTTTTTCTCTCATCAATCTAACAATTTAATTGACAAAACTTCAATAAGCCTCAGTGAAGTGTCAGCTATTGTAAGCTTTGGGACAACTCTGGGAAGGTGTCAAATACCAAACCATCTCTCCAAAGTCCAATGGGAAATAAAAAGAGAAAAACAGGTGAATACAATATATCATGAGGGATGATATGAAAGGAGAATGGAAGATTCCCAAGGGAACACAAAGTGATACCTGGCTTAGACACAGCCAGTCTGGGAAGACTTCAGAGAGAGAGGAATGTGTAAATCGAGACCAGAAAAACCTGATAATCTGGCTTTGTACATATTTCTCTAAATGCCAGGATCATCCTCTCTTCACAATTCATTTAGGCAGTTCTTAGCATTGTTCACAATGTAGTTTAAATGTCATTCCTTGGAGACACTTTCCTTCTTGTCTACTTCACTTTCTCAACACTAGTGACACTTCTCATTTTCACTTAATGCCTCTCTTTGTAATCATTCTAAAAGTTCGTGATGGATGTCATAGTTAAGGACTATGCCTGTTTTGTTGTAGGTGATTTAGACTTGAGGTTGGTCAGAAAAGAGAAGAGAATCACAATGGAACAAGACCACTTAGAATACTGACAACAAAGTAATTAGCTGGTGGAATATGAATCTGGGGATTAAAACATGCTACCACTAGCAGAAAGAAATCGTTGACCAATTTTTGTAAGACTATTTCAGTAAAGAGAGGAGGGAATTTACAAATAGGATAAAAATAAGGGATTAAGAAGCTCCAGGGGGGCTGGGATTGTGGCGCAGTGGTAGCGTGCTTGCCTAGCACGCGTGAGGCACTGAGTTCGATCCTCAGCACCACATAAAAACAAAGATATTCTGTCCACCTACAACTAAAAAATATAAATAAATATTTAAAAAAAAAAAAAAAGAAGCTCCAGGTATCAATGATGTTGAAGAACACATAGAGAGGGGGCGACTAAAGGGAGACTCGGAGGGGCATCTAAAGTGTTGAATTCAAAGGAGAAATATAAAACAAAGCTTGGAGTTATGACAAAACACAAGGATAATCATAGGGTGGTGTGACTCCAATGGAGAGGAGATAAAAGATAGCAGTGATGTCTACAAAGAGACTGAGAAATTGAACATTGACTGAGTTATCCATGAGATGCAAATGTGGAAGAAGAAAAATCTGAAAATTAAAGCAAGGAGAAAAGGGCAAAATGATAGCAGAATACAATGGCAGTTTCAAATGATCAGGAGTTTACACAGAAATAAGGGAACATAGATCTCCAGTACTGAAAAAATGGAAGTAAGGAAAGTAGGATGGATGGAAGGAAAGAAGGAAGGAAGGAAGGAAGGAAGGAAGGAAGGAAGGAAGGAAGGAAGGAAAGAAGAGAGAAGGGAAAGAAGAAAGGAAGAAAGGGAATATTATAGCTTGAAAATAACGCTTGGGTGCAAGGAGCATACCAAACCTACACAAATGAGCTGATACTTGTCCTCAGAAAGGTATGTCTATGTCCAAATCGCTGGAACCTGTGAAATTTCCTAATTTTTAAGAAAAGTATTTGAAGATTTGACTAAGTTAAAAATTTTGAGGTAAAGACAACATCTTGGATTAAGTAAAACCCATGAGAAAAAACTAGAAAAAATCTGGAAGAAAAATAGGCAAAACTCATAAATTAAAGAAAACAGAGGGAAGGCTAATTTTTATTTCAAAAGATGCTTACCTCAGTAGAAATCATATAAATTCAAATATTAAAAATCAAAGGTAATTAATTTTATATTCTTATACTGACAAACTGTAAAAGTTTGATAATATTGAATACTAGCAAAATATGGATCATTAGAAATCTTATACCACTGGTGTGTAAGATGGTGGAAATATAACTTGGTTCACCACTTGGAAGTAATTCGACACTATCTCAAGTTAAATATTGCATATTCTGTGCCTCAGAAATTCTGCTTCTATAGAAGTTCTTGCACGTGTGTCCCAGAAGATGATGCAAGAATATTTATAATGGTGTGCCTATTGCTGGAAGACAGTGTTTCAGCTCAGAACCTGAAAATGGAGAAACGAGAAAAGTTTCTTTATTACAATCAGAAGGTGATCTTAAGTCATGGACTCACTGATAGAAAAGTTGTGAAACATTAATTTCTTAGTTTTTTTGTGCATGCTACGTATTTGATAGATAAAATCAGAAAATAGAAATAACCATATTTTGTCATAGTCCTCTATCAATTCTAAGATGTACCATTTTAGCATATATTAAAAACAACAACAATAAAAACTATTATAATTAAACTATGTAAGGTGCATACTAATTTTAGAGATTTGAAAATGGGAATTGATGCAATATTGTAAAGGAAGGGCAAACATAAATTTGCTTCCATCTGTCTCTGATTTCTATTCTATCAGACACTGAAAAATCCATTGTCACAGATCATAGAAGGATTAACTATGCCCTGGAGTAGTTTTGGAAGAACTGATTATGTCAGTCTATAAGTTATTTTTAATAACAACTGCTATAACTAGATCATAGACTGATTAATAATATTTAATGGAATAAAAATTTGATACATGTATTATTATTATTTTATTATACCAAGGACCTAGAAGGTAATCAGAAGTATGATTTGGGGCTAGGTTCTATTTACCAAATAATAATCAGAATTCTAGGGCTCTTCTTACATAGCGTACTTTCCATCTCTAGTATTACAATGAGCAAGTTCTCATTTTAAATATTCATAAATCTCAATGCACCAAGTGTAAGTAAAATAAAGGCTTTCATCTGTTAAATAGTATCTGAGATCTATGTAGGTCTCTTACTTAGTAATAGAGATCTCTTATTTCTAAGACTGTTTCAGTCATTGTCTCATGTGGTTATGCCAGATTCTAAATTTCATTATATTCATTTTCTTTCAGTTTACTAACAGAATTTCTATTTGCATAAACAAAAGAAATTGCTGTGGCTTGTCAGTAATTTAGTTCCATATCTACATACATTTTTGAATGAAGGTATTAATTTGTGGCTTTTAATTATATTGCCCAAATCTAAGATGTTTGAGGTTCACAAAGAAGAAAGTAATCTGGCCGACTAAACATATTTTGGTTTAAACTTTCCTGAGAGGAAATTAGTACGTGACTCACTTCAAAGATAGAGATTACAATAGAGTGGCCTTTAAGTGAATAGAGTCTTTTCTTCATATAATAGTTTAAGAGGTCAAAGCCATTAACTTATTTTTTTCTGTAACTTAAGCTGGGCACACTTGGAAGGGCACCTCAAACTTGTCACATTGCTCAAGCAGACGCTGGAAGCTCAAATGCACTAAAGCTTAAAACCCTTTCTGATCTGGGATCTTTTACAAGCCCAAACTATGGAGAGTCAGCAAAAGACATATTGGTATGCCCTTTACTCCCTGTCATTCATTTCCCAATTATTTTCTAAACCAAAAATATGTATGAGATACAAAGACAACATTTACCACCAAAAAGTACTAAATCACTTTTGTGTTTCTAAAGATTAATCTGGTATAGACACTAGAAATTTTTCTTCAAATACAATCCATTCACTCTGAGAAGCAATAAATAGCAATAAAGACATGGAGTGTTAGAAGGTCAAATTTCAGCAGCCACAGACAAGTATGTCAATGCAGAATTAATTTGACTGGGCAGCTTTGATGTTGTTTTCAAAGTCAGATTGACATTGGGCCAAATTCTCATGAGATAAATGTATTATCATTTGTTAATATGCCGTCAAATAGCCTGTACAAACTGAAATATGGAGTGAATTGGAAATATGTTTTTCTTTGTCCATCTTGCACTGTATTATTTTATGTTTAGCTATATATTCTTCATTTAATTTTAGAACAAAGGCATATTTGAATAGACATGATTGCTGAATAGTTATCAAGTTCAACTAAAACAATGTATGCATAACAATTTTTTGACCAATGTCATATTATTATACTTTAATAGTCTTCCTAAATTGTTTTTATAGCCCATGAATTACATCTTTTCTTTTCTTTTTTTTTAAAATTATTATTCTTTTAAATATTTTTTAGTTGTAATGGACACAATGTCTTTATTTTATTGCTTTGTATGTGGTGCTGAGGATCGAACCCAGGGCCTCACGCATGCAAGGCAAGCGCTCTACCACTGAGCTACAGTCCCAGCCCGAATTACATCTTTTCTTATTCCTTTCACTCACCTTCAATGCTGAATAGGGAGACATTATACAGAAATTTTTGACTTTTTTGATAAATAATCATAAATAATAAATTTAAATTGAAATCCTTATAGTCCAGTATTAACTCTATTTAAAATAAAACTATTGGGCTGGGGTTGTGGCTCAGCAGTTGAGCGTTTGCCTCACATGTGTGAGGTACTGGGTTCGATCCTCAGCACCACATAAAATAAATAAAGGTATTCTGTTCATCTACAACTAAGAAAATATTTTAAAAATAAATAAATAAATAAAACTATTGCATACAGTTCTAATGACTGTCAATGATCTAGGTTAAGAACACTACTGAATGCATTCATGGCAGAGATGTTTTACAATCAATGATTAAATATTTTTCTCACCATTTTAATATCCACAAAGTATAGTATTACATAAGTTATGAATGAGGGAATATTAATTTTTGTGAGAGTATACAAATAAACCACCTCACCTGAAATTGACTGAATAAACATAAGATACAGCACATATAAAGTATGTGTGTATATATATATACATAAATATGTATGTATATTATATATACACACACATACCATCTTATTCTGGAAATATTTCTCTACATGAACAAATGGAAACCTGAGAACCCACATTTATTTTTTTTATTTTATTTATTTTATTTTTTTCTCAAAAGTTGCATTTTAATACATGTTATCAAACATAACAGAAAAAAAGCAAATTTCTGAGAACCCACATTTAAACATGGCTCAGCCAAGTCAGTGACGCCAGACTACCCAAAGCAAGTGAAAAGCTGACGATCCTCAAGAAGGTTTCAGACAGGTCCTTGTTTATGTCGCTACCATGAATATTTGCTGGCCTACTGGTTCTTTCATAGGAATTCTCCAGGACCCTGGCAAATATTATCCATCTCAGTTATTTTAAAACATTTGTCTTGAAGAATACAAAAATGGTCATTTACTCATGCCATACGACAAGCTACTATTTGTTACAGGACTTTATTCTTCTGTAACTTTGAATCAATGTTTTTAAAAAAGAGATTAAAAGTAAAGCAAGTGAGAATTTTAACAATGGTCCTGAAAAGAGTGAAAAGTACTCTATTTTATCTTCACATTTCTCCTTTTTGTGGTGGTCTCTGTTCCTGCAGAGATGGCATATAGCAAACAAGAGAGAGGAGTATGGAGAAAGAGTGAGCTCCTCTATGGCTTCCAGAGGGAGCAGGGAGTGGGGAGGTAGTGTACTGGATTCTCCTGCAGAGCTTTATAAAAGAAATCAGCCACACACCCAGTGCCCAAAGCCTACTACCCCTATTTATTCTCCCCTTAGCAATGGCAACTTAGCTGCTACTAAAACCAGAAGGAAAGGTACTGGAAGGAAATTCAGATTAAGGTCATCTTATTACCCATGGATTGAAAAAATATGTTGCCAAAAAATAAACAATATTTTTGTATCATCATACTTGATTAATTTCTCTAATAAGTGAACAGTTTATCTTTTTTTTTAATTTTTTTTAGTTGTTGATGGACCTTTATTTATTCATTTATTTATGTGTGGTGCTGAGGATCGAACCCAGCGCCTCGCACATGCGAGGCAAGCGCTCTACCTCTGAGCCACAATCTCAGCCCCAACAGTTTATCTTATATGTTGATAAAGTTTGATTTAAGGTGAAAGACATACAGTTGAACAGATTCTTATAATGCTTGAAGAATCTGCGTAATAGTGCAGAGAAAGTCCTCAATGAAGGAATATTTTTTATTTTAACAATTTACTTGGAATAAGGACAAATCACACCAGTTGTATCAGATGAGTCTATCCCTGCAAACCATCACCGTACCAGATAGCATTCAGTCAACTAGAGTAATAGTGTTAATGACCCCAGTGACCCACACGTGGCTACAAGCCAAAAGTGACTACATGTCCCTCCCAAGGCATTCTGATCCAACCTTTAATTATGGTAATAATGTTATTTATAACTTGTCACCACCAAATGTCCTTGAGGCTTGGCCATGTTTAATGACAACCCTAAAATAGGACAATGGACAGTAGAGATCCCATATAGTAAAATAAAATTTTAAGTAAGGTACTGTGACAAAAGGGCAAAGGAGGGCATGTGACAGTTATTTATAGAGTGAAGTTTATAAAAGTTGATATTTTTAAGAGATGTAATATCCAATGGGAAAGACTGGGTAGGCTTACCATGTTAAAGCTTTGCAAAAACCTTCATAGCAATGGCTCTATGTAAAGTGACAGAATTTTCAAAACATTTAGAAGAACTTGTTTATTTTGCCTGGAGTCATGGTAGTTGAAGTTTAAAAATAAAAAATAAAATTAAATAAATAAAAAAGAAGGAAGCTGACATCAGTCAGTGTTGTCAATTTCAGGTCCTGGAGCTCATAAAACATAAGCACAGTACAACAGTGTTGATGATACTAATAATGGTCACAGCTGACATTTATTGAGTGTAACCATATGCCAGACACCTTAAATGCCTGACACATATTATCTCAATTAATTCTTATAGCAACATAATGAGACACATACTATTATCCCCTGTGTTATTGATTATAATACCTAGACCTAAGATATTATGTAACTTGCCCATAATTAGTTAGTTTTAATCAAAGCCTGGACTCAAAAACAGATATGAGTTTCTTTACTTAACAATCATTGTGGCCAAGAAGTACCAGTAATTACATCCCGTTTAGCATTCATTATGAAGCCATGAATAACCCCATAATTCTGCTTAATATGGACTATAGAAATTTCCCTTTATCAATGAAGAGCATGTCCTAAGACCCTGAGAATCTGAGCTCTGTATTAGGCAGGAGAAAATTACAAAGTGAACAAAAGACAGTATTGCTGCTCCTGAAATTCTCACTGTGCAATTAGAGAAAATACAAAGGACCAGCACAAATAAATGCACATAATTACAAGTGAAAGAAACAAAAAAATAGGATGATAAGAATACCAAGACACTAGGAAAACTAAAGAAGTTACAAGAATCGGTAGTGGGACTAAAATCGAAGGCTGATAAGGCTCTCCTAAAAGAGTCTTGGTCTCTGGTTGACTCTCCCTTTAACTTTCAGATTCCGACTTCTCATGAAGACTTGGTGCCTTTGCCTAAATCCCGAAATACGAAATATTACCTTCACACACTTACGAAGATATTCTGATAGGATAAAGAAAGAAAATAACTATAGTGTTTTGCCGTCTACCTGTTTGTCCCCTTTATCCTCCACTCGCCTTCTGTTTAGGAGTTCCTATCAGAGCTTAGAGATCATTCTGATGCTTAGCATTCTCCATGGTTAGTAATTCCAATATCAGAATAGTTAAGAACATTATGCAAGTGAAACTCTGCCCTTAATTTCACAATTTTGACTTGAATGCAAGTGTGTTCAGGCTGTTTCTGTTGGACTTGATCATCTATCTCCTTAGCAAAGGAAGGAAGGAGCCCATCTATTCCTCCTGCATTTCTCTCTTCTTCTTTGAAGGATCAGCAAAAAGTCCTAAGCCACAGTATTACCTAAATAATTAATTATGGGATGACTGTCATGGCCCCTGAATCATTTTTGCTACCTAATTTTCTACTGAAATTGGTTTTATTTATGCAGATAGAGCTAAAGCCTATTAAAATAATGACTAAAAAGTTCAATACGTATTTTGTAGCCTAAAGTATGGACAAAGGTAACCCAAAAGTCTAGAAACCTGTTATGAAATGAGCAATGATTGAGGTCAAATACTTCATAAACTTATGCTGTATATGCTGGAAAACCAATCGGACCCATAATTTCTTTTGTTTGACCTCTCAGAACAAAATCATAAAATATCACCGCTTACTTAGAGCCAAATTAAAAATACACTGCTCTACAAAAATTCGCATTATTTATTATGCAACAGTTAAAAAGCAGGGTGTATCTATAGATACTGCCATTTAGACATCCACCCTAAACAATCAGTTTAAACTTCACAGCCAAGTACTCACAATGCTTTGGTTTTTGCAGATTTGACAAGGTCAAGGAGTTTATGGGAGTGCTGTAATGCTGATGTGATGTATTTAATAAAGATGAGACCTATCATTATCCAGGGATGTGCTGTGCAGTGGGTGTGGGGAGAAAGGAGCAAAGCTGCCTTGCCCTGGCAAACAAAGTCAGCAGTAATGTGTCTATTTGTTGGACATCTTCACTGTGGACTTGGCAGGGTCTAGCCATCTATTGACAGATGCAGGGCTCAGGATGGATAGTGGCCCAAGCTTTAGAGATCCTTTGGACAAGTTTGCCCAGACTGCTTTCAAGTAATCCCCCAAGCTTGGCCATCATCATTGAGCTGACACTGATTTAGTGATGCACAGCCCAGGTTTGAAATCATGCTCCCGCCTCCAAAAGTCTCCTAGAAATGCCAAAGTTTTGGCATACAAGGAAGGAGAAAACTTCATGAAATCACTATATTCTTTGGAGACAGAATATAAATAATGTGGTTTGAGAAAAAGCAGAAACAAAAAAAGGAGATATATCATTCTGCCTAACAACATTCAAGGATGAGGGTGTTAACCAGCTTTCTGACACTGTAACAAATACCAAGATAATTGAACTTATAGAGAGAAAAGTTATACTTTGGATCAGTTTTGGAGGTTTCAGTCCATGTTCAACTAAGCTTATTACTTTGGGTCTATTGAGGCACACCACTGTAGGAGTTATGGCAGAGCACAGTTATTCACTTCACAGGCAGGAATAAAAAAAGAGGAAGAAACTGGAGTCTCAAAATCTCCTATTTCAATAAATTGATTCAAGCCAAAAATGAGAAGACCCCCAAATAAGTACCGGGTGCATTAATTCCTTGGACTTTGATGTCTAACCAGTGACCCCTTTTGTTGTGGACTATTCTTTTTCCGTGAGTATTTTGTTTATTAGTCTTGGCATGAAGCCCAACCTGAGTTTGCAAAAGGACAATTTGAAGTTAAAAATTTTAATAAGAAAAACAGTTCTAACAATGGCTTCTAATCTGTTGAACTAGTTCAGAACAAAATAGCTACAAATTGGAGTGGAGGTGGGGGGAGGCTTGTTGGCTATGTCTCAAGAGCTGCATTGCCCTGAGGCAACATAACCTGTTTTTTCCAAAATATGCTTCTTTACCTTTGCATACTGTGAAAGGCAAATTTCTGATTTTCACTAAAGAGGAAAAGTGCCACATACACAAAATTTTATTCATCAAGGATTTGAAGTAATTCCATGTGCTAATAATTTCCAAGTGTGTGATCATATTTGGGAATTCTCTGCTCCTTTACTACTTATATGCCTTCATATTTTTATCTTCTCTGCTCTAGGCTTAAATAGTCCCTAAATAAACTCTAATATGTGCTTAATTTCCCTGATGGAAACTGAATCCATGGTCTATGTGCAACATATAATTTATATTCCTATTTTTTTGAACTTCAAATTCCACCTTCCTTTTCATTAACTAAAAAAGTCTTTGAGAAGGATTGAGAATATATGTTAAAATATCAAACCTCAATAAACTCAATTTAAATATAAAAATATTTCTAATATCTGTAATAGAGATAGTCATAGCAGTTGTGATATAAGCATTATTTCATCAAAGATTACTAATGTACTAAGGGGACAAAGTCCATCATGTTGTCACTGAGTTACTTTTCATTTCAGCAAGTCAAAGTAGAAGTTGTTTGCTTATATCCTTAGCTACCAATTGTGTATTTTTCTACCTGGCTATAAATATAGCATCATGTTGTCTGAAGAGCTCCCAATGCACAGAGCCTGTCATTCTGGGATACACTGCCTTACCTGGTACATTGCTCAGTTGGTTGCCCACACAAGCTCTTCTGTGAGACCTGGTTCTTCCCAGAGGTACATGTGCTCCAAAAAGAGTGATTCTCTCTCTATTCACTCATGGAACTTTTCTGCTATGTCAATTCTATACGTGAGCAACTAGAAGCTCAGAGAAGGTTAGTCATTTCCCAAGATCACAAAGCTAACAAGTGATAGAACTGAGATTTCAGTTAATACCTGCTTGACTTTAAACCCCACTCAGACATAAATATTTGCAATAACAATCTTATCACCCATCTTATTCCATCAAGCATTCCAAATGCAGGATAGTGTAAGTTAGTGTTTTCAGCCAGTTGGAGCTTCTACCTCTTCAAATACGTATAAATGAATTCCTTTTCTGGCTGAAGAAAATTTGAGTTGGGTTGTTATCTCCTATAAGCTCAAGGGTCCTGAATAGTATATTCATGGTAATTTTGAAGCTTTAGGAAAATGAAAATTGTGCCCCTAATAAGATAGTTGGGGAGCCTGCTATAGTAGATAATGCATTCATAGTTGAATCATGGGTTGGATAGTAGAGGTAACTGGAGAATAGCCAAGACATTTTAGGGAAGTCTAATTTAGAGCCGCTTGGCAACCTCAAAAGCACATAATAAGAGATTTTGTTATTGTGAAAAATGACATTTTCCCACATACTTTCAACCTTTTAAAGAACTACACATACATTCTCAAGTAATTATCTATGAACATTAAAAAAAACAAAATTTGAATTGTTTTTACTTACAGCTTTTACCTTTATTGCTTTTACCTCTTGCTTATATAATGTGTACTGTGTAAAGTGACGCTTTAATATATTTTCCCTACTGCTCATTCACATGAACTACCTGAGGTTGGAAACATGGAAGCAGTTGTATAGTTGAGGACATGGGTATCAGAGACAGAGTAAACATTGTTTCTTACCAAAGGAATGCCGGTTTAGTCCTTTCACTATTATAATATTTAGAACATTTTCTTTTTCTTGAAAGTTAAATCAGTTGTGTTTCCTGGGACATCTGAAATCTCAGGCAACCGTCTATAAATTACAGGTGAGAACAGTCAGAATTCATGATTAAAATATGGAGGCGACAAGAACGACTTTTAATCCAATTCAGTGTGGCTTCTCCTCTGATTTATTCCAATAGCAGCTAGTAAGGAGTGTGAAGAATGCTCACAGGGTACAAATAAAGTGGGTGGGCATGAGCCCCATTACCTCTTTTGTGTTCTCTCATGCTGAGAGTCTTTGAAGCTAGATGGAGAGGTCCTAGCACTATAGCACCATGTTTGTTTGTTTTTAGAGCCAGAGTCTATTGGCATCCAGAAGTAACTGTTCTGGCAGTACATCCACTACTTATTGTGCCTCATAGTCTGCACATACAGGCTCCAAGGGAATGTGCACTTTGCCAGCATTGGGCAATCTCCCCCTACCTCCACCTACATTGTAGGGCCCCAGAAGATCCTGCCACTGTCCACCAAGAGAGATGTAATTGCCAAGCTTAGGCAAGGACTTCCATCACAAGTACCTAATTATTGCTCCTTCCTCAGTCACTGATTCTCACAAAAAAAGTACTTAAAACTGATTACTAAAGAGCATGCCAGTCTTCTTTCACACATTCAGTATTTTGCATCTCACCTAATTCCTTTAACTTGATGGGTAAAAAGGCAAATCTAATATCTGATTCCAAGATTCATCAAATAAAGCAGCAGATATTTTATTGTCTTCTTCACATGACTACAACATTTACTCTTTCTTTAACTACTAGGTGAAACTTCCTTTCACTTGTGGAAGGATAGAAGGGCACATTCTTGTGTGCTTTATGGGCAGTATTTTTAGTAGCAACCACAAAACCTGGACCATAGCCCAAAAGATGAAAATGTTTAAGAAGCATTGCTTTAGATATGTGCTACAGTCCAAACAGAAGGCTCATTGGTCTGGCTTAAGGGTGAGGCTCTGTATTAAGTTCCCATCCTGAGGAATATTGCCAAAGACTAGGATTTGGGACTCATAAATCAAGTGGAGCAAACCTATTTAGACTGAAATTCTATCTCTCAGGGCTGAGGGGTTTTGAATAGGCTAATCCAGCAAAGCAGTTTTCATAAATGCCAGTGGTTTTACTTCAATGTACATATCTTTTGATGAGTTTGAAGTAGTGTCAAATTGTATAGAAATGAAACTGGATATTAAAACCTGAAATAAATTTTTCTAGTCAATATGGCTTAAAGATTTTATAGAATGAAGAGAATTTGACATTGAGTTAGTTCTTTGAGATATTCTGAAAAATTATGTGATTATCTTCCACTAGCAAACATGGAACCTAGCCTAAAAAAACACAATGGAATATAAACAATAGCTTACCTGCATACTTGCAATCTAGCAGACATTTTTCAGACAATGATCATAAATTCTGTCTTGCGAATAGGATTAGTGTAAATAGGTCTAGTTTGAATAAGGATGGTGCATGATATTCCAGTATTACAGCAAAATGAAAATGAGATAACATACGTTGATTATGGCAGGTGATAAAAATGCCCCATAGCTTACTCCTAGGATCTAAAATAAATCATAAGTTTCACTTAGTGAAAAGATGTTAATTGGTTTATTGAGAAACTTAGAATATCTATAAGGGTTGTGATCTACGTGGGAATAGGAAATACAATGCCTCAGTTACCGCCATAAGTCTCTATTCTGCTTTAAAGACACAAGACTTTCAATCTCAAATTTATTACTTAGACCTATGTAAACTTCAGAAATTATTCTTTCCAAGCTTATGTTTCTTTTTAGATATGCAAAACAGGTATACAAATCTGTGGTGTTCTGGGAGGAGTTAATTAGATAAAATGCTCTAGGCCTAACTCAGTGCCTGATTCATTATAGGTGTTTAATATGTAGAAACTGTTATTATTTTTCCTACTATTTTGTTTTAATCTTGAAGCATGAAGCAATACAAAAAAAAAAGAAGATTGATAAGCAGTGTTTAAGTTAGTATATTTATTATTTCATCCCAATCTTGAAAAAATAATATTTAATGATTCCATATGGGCCCTTTCAAGAGCTCAGAATTTAGTTTCAGAATTTCACTCCCATGGAGGTGTCCAAATTCATAGCACTTGCCCCTGATATTCTACATACTTATTCCAAAAATACTCTCTTTACAGGTTCTTACACTTACCTGGACCTTAGAAAATCTCCTAGTTACCTCCTCTGGTTCAAGCATTCCTCATAGATCAGTCGCTCTCACCAAAACAAAAGTAGTTTCATTGGGCTTTCTGCCAAATGCCTGAGCAGGTAAGACTTCCTTTTCTAGTATGAGAACTGTAGGCAAGCAGGTCCAGCTGCAACTCACAGACCCGCATGATAGCTCTGGATTTTCCATTGCACACATCGCCTTTCCTCTGATTATCACTGAGGGTATCACTAGGCCTCATCTGAGTTCCAGGGCTCCAAAGTAAAATATTCAGGTGCCTAAGTCATGCTGGTAACAGTTTGGTAACCAACATAATTAAAATACACAGCAAATGTGGTATTCTAAAATGACTTTAAAATATTGCATAGTTTAGACTGAACCATAGAATCTTTTAAAGTAATAAATTAACCGTTGAGTTTATTCCCTATATGTAAGTTGCTATATTCTATAACACTGATTATTCAGAATGAACTGTAACAAACTGGACAGGGAAGTCAGATCGTTGAGTTTTAAACTCTACATCTACTACAAATACAAGAAATTATAGGTAAGAAACTTATTTTTCCAAATCTGTTTTTTAAAAATATCTTTTAGTTGTCAATGGATCTTTTTATTTTATTTACTTATTTATATGTGGTGCTGAGGATCTAACCCAAAGGCCTCACACATGCCAGATAAGCACTCTACTATTGAGCCACAACCCCAGCCCTCTAAATCTGTTTTATCACCAATACAATTAAGATATTAATGGCATTGATGTTAAAGAATTAAAAAGGCATTTAAATGAAATGATAGATGTAGAACATCTGGTGTAATTACTATGCATCATAAGACACTGGAATTACTTAATAATTCCTTTCTAATATAATGAAATATTATTAGAGCTATAATCGAATAAGCAGTTTTATATTACCTGAAATATGTATTATCATGTACAAAGTGCCACTATAAACAGCCAAGGTGTATTGCATACTATGAAGAACTATACATAGAAAATATCATTTAATACTGTAGTTTCTGAAAGGCATTGGGCAGGTGGTACAATCATACAGACCAAACTACAAACTATATTGTATCAGTCTGTTCTGGCTCCTACAACAGAAAACCATAGCCTGTGTGGCTTAAGCAATAGGCATTTATTTCTCACAGTTCTGGAGGCTGTAATCAAAATCAAGGTGGCTTCAGATTCCATTTCTAGTGATGGTCCTCTTCCTGTCTTGCAAAGGCCTGCTGTCTGTATGGGTCCTGACAGGAGAGAAAGGGAGTCTACACTCTACTCTTTGTTCTGCTTCTTATAAGGATATTAATTCCTTCATTTCATCTAATACTAATTTCCTACCAAAGGCCCCACCTCCAAATACTATCATGTAGCAGATGCAGGTTCAACATATGAATGCATGCGGGGGGACATAAACATTCAATCCATAATACATGCTGGGGTGTAAAGTTCAGTTCCTTCTCTGGCACTTGTTGGGCAGCAAGAAGTTAAATGGGCAAGCTAAAAAAACCATTCATCATTTCCTTGAAAGGATAAGCATGAGGGGTTTATGCAAAGAAAATAAAGATAGATATGGAGACAAGAAGCAGCATGAGAAGAGGAAAGAGCAACACAATGCCAGGAGGGACTTTTTTGCACAAGAATAAGCACCGTAGGCTTCAATGAGACTTGCTCGCTCTGAATTTAGACTTGAAGAGTTCTTTCAGATTCCTCAAAGAATTCCTTTTTATCCACCAAGTGGAGTATCAGAATCCTTTGGTTGTGACCTTGGCCTCAGACAATTATATAGGGACATTTGTAATGATATATTTATAACAATCCATTAACATACAACATGCCAAAATCTGATAGATTCCAGAAAGTTTTGCCTTTCCCTGTTCATCAGATCTTACTACATGACATGCTGTCATACTAGAGTCAGACATTAAGTGCTTTTCAAGGCAACTGTGTGCTAGCAAAAGGATTTCAAGGAAGGATTCAGTCTCTGTTACATATTAGTCCTGTGAATGGAGACAGTGCATTAACTGTTTATGTTTTAAACTCATATGTATAATGAAGTTGCTAGTAACTGCCCTCAGGAGATTATAAGAATTTCTAAATTTTAATGAATCTGAAATATTTTGTAAATATTTACAAATTTTTGTAAATATGCCCTGCGTAACTAGGTACAAATGCTGCTTGCATTGGTGATGCTTTATGCTCCCTCTGAATAGGTGACAGACATGGCAGGTTCTTCCATCAGGGTAGGTTTGGATTGAATTTGGCAGTTTAAGGAGAAAGCAGGAAGGGTTAAGAGGGAGGATGTTATAAAGGGGGAGAAATGGTGATAAAGGGTCCCATTGTAAAAACAACTTCACTAGTTCCTAATTGTGCCTTGGTAAAGTACACTTTACTTCCTCTTATAAATCTGAAGGAAACGAGTTAGTGAATGGAGGTAATTTCATACAGTTCTTTCTACTATAACTACATGCTTTTATTGCAGCTTTTAAAGGTAAGGTCTCAGTGGGAAAGATTTGATTTGGAGACATTTTCCTCCTGGAATGGGTTCTTGCAACAAGCAAAGAACAGGGGAAGAGAAAAAAAAAATTGGCTTTTAAGGTAGAGATAAGGTCAAGATGCCACTAGGTTTGAGAGAGGACAGAGTCCTCATTAGAAGACAAAGTCCTCATTAGAGGAAAATTTTTAGTCTTTATTTTTGGTAACAGGAATTGAACTCAGGGGTGCTTAACCACTGAGCCACATCCCATCCATTTTTTAAATTTTATTTTTAAACGAGGTCTCACTGAGTTACTTAGGGCCTTGCTAAATTGCTGAGGCTGGCTTGCAACTCACAATCCTCCTGCCTCAGCCTCCTAAGCCTCTAGGATTAGAGCTGTACACCACTGTGCCTAGCTAGAGGAACATTTTAAAGTATATGGCCACCCACTTCTCACATCAGCCCTGACTATTTTAGGGGAAGTTTGGGGAATGTTTCTATTTACCATGAATTCAATTTGTGATTAGTAGGATTAGTTTTGATTCTAATTTTTTTGGAAATTCCTACAAATTAAACTGTCCAGTATGTATTTTTTTCTGTTCTTCCCCATACCCAGAAAATATGATCAATCTTACTTCATAATTCATAAGTAAATAAACCTCAAGTTAACTTTGAGTCATTTGTTTAATTTTATTATGATTATTTTTTAATTTTAATTGCATTTATTATTTTTTAATATACTCATTGAATTATTAATGAGTGTAAGAGTGCTATAGTCATGATAAAAGTTGTGCAAATCTCATATTTCCTTATTTTCTGTAATGGGGAATTTTATCTAGAGTTAGGTTTTTTTTCCATTCTGTCCAGAGGACATTTATTCTCCTGCTGACCTTTGATTTTTTAAATTGGGAGGTTTGACTGGAATTAGGGAAGCTGAAAAGGCTATGCAAGTATATGAAGTATTTGTAACATATATGGCATGTGTTTATATCACAAGGAGAAAGGGTGGGAAATGAAGAAGAAATACAGAAAGTAAAATAAATTTCAGGAATTTCCAGAAAAATTACACATGACATTGGATAAGTAATATGAAGTAAGTTGATAATACAACTGTCCCTACACTTATTTACATTCTACTAAAGCCTTCAGTATTTTATCATAAGCATGCACCAATAAGTTTTTTGTGGCATAATCCTGGGCACTTCAAAATGTTGGAAAACAGCTCTTCAAAATAAGCATACTGCTAGTAGAAAATATATGCCAATAGAAAGTGTTCATGATGAAGTGCACCATAGATGGGTGGGCACTGGGGGAATTATGTTAAAGGACACAATCTTTTAATTAACCAAAAATTTCCTTCAATGAACTCGCACCAAGATTTAATGGGAAGAAAGATCGGAAGCTTCTAATTAGGAAACAGCAGGCCACTGCATGCACAGGGGACTTCCTAGCCACGAAATGTTATGGAATGTTGTTTTTTAGAAGTGCCAACAGTTTGTTTCAACCAAAGTGAAGATATTAGGATGGAATGAATAGTTGTCTCCCTTCTGATGCCATGCATTTAAGACTGTAGCATGGAATTGGAAACCGAAATTTGAGAATCAGTGAAGTTTCATTTGGAACACTTAAAATATTAAAGAATTCAATATTAATGATTACTGAATTATGATAGACGATATTTTTAAATGCTGGCAAGATAAGGACAAAGAAGGGTTGAATCTCGTTGCAGAGACATAAAGAGTAGGAGGAAAGCTTCTGAGGGTCAATGGTGAAGGTGATTATGGCCTTCATGTGGAGGAACATCAACTATGCAGTGGTCAGAATAAGAAAGACGGAAAGGAAAGAGGGGAATAGAGTGGGGACAGGAAGAGGAAAGATGGTGGAATGATTCTGACATAATTTTCCTATGTACATATATGAATACACCACAGTGAATCATCACACCATGTACAATCACAAGACTGGAATTCTAATTAAAATAAGATGTGCTCCATGTTTGTATAAATATGTCAAAATATACTCTACTGTCATGTTTAACTAAAATGAAGAAATAATTTATTTTTAAAAAAAGAGGGAAAGGATATGGTGGAGCAATGCCATGGGAAAGACACTGGCCTTTGAGTGACTAATTTAACTTTATAAGTGGAGGGTCACCAGAGGTGTAAAAACAGATCCTGATGTAGGGACTTAAAAATGTGTCAAGTTGATATCATTAATTAATTTAACCTGAAAGTTACATATTGATAAAGTCTTACAAAATGGGTGAGGGTCTTCATTACACTTAATTACATACCATAAACCTCACAAATCTCAGATTTTTCAGATTCTTCATGACATAATGAAATGTACATAATGAAAATGTTTCCTGTAAGATGATATAACTATAATCTCTCTGTCAGTTTGGAGCAAAAATACAACAATTGATAGCAGTTGTCTTGAGAAATAGAGATCTAGCTAGGGGAAGAAAAGACCTTTATTTTTAATCATGAATAAAATTTAGAATTTTATCTCAAATATAATTTTATTAAAAATTAGTTCATCAGG
>CM053405.1:39548070-39636736 GCA_028644305.1 Xerus rutilus | reverse complement strand
AAAACCAAAGGTCAAATGTTCTCTCTGATTAGTGGCTGCTGATATATAAGGGGGGTGGGAATGGGGAACATAGGAGAAATGGAGGATCTCTGGATGGGGCATGGGAGAGAAGGGGGGAGGGGAAGGGGAATGGGTGTAGTAAAGATGCTTGAATGAGATGGTCATCGCTACCCTAGGTGCATGTATGAAGACACAAATGGTGTGACTCTATTTGATTTGCAACCAGAGAAATGGAAAAATTGAGCTTTATATATGTACTATGACTTGACTTGAAATGCATTTAAATAAATAAATTAATTAATTTAAAAAAATAAATAGCCCATGTGCACTCTCTTTTTAGACTTTAAAACCCATTCATGTTGGGCGTAGAGGTGCACACCTTTAATCTCAGCAGCTCGGGAAGGTGAGGCAGGAGAATTACGAGTTCAAAGCCAGCCTTAGCAAAAGTGAGGCTCTAAGCAACTCAGTGAGACCCTGTCTTTAAATAAAATACAAAATAGGGCAGGGGATGAGGCTCAGTGGTTGAGTGCCCCTGAATTCAATCCCCGGCACCTCCCCCCAAGAAAAATACCATTCACTTTGTTTAGCATAAGCAAAGTTAAAATCTATATGCCAAATTGCATTAAACTTCAAAGATAGCAATGTGAGCATAGAGTAAATTCACAAACATCAGAGAGAATTTTTCCTCTGGTTGTATAAATAAGCATTAAGAGAAATGATTTTTCCATTCTGTGATAGATTTAGAGTCTTCATTTTCACTTTTCGTATAAATAAAATATGCATGCATAATTAAAGAAATTCAACTTCTTGATACCCAAAAGTTAAACCTATATTTGATATTACTATTATTATTAATAAACAAAATCTGATCCTCACTAAGTTAAACCCAGCTCCTTGACATCATTCTTAACTTTGTCTGGTCTTGCTGATGTGTTCCACTGAGAAGGAGTCATCAAGGTTAAGGACATTTTCCAAATGTGTCTTTTGTTGCTCTGATTACAGAAAAGAGTAGAAATGACAGAAGTATGAAGAGTGTTCTCAGTAGCACTCTGTAGTAAACCTCATGCCTGCTAAACCCCATCTCAGAGTTGGCTTTCCAGAACGTCTGGCACAGTTCTTCCTAATTTAAACTGAAATGTTTAAAAAAATCCAGAACTTAAGTTCAGAATGCCAAGTATCTGACTCTTGGACTTCAAGGCTGACTGGTTGTTTACTTTTTAAATAGATGATTAGGCTAATGGAATTATATCCACCTATTTTCTTTGTTTCTGAAAGACAGACATGCAAATTTCAAGAAAGAAAAGGATCTTGTTAACTGTCTTAAGAAAGCATAGTGTCTGACAGTATTATCCAGAACTTTTGAAGTTTGCATCATAAAGTTAATTGAATAACTTCCATTGTTAGTCTTATTCTACAACAGGTTGGTTCACTGTTACTCCATCACAACATTCAAAGCTTATCAACATTGGATTATATAACTGGCATCCTTATTAAAAAGATATTTCTATAATAGGCTCTAATGGGTGCACAAACAATACAAGTTTAAGTACATAGGTTAGGAAATATGGTAGACAGAAGTATCTTTTTTATGGTGATAGTCTATTTTTAGAAGAAATATAATGATGAGAATTCATCAATTTTTATGATAGTCCCACAAACAATTTCTCAGTTTTGATGTTTCTTAAAATATAGAACTACTCCTTTGCATTTTAAATAATTTGAATTGTCAAAGATATGATAAAAACTTTGCATTTCTTAAGTTTTCATTTTTCAGGTCATGATCTTTGCCATAGGAAAAATCAAAATATTTTGTATTAGCTAATTTAAGATATATCAACAAAAATATTAAAAATTACATTTAATAATGTGTAAGATAAGCTTTAAAACAATGGGAAAAAGTTTAAAATGCTAGCCCTGGAATATAAAGTTTATTTATAAATATAAAGTTCTGTTTCATTTGCATTAAAAATGTGCTGCTGCTTTTACTGTTTTCAACCCACCATGAAATAGTTATCAGTTAGGTCAATCAAGCTCCTTCCCTTTTAAAAAACAAAAACAAAACCTCCAGCCCAGGATTTGCTGTGTTATGGTAAAATAGTTGATCAAAGGGGAGGGAGGAGGGAGGATGCGGGCAGGAAAGATGGTGGAATGAGATGGACATCTTACCCCTAGCTTCATGTATAACTGCATATATGGTGTGATTCTACATCATGTACAACTGGAGAAATGAAAAATTGTGCTCCATTTTTGTACAATGAATCAAAATGCATTCTGCTCCCATGAATACCTAAGTAGAATAAATACATTTTTTAAAAAATTTAAAAATAATTTTAAAACCTAAAAAAAGAGATCTTCATAGAATAATAATTTTCAGATTAAAGTTCATACTTATTTTTACAATTTGAAACAGTTTAAGAAGAAAGATTACTGCTTATTTCAAACTCTTACCTTTAATGGTGAAATCAGATCTTGGTGACAATCCAAGTCAAAGAGAAGGCAATATAATGTCATCCTCTGTCCTATAACTTTCCTATCAAACTAAGTCTTTACTATCAACATCTGGCACACTTGTAGAAAAAATCAGATTTATAACTGCCCAGGTAAGCAATGCATGCTTAATGCATTGCTTAGACTCCACTGATCCAAGGGTTAAATTATACTTGCCACTGTTGTTTCACTGATAAATCAATAGCATTAAGATGGTGCAGCTAGCAAGTGTGGGGATGCACACCAGTAAGCCCAACAATTTGGGAGCCTGAGGCAGGAGGATTGCAAGTTTGAGTCCAGCAGTGGCAACGTAGTGAGACTTTGGTTCAAAAAAAATTAAAAGGATTGGGGATGCAGCTCAGCAGTAGAGCACCCTGGGCTCAATCTTCAGTACTGGAAACATTTAAAACACAGTTGAATTATAAATAAGCAAATTATCTAGCCCAATTTCTGCTTTCTTATGGAGAAAATGAGATGAACCAAAATGGTTATAGGCTTTGGAGTTAAAAAGACTAAAATTCTTATTGTGTTCTCACCATCTGAGGTCACTCACCTGACCTACTTGCATGATTGTAATTTTCTAAGTATACTTTTTCCCTACTTAGGAAAATGAATAATATAAAATTTATGTAGAAAAATGTTGGAGAATTAATTAAAATAAAGCAGATAATCCACCTAGCACAGTCTCTGGGACATAGAGGTTCTCAAAGAATGGCCACTAGTATGTATGGAAGAGGAAGCAAAGGCGAGTGGGAATTAAGAGAACAAACAACTGGTCAGTAGTAGAATCAAGGCCAGCTTTCCTCACTGAATGCAGGGCCCTGGGCATTGTAGTGGATGCTCCTCTTCAGTGTAAGAAACTTTATCTGCCAGTATCTCCTCATTGGGCTGCTGTTTGGCACTTCTCTAACTTAGGAACACCACCAGGCATTGGAAATCATTTTGAGCATTCTGTGTTCACTGTACTCTCAGCCATTCATGGTCAGCCAGGACATGCCTGTGGAATTCCTCTTTCTATAATAGTTGACTAATGGCAAAGCATGCTCCATTTGTCAAGCTGCAGTAGGGAAAATACCAATCATGCTCCAACTTGTAGGATGGCCTCAGACTGGAGGTGAACTGCCCCCCAGGGCACACTGACTTCCATTCTAGCCTCCCTTCAAACCATCTGGTGAATTCCTACTCATCCTTCAGAAGCAACACAAATGCTGCCTTCTCTGTAGCCTTTTCTGACCTCTGTGTCAGAACCAGTTGTGAAAACTCCACCCATGAACTCATATGATATCTATCTGTATCATATGGCAATTATAATGTAGTCTTCTAATTACATAATTTTAAAGGATTTTTTACACAAACTGTTTTAAGGATTTCTTTAAATCTTGTATCTTTCTCACTAAATTGAGTGCACATATGCATGTTTATGCACACACACACACACACACACACACACACACACACACATCTTAGATGAATTAAAGACACCTTGAAATAGTCGTTTGCTCTTAAGGATCTGTGGATCTGATGTTAGGAATGCCCACTCAAGTCTTCGTGTATTGTTGGCATTTATATTTTTCTTGCAAATCACAGTGACTGGCATATTGTAGGCATTTGATAAATCAATGGATAAATGAATGAACAAACAACAGTCTGCATGTAAAAATGTCAAGATTTCTCCTTTAAAAAATATGCTAAGAATCCGCAATTATTTCAGCAATAACTAGATATCAAAATCCCTAATAAATTCTGATTATCTCATGGCTGGCCATACATTCCAACAAAGGCTTTCTAGATTCATCCATCTCATCCTATCCTGATTCTCTTTCCAATGCTACTGGATAGTGAAGACCACGGACAGAGGGCAAAATTTGTTACACTAAGTCTCTGAAATCCAAGCGACAGCAATTTTTCACAGGGGCATAGGTTAAGTGAGGGGTGATTCTGTTTCTATTACAGACTATTCAAAGGCAAATGAAGATTAATGTGTTTTGCCTTTTTGGAAAAATAGTGAAACTTTATCTGCCAGTATCACCTTACAGATGTGCCCCATCTGTTGCTGCCACATGGGATTACAGCTACAGGCTTGTCATTGAAGGTGACAAGAACCTAGGAGTCTACCTAGGTTTGCAAGAAAATGCCGGGGCAAAGTGGTGTCCAGGAAACCTTTTGTTCAACATTATAATAATACCCAAGAGCTCATGGCCTGTAAGTGAATGCATTCTGTCCCCTATATCACAGCAGAGGCCCTCAAATTTCAAGCATTGAGTCTGGCCAGCAAATGTGAGTGTGAAGAGTCCCTTAAAGAAGATACCATTTGACCTGTAAACAATCTTATTTTTCATTTCTGTGGCAGAGCTTTAAGATTCAGAAATTCTTTCCTTGTTGTTCTTTCACAACATCCCGACTTGAGTAAGCCTCAATTTGCTTAAGCAAAAAAAAAAAAAAAGGAACGATATTGCAGAATTATTTTCCTTTGATGGTAAACTCCACCTTCTCCCAGGGGCAATTGGCAAACTCTTATCCTCTGCTGCTGGTAGAGAAACGCCCAGGACTGAGCTGTGCTCCCAGTCTCCTGTGACGGGATAGAGGTCTCTAGTGGAAAAGCAGAGCAATTGCAGCTTCCACCAGGTGTGGCTGCCTGGGAGGCCCCAAACTTTGCACACAGCCAAGAAGAGCCAACAGGAACAGTTGCTTTCCAAATAAATAAATAAATATTATGTGCCTTGACTAGAATTTCATTAGCTACATATGCAGGACTTAAAGGATTCTTGGGACTCTGGAGAGCTAATTTGGATCAGATTTTGAAAAAGAGAAAGGGTGTAGCCAGTACTTGCCTCTTTCTCCTTGCTTGCTCAGAAACTGTACTTCTAGTTAGTAAGGTTAGAATCCAAAGGAGTTCGGAGTACATTAAAAATATGTCACATAGTCTGCCATAAATTGGGAATGGTGTGAGACTGTGTAAATTACCACAAGCTTGTCAAGAGTGGTAGGTTTGTAAATATCCAAGCTGCATGGCAGCAGCATAAAGATCAGAATCCTTATACACAAGAAGTCCAGGCATCACAGATTCTCCTTATCACATTAGAGAACGTCAATTCATTTTTCTTTGTTTGCTTCTTTTTCTTTTTGTTCTTTTCTCAACTAAGATAAGACCATGGGTTTTTTTTTTTTAAAGAGGGAAAAGACAATCAAGAATAAAGAAATCCATAAGTGGGGTTTAAAAAAAATGTTCTCCTAATAGTCAATGGTAGCCTTTAAACCTGCATTGGCTATTTGGGAAAAAATTCTATTCCAATGAATAATTTAAATGTTCCTGTTTTTCATCCTTAGAGATAGAATATGATTCACTGCAGTACAAAAAATCTAGAAACAATTGCCCCATAGGGTGCTAGTAAAGTCACAGTGAGGGAAATTCGGCTGATTTGGAAAATGGATTTGTTGGTCTTGCCAGTTTCCATGCACAGACTGAATCCAAAACCTGTTCCTGGCAGATGCCACCTAACCAGCTGAACTGTGGCAAGTCTCTGAAAGTGTAGAGGTTGACTCTGGTCACTTACATTGGCAATGTGGAAAGGTAACTTAATGATGACTGTAAGGTCAGTATATATCTAAAATCTAACGTAGGAGGTTAAATAATACCATAAAGTTAGTAAAAGAGGAATGTCAGTGAAATGGGATTTTTAAAGTAATGACAATTGCATCTTTGCACTGTTTCTAGACATCAGAATTTTCAGATTCTCTTGAGCTTTTCCCCCTTAGGCACCACTGTCATAGCATGTGGTTCTGAATTTGGGCTACTATGAAGTCTTATAATTGCTTGTTAAGTGACTGTGCTCCATATGTGTGGTAATACCAGTCCTCTACCCCTGGGCCTGGGATGTCTGATGCAATGTGACTTTTATCAAATATTTCTGAATTATATTCATAATTAATGCATGAATGTAAAAGAATGGCATATTTTCAAAAAGAATTCTATTAATTTTCATAGACCTCAAAGAACTTTCACCAAATTTTTAATGTTAGCTTTGAAGTTGGGCATGGATCAGCAGACCATAAAACCAGAAACAAAAGGGGAATGAGTCAAAATATGTAATGAGTTAAAAATAAATAAATTAAAAAGAAAAATCTCAGTACGTCCTCTCAATCTTTCAATGGTCAATTCCCATTATTTTCTCCCAATAACCTTCTGAGAGAGAGAGATTCTTATACCCATTGTACAGAAGAGGAAAGGCAACAAGATTTTAAGAAACAAGGACAGGCTTCTATTCCATGTGACTCAAACAACAACCATAATGACTAGTCTATATTGCAGGAGGTGGGAGGTAAATCTGATAAAAAATGTTCTCACAAGAAAGTATATTTTGGGATGGGAGTATGGAATGAGGTTGTATGGAATAAAGAGAACACAGATGAACTAAAAATGAGAGCACAGAGAAGCATGGGTGGAATGTGTAGGAGAAGGCAGCTGTCCAAGACTCGTGCTTCAGCCCATCGTTTACCCTAGCTGCAGCCTGGGAAGTGGTGGAAATCTATGCCATTATTGAGGGGCCACCAGTTGGTGGTTCCACTGGTCCTTAGGAATCAGTGATTCTAATTTCAAAATGAATAAAAACTTATTCATATCTGAAAGTAATTATAAACAAATACCCTGGTGCTGTTTGATAACAGACTTGTCCCTTTATGGAAGACACTTCGTAGATAAATCCTGACCAGTTCACTCTTATGCTCAGCATCCACTGAAGACTTCATAGCTCTTTCTTGGAACAGAAACCTGCCTGGCTTCCACTTACAGGGCCCTACAGAAGCTGCTCTCCATTGCCCCTCTGCCCTCCCCTCCCACCATCCTCCCTCACACTCAATCTGCTCCAACCACTTTAGCCTCTGTGTGGTTCTCAGCTCCTTCTCCATATATCACATATCGTCATTCAGGCATAACCCCTCTTTTCCCATAAGACTCTCCCTTGGTGACCCTGTCTAAAAGTCCACAGACACATGAGCACCCTGCCTCATCTCTTCAATCCTGCACTTCATAACCTCCTACCTTGTTGATTATTTTCTCTATAGGTCTGATCACTGTCTAATATGATATTTTACTTACTTAATTATTGTCTTTCTTCTTTACTGGAATATAAGCTGTATGAGGGCAGGCATTTGTTTATTTTAGTAGGTGTATGCCCCAAAGAGAGCTTAGCACATAATAAGCCTTCATAAATTTTGGATGAATAGATAAATAGAACATGGAAGAGTTTTTCATCTTCTTTTTCCCAAGTTGAGAGAAGCAAGCCAATGTGGGAGTCCCAGCTACTCAGTAGGCTATGGCAGGAGGGTCACTTGAGCCTAGAAATTCAAGGCCAGCCTGGGCACCATAGCAAAATCTTGTCTCTAAAACAAAGTGAAGGAAAGCAGATATAGTGGCTGAATTACATGGTTGTTCCTCTGGAGGTTGCAGTAGGCAGGGGGCAATTCTCAGGGTCAGAGACTAGAGTTTTTAAGAAAGAACCAGGTGTGGTAGAGTAAGCCTGTAATCCTAGCAGTTTAGGAAGCCAAATCAGGAGGATTATGAGTTCAAAACCAGCCTCAGCAACTTAGCAAGATCCAGTTTCTTAAAAATAAATTAAATAAAGGGGGACTAGAGATATAGCTCAGTGGTTGAAAGTCCCTGGATTCAATCTTTTTCAAGAAAAGAAAAAGGCTGATCCTTACAGTCATATGAGGCAGGAGCTTAAGAAAGAATTAAAAAAAAAATCTACTGAGTACTTATTGTTTTTCAGTCATGAAGCAAGGTGCTGGAAGGGGTGCTAAATTATAAGTGAAACCCAATTATTGATAAATGAAATCCAGATAACCCAGTTATTCCCAGTTCTTCCAGTTATCATCCTTGAGGAGCTTAAATTTTAGTGTAGGAGACACACAGGGAAACTCATCATTAAAATGTGCTACAATTCTAGTATATACAAAGGGCATGTTTTTTGCAGAAACTTCCTGGGAGGGACTTGTTTCTTCCACACAGATCCAGGCTTTCTAGAGGAACTTGATTATTTTTTCTGATGGGATCTGTTTCACAAACTCCACATTTTCCCAGAGAGAATCACACAGCTTCTTTCTAAGCCACACCTGCAGCTCAAAAATTGCAGCCTCAAGTCCCTGGGAAGGGCTAGGACATGACTAAAATCTCAGGCCCGTCTCAGAAAAGCAGGGGAATTTGTCAAGGTTGTCACAGTCTTGAGAGTGAGTACCTTTGCTGGCAAAAGATAGAGAGAAGCTACCACCCAGGCTGCTGGGGATGAGTACAGCTCTAAGCACATTCTTGTTGCCAGGGAAGCCTGCACTCTCCAGACAAGCTTCCAAAACATAAAATTACACTGATCTTCAAAAGCACACGTTTTCCCATCCGTATTACCAGCTCCTCTTTTGAGAACGTTTGGTGGGTAACACAAACCTGGAATGGCAGAACTTTGATATCAATCAGTAGTCATTTCCTATCAGTGGATTTCTTTGCAGCAGCTTCCATGTATTGGAAAAGAAATCCGAAATCCTTGCAGGGGAAGTTGCTACGATTTAGGTAGAAAGACACAAATATTGGTTAGAATGCTTTTCACTAACTCTATTAAATCATTTAAAATCTAAAAATAAAGACATAATTTTCACGTTTAACATCATTTTGTGAAGTGCAAAACCTTTGCCAAGTTCATGCACTTTGGTGTTTGAAGCATCCAGGAATCATCTCCTATGTACCGGGTGCTTCCTGAAACATGTTCTAATGTCTGTGAACACAGTAAAGGCTTTACTTCCTCAACTGCAAGTGTGTTACATTGAGCTGCATCCCAAGTCTTTTTTTTCCTTAATTGCTTATTTTGAGACAGTATCATCTCCTTAAATTGCCCAAGCAGGTCTCAAACTTGCAATTTTTCTATCTCACCCTCTAGATTGAATGGAACTACAGGCATTTGCCACTATGTCCAGTCATATTTTAACACAGTCCCCTCCTCCTCTTGGGCCTCCTACACCCAGAACCTAGCTTGGTAACTAGAAAAAAGTAAGTGCTCAATAAATCCTTTCACTCACTGATCGCTTAAGGACCTGTTACATGTCAGGTGCTCTGTCAGGTACTGGCTGCATAATGATGACCAGGACAGACTCAGTCAGTCAGGGCTCACTCATCCTTCCTTCTTGGTACTCCCAGTCTGGGACTTAATGTGGACGAGTATCAGTTGCTGAAGCAATTACCAAAAGGGTAATGTGAGTTAGGGTTCACACTGCTGAAGGACAATCAGAACACTACCTGCTGAGGATCTAGCAAGGCTCCAGAAGAAATAGCATTTCCACCAAGATTGAGAGGATGAAGAAGAGCTAGCCAGGAAGGATGGTGGAAAAAAATGTCTTAGTTAAAGCAATAGCAAATGACAAGATCTAGTGTGCCCAAGTGCCCGGGAGGCAGTTGCCTCTGAGAATCAGCAATGAAAAGCCTGAATTGCTAAAAATTCTTAGGAATTCCCAAATCATAAGGCTATTTTAAAAATAGTGAATGACCACAATACTAAGCAGTGAAAAATAAACAAGGAATCATTTTTTCAGTGATAGACCAACAATTAAAACTTTCAAAGATATTCTTTAATTTCATTCTCACAAAGTATAACAATCTTTGAAGCTCTTCATGCAAAGGGTTTAATGAATTTTTCAAAGAATGCTTTTAAAACATTGTTTCCTTATTGAGAAACAAAAGCAAGGAGAATAAGAAAGAGGACTTCTCAAAAACATCTGTACTACAACTGTCAATAGAAGTTATGTTTCAACTGGCTCCTCATTGTAAATGCATTATATGTGTCCCTCTTAAAAAAACTTTGAAATCCCTAAGTGACCTGAGCACTGTGCCAATGAGGTAAACCGATCAAAGTGTCCGATCAAAGAGTACAGGATAAAACCTTCTTTAAATCCAGGTTTTTATTTTCACATGTCCTCTGTTTGAAATCATAAAGTATCATGCCAGATGTTAAAGAGGAATTCCTGGGAAGCTTCAGACGACACAAGTGCTTAGAAGAACACTAAATGGTGATCTGGGTCATTCATCCATTCAGACACTACCTCAGAAAAAGATGGCCCATTTTCAAATACTTTTATATAGAATTTCAACCATCTCCCTTGGGAAACAATTCCAACTGTGAGCATGCTATTCTGTGAAAGAAAAAGACATTTGTATTAAGCTCAAATCACTTAAATAGCAGCCTGAGGTTTTTCCCATTTTGGGGAAGCAATGAAATCTGTGACAAATAAAAAATGCACATCTTCCAGGTGGCTAGATTTGAGTTTTGAGTTTGCCCCAATGCTAACTGAGACTCCTTGGAGGACTTGCACTCCAGAGGCTTCAGTCTAATGAATCCTAATGAATGAGCTTTCATCTCATTGGTCTTCAAATGAGCCTACGGGTAAAGCCAGCAGAAGATACATTAGTAGTCGTGACTACACAGTGCTAGCAAGGAAGGACTTTCCTGCCAACCACTAGCTTGGAGATTACAGGTAACTCCAGAAATCCTTCCTTAGATTCCTATGGGCGAGGGTAAATAATGCCATACTGTTTCCTTTCCAATATTCCAGGCATTCCCAAGGGTCTTAGGAGAAGAATGGGACAAAATCTACAAAGTGAGACAACACACCTATGGTGATTTGTATGAGTGTGCATGCATGTGTGCACACTCTGATATATCTGGGTTTTCCATTCCAATCATGAGAACTCCAACCTATGATCTTATTACCTCCCAAAGGCCTCATCATCAAGTACTATCATATTTGAGATTTAGCTTCAGTATGTAAATTTTGAGTACAGGTTATGAGCGTATGCATGTGTGTGTGTGTTTGTGAGCTCTGAGAATGTGTACATTTGTACATATTGTGCATTTGAGTATGTACTTCTATATGTATGTACTTTTGTGCATATATGTGAATGCTTGTGTGTTTGTATATGTGTACATGTATGTTATTTGCACTTGCATATCTATTTCTGTGCATGTGTTTATGTACATATATGTGGCAGAGAAGCCAAATTTAGGCACCTGAACAGGCAGATTGAACCATACTAACAAAAGACTGAACCAACTGAAGGGAAGACATAAGTGTTGTAGATCTACAGGTTTAAATCCTCAGCAAGGAAGCTTGTCAAATTTTTGAAAGAATATTTGAAGTGAAACTATGTGAGGAGTGTTCCTCTTAAACAGAAACAGTGTGGCCTCTGCCTACATAATGTTCATACTAATGACTTACCACCTGACCCCTATCTTCTTAGACTTCTCAAGTCCACAGTTAGCATGTGAGAGCTTGAAGAAGGGAAGAAACTCAATGCTGGGTTAAGAACTCAAAGAATTTCATTTATTCAACACCATAAATGTGAGGAGTAAGTGTATAATTAATTTTACTTTTCTAAATTTATTGGACAAAAAGAAACAGGCAGAACAAAGATATCTCCTCCATTGGTAATTATCTTTACTGTTCATTATTATTAATAACACATGAGTAGAGTGACCCAACACATTTTACATTTATGTTGATGTTTAATTTCATTTTGAAACCAAAAATTTTGATAACTGATAGATAATAAACTGTGTGACAATACTATGAACTATTGCAATGTAATATTGAAAATCACTGTAAAGTTCAAATTACCTTATGAAGGGATATATTAACACGGTAATGTGCACCTACCATGTGTTAGGAAGGCCAAGCATAAAACACAGTCCTTGCCTTTAGAGACACAGTTCAGGTGAGGACATCGAGCAGTAAACAGATAATTACTGTGTAACAAACTAAAGAAGCCTTCTGCCCTGCTCAGAGTGCTGTGGAGCATGAAGCATGAAATGAGCAGGACTGCCTGGGAGAACTGGAGAGGTCATACAAGAGGCACTATTCCACCTGTCTGTTTCATAAAGAGTGAATAAGAGGGCTGGGGTTGTAGCTCAGTGGTGGAGTGCTTGCCTGGCATGCGTGAGGCACTGGGTTCGATTCTCAGCACCACATATAAATAAATGAAAAAATAAAGGTCCATCAACAACTTAAAAAAAAAATTAAAAAAAAAAAATAGTGAATAAGAAACAGCACTATACAGACAATTGGGTAGAGTCTGACACAGATACATGCATGTATACGTTACTATGTAGAGGGACTATACATATTGCTCTGTTAATATGACATATATAAATATACATATATGTATAATTGGTGTTGCTGTATATATGGTATATAGATAATTGGTGTATATTATTGGTACCCTACTGTATACCACATATAGGAAACCTATATAATATATATAATTAGTACTTCCTTTCTACATACATACACATATGTATACTCTCTTCTTGCTACATATATATGTATGTATATACATATACATATATATATATATATATATATAGTTGGTATCTTTCTCATGAGAAAAATTGGTATTATTTATGGGAAAATTTATAAATAATATATAAAATACCTAATACCAAAGGACATATATGCACACATGTATTTCCAGTTACTCTTCAGAATACCAATCTGTCTTCCTTACAATTACAGATACTTCCATTAAAGATTCATATATGTGTGCGTATATATATATGTGTGTATATATATGTATATATTATATATGACAGTAGAGTGTGCTTTGACATTATACATTCATGGAGTATAAAACTTATTTTAATTAGGATCCCATTCTTGCATGATGTGGAGTTTCACTGGTTGTGTATTCATATGCTAGTAATTATTCCTCACATCTACCCTTATACCAAATTGAGGTGAAAAATAAAATATGAGTAAGTTCCTTTAGTAATGAATATGTTGCATGCAAAATTTATTAGAAGAAACAATGAAATTTTTGTGGCTTTTAAATTGGTATATCTCTGAATTGCCATCTAAAAAGCTAACCCCTGCATCCACTTATTTTGAAACCAGCACATAAATCTTCAAAATTGTGGTGACAACTCAGCTGAACTACATCTCATTTCTCAAATTCCCTAAATTGATCTGCATTGTGGAATGGAAAAAAGGTTCTAACTTTTTTAATCTATCTGAAATTAAACTGTAATCTTGGAGGATTTGAGGGCTACTTTAAGCTAGTAGCAAGCACCATACTGGTTAAGGCAAAGAATTGCTTGTTTCACAAACATTTTAAAATGTACCACTCACTGGTCTGTGCAGAAACAGGGGCTTCTGATGAAGAACAGAGACCCTTAGACTGGGAACATACTGTTATCGAATGCTTGCCTAGTATGTGTGCAGACCTAGGTTCAATCTGCAGTGCCATACACACAAAAAAATACACCAAAAATAAGATATCCTATTACAACATTTATAGCACTGATGAGTATAGGCCTTCAAAGGTGGTGGGGAAATAGAGAGAAGAACTGTACTGGTCTAGGAACAGAAAAATTGGGACATATGTGCCATATGCCTCACACTTTCTGGCTTCAGCTTTTGCACTTGAAAATTCAGTACCTTTCACAGCTGGAAAGAGAAGCTGTACCAGTGACAAAACTGGGACACTGAGGGGAAATTAATAACACTTTGCATTTCAGGTTTCCTGGGAGGATGTGCCATACATATTAACTAAGCATGACACAGTTTAACAGCAATACCCTGGCTAAGCTCAAGCTGTCCATCTTAAATTTCAGGTGTTGTAAGGAGAGTCAGTTTGCTATGTGGCTAGGTGGCTACTCATAGGGCTTCTGGGAGCACAGGAATGGGAATGCTCTTTCAGGGAGCTCTCAGACTAAAACCAGAGGCTCTTCCACCATATACTTAAAGGGCTCTTGTGATACTCTTGGATATTTTATAGCAGGGAATTTTTGCAGAATTGGAATCATAATGGAGTTACAGTTGTGTTGAAATTGACAGGCACAGGAAGCCCGGGAACAGGTAAGCCATTGTGTAAAATCTGAACGCTGAGTGTACACCGAGAACACACAGACTCTACCGTGCAATGTGGTCATCATCAGCACAAGCTTTGACATAAGGCAGACCTAGAAAATAAAAATTTCTGGCTCTGCCCCTTGCTGGCTGTGAGAACTTGGGCAAGTTACTTCATATCTCTGAAGACATTGTCTCTTGACTCCTTATCTGTCAAAAAGAAATAATCATACTTACTTCATAGAGAAGTTGGGAGAATTTGCATGGGTTTATTACTATTACTATTACTATTACTCTAATTTGTACTGATTTTTATTCCATTAGCTGGTCTCAGTAGGGATAAACCTGAAAGCAACTTCATGCTTTCTTAGCACTCCTTGCTGCAGACTATGTAAAGCATTCTTCCCCACCCCTGAGTGAAACCACTTTTCCAGCCACTCCTCACTAATGAAAAGATTCCAGTTACTTTCCAAAAAATAAAACATTCAGTCTGCTTAAAAACAGCTTTGGATGGAGACATCATAAAGAGCAATGAGCTAGTAGGGAGATGGTGAGCAAAGCTGGAATGGCTGTCATCTGTGTTTCCGGCCTCTGGCTGAGGATCTTATCGCTCTTGGCCCTGTCTCTTGGGGAATGCTCTTCTGGGATCCTTGGAGTCCCTCTGCTGGAGATCTCAGGCTATAATGAACTTATACATGAGAACTAATTTTTACTTTCTGGTCACTTAACCACTAACTGTCCACCTGAGGCTTCTCCAAGTCCACTTCACTACAGGGACACAGCATGACCCCCTATGTTTCCCCTTCAGTAGAATCTCTTTTGAATTGAATCCAAGAAACCTTTTTGTCCTAAGATCCACATAAGCAGCAGGGAAACAAGCCCCTGTGCCATCTCATGATAGAAAAGCATTTTGGTTTTCACATGGCTCTTTTTCTTTGCTCCCTCAGCCTCGTCCAGGCTTACACGTCCTAGTATCCTCACCAGCCCTCACAGGCTAAGGATTAGCTTTCCATCCTTAGTCCCCCTTTTCTTGTTAGGTTCTAGAATGTGACATCCCATGTAGGTTTGATCCCTCCATCACTTCTCAGTTTAATTTGTTTTTGCCACATCAATAATAATGTTGACAGCTTGAATGACAGGAAATAGAAAATGTTTGTAGCAGAAAGGGATCTATAATGCAATTTGAAAACTAGGTTGGTTTCTGACTTTGAAGGGACAGAAATGTCATTCTAAATGCAAGGATTTTTTTTCTTCTGTGGATATAAAAGAAAAAGGATATACTGAAGGCCTTTAATCTAAGCAGTGACATAATTATATTTTGGGTTTTTTATTTTTATCATTTTGGCAGCAAGTGTGGGAAACAGATTTAATTAAGAAAAATGGAAGAGGAATTAAACTTCTCCAGTGACCCATCTAAGGCAAATACTGAACTAAACAGCAAGCCTGCCAACTCTGAAGAAACAGACTGATAAACCAAGATGATAATCACCTGAGAATAGCTAAAGATTTTGATGTGAGCTTTAGACTATATACTGGTAAATTAATGTCTGAGTCTTCTAACCATCACAAATCTTATTTTAATGCATTATCCTACAGTACTGGATTATGAATTTCAGTGAGATTTTGTCTCGTTGACTGGATTCAGATTGCATGGATCTTCTTGCAAGGGTGGGAAAAGGGAAAATGACTTCATATCTCCTGAACATTTGCTTTCCTTAGAACAAAAAGAAAGTAACTTCCCTTCTCCTACCCAATTAGTTTCATATCGAAATGGCAAATGCACTTTCATGAATCAGTCTTTTCTTTTTCTTTTTTATTTATTGTTTTTTTTAAGCAAAAAGCTATTTGTATTTCACTTCCAGCTTCTTCTGGAATGATTTTTTAAAATTTTACATTAGCTTTAACTTTGGTCTTATTTTCACAAACATTTTAAAAACCTCTTTGAAAATGATGTCAAATGCTTTAAGGCATTAGTCAAATGCAATTCTCTAGGAAACATCAAAAGAAAAGCTGGACTTAACTGAGAACAATTTTCCATTGCAATACACCAAAGTAACAACCACATTTTTGCTAAAGAAAGAGCATGATAATACCCTATACCAATTTTAATATCCTGCTATTTCCTGTAATTAATATGCCATCCATTCTTGCCTTAGTCCCCAAAAGCCATCTGGTCATGCACTTGACCCCTTTTTACCTTTTTTCTCTAGTCACAAATAACAGAAGATTGAACTTAGCACCTTTTTTAAATTTCAGTTATACTGTTTTTTTATATTTTTCAAATCTCCACATTTACCAACTTTTATTAAGACATTTTCCTTAGTAAATTCAGAGAATAATTTAAATATTAATGCTAATTCTAATAGTTGCCATTTGTTGAGTGCTACCACATGCAGGATTTTCTTACACTCTATTTATCTGCATGACAAACCCAAGTTTTAGGCATATTATGTCTGCTTTACCAATGATAAAACAAACTCAAAGAGATTAAGCGATTGCTCAAGGTCATACAGCTAGTAAGAAACCTGGCTGGATTAACTCTGACTCCAGTCTAGGGTTCCTAACTACAGAGCTGCTTGCTTCCCACACCTGGAGCACTCAGTAGAATTTCCTACTCGTGGCACACTTTTGAATACAACCACGAATCCCTGTCACTGGGTGGATACTTCTTGCTTCCTAAAAGTATTTTATAAAATGAGTCCATAGTTTGGACTAGCAAAGTTTTTTAAAAACATGTTCATGAGAAAAAAATGCTATTGCATTTTGAGGGAAAAGTCATCTTAGACAGAATCTGTGAAATTTCCCAAGTAAACACAGAGGCAAGTGTGACGTGAGGCTGATCTCTGCATACTAGGAAAGAGGTGTGGCCTACCTAAGCCCATGAGCTGTACTCAGCCCTGATCCTTGCAGCCAGTTCACAAGATTCAGATTATTAGTGATGGGTAGTCAATTTCTAATTCTTCCTATTTTCATAGCAAATCAGATAAACATTATAGACTTACTTTTCTCTAGATGAAATGCTAATCTTTTAAAACTTCCTTCTTTATCATCACATAGGGCAATGCAGGATAGGAAAATCTACAGGTAATTCATTGACATCAAGTTAGTGCAGACTTTCAACATATGTTCACATTCTATTTTTTTTTTTTTGCTAGACTATAGTTATAATAACTTTAACCATTAATTCGAAAGCTTGGCATATATAGGCCAGGTTCTACTCATCCACTGGTGGATGAAAGCCAAGAAACCTTCCAAAAGTAAGTTGAGAAAAAGAGGGATATCAGATAATCTAAGAACTAGAAAGCCAACTAGATCGTCAGGAGTCAGCAGTGGTTACCGAGTGCCTTCCATCACTAAATTATAGAGCACTAATTTTGACTAGGCCTTGGAAACACTGTGTTCCTTTCCTGATGCTGACTCATTTTGCATCCTTGTATTGGTCAAATAACCTTGTTGAACCTCAGTTTCTTCATCTGTAAACTGGGAATAATAATATGTATGGTAAATGTATGTTGTGGAGTTTAATTAGCATTTCTAAAATACTTTAAGATGATCAGATGAAAGGTACACTTTAAATTTACAACATTAATTACTATTTTTATTGTACATAATCATTTGAAAATAATAAAAGCTGTTGGATGTTGTTTCACCATGGCTTAATATATATTATAGTACAAGCCTTTTTCTGAAAACCAGTTTCTTATAGTGAATGTGATCAACTCATTTGTAGACTATTCCAAAGAACTCAGGGAAATACACAAAATAGAATAACTAATAGGAATGAGGAAAGGAGTAGCAGGTGAGTATTGGTTTGACCAGTCAGAATGGACACACCTAACTGGTGAAGTAAACAGAGCTCCAGAAGGGATAATTGAAGAAGAGGAAGATATAGCTAGATTGCAAAACAACGTAATGATGCTTCTATTTGAAGTGTGCTTTTCTTCTTGGGAACTCAAAGCAATTTACCAATATTATCTCCTTAATTTTCATAACATTCCCATAAGGAAGAGAACAAAGAAGAGTCCACTTGAGATAAGTAAAGGGAGACTGGGTGACTAACTGGTTTGCCAAGGTCACAGAAGCCATTGCTAGCTACGATGACTTTTAGAGCATCCTCTTCCTGCATGACATCAGAGAATTTGCTAGATGTGGGACTGGAACTGGAAATCAGATGCTTTGTATCTAAGAACTGGGTGATGTTACTTCTCTTCAAACCAATGGATTTAGGGTGAGGATGAAGGCATCTGACAAAAGACTCCTGTTCAATATCCAAACAAAAGTTCTGTTAGTACTCAAAGGCTGTCAGCATTGTGGGGAGCTCTCTCCCACAGTAACAGTCCCTGGATGGCAGTGGGTAGTTGCTTCTATTTCTATTTCCTCAGTGATTATTAAGATTTAAAAGGAAGCCAGGCGCGGTGGTTCATGCTTGTAATCCCAGCATTTAGGGAGGCTGAGACAGGAGAATCGCCAGTTCAAAGTCAGCCTCAGCAATGGCGAGGCACTAAGCAACTCAGTGAGACCCTGTCTCTACATAAAACACAAAACAGGGCTGGGGATGTGGCTCAGTGGTTGAGTACCCCTGAGTTCAATCCGTGGTACCAAAACAAAAAAGATTTAAAAGGAGTTTACTTTTTTAGGGAGCATTCTTACCACCAATGTAAAAATAATCTCCTGTACAGGACATTTAGAATATGTTCCATAGAACATTAATTTTATGTCAGGAAATTTTCAAGACTTTTGATTCTATCCTAACTCTTCAGAAATACTAACATGTATTTATCTCAGGTAAGTAAGACTTTAAAACTCTCTTTGCACATGTGTTTACTTTGTAAATCTCCTTGGTATAAATCTGGCCCAAACATCCAAGATAGAGAATGTGGGAGAAATCCCAATGATATCAGATACGGGATGTCGTGTAATACCTGAGACTCCTTAAGCACTAAACTGCACCCAAAAAATCCCTTTGCCAGCTTTGATTTTATGTTTATTTGACAGGGCCTGTTGGTAAACTTTTTTATGTGATTAAGATCCATCACAAGATAACATCTTGACAATATTTGTGCATATCAGGTATTTTCATTGATGTTCTGTTTTCAAGTTTGAGGCATGCAATTCTCCTCTGTTTCCTCCCCTTCCTCCTCCTCCTCTTCCTTCTCCTTTTCCCCTTTCTTCTTTTTCTTCCTCTTCCTCTTCCTCCTCCCTTTCTCAGCATGATAGATTTTTTTAAAAACTTTGCATATACACATTCAGGAAACATGTAAATTACAAAAGCATAAGATAAAAAAGAAGAGGGAGAATTAGAAGGTGAAAACTTACTGAAAACCCATAAAAATATACATGTATGCAAAACTTCCCTATTAAGGCACCAAACACATCTGTTTAAGAAAAAGGTAAATTGAAGAGTGATTAAAGTCCGACAAATAATTTCATTAAGGATGTGGGGTTTTTTTGCCTACAAACTGATACAAATAATAACTCCTAGAATTCATTTTGTTCAATTCTTCATGGTTTAATTGGTGTTTTTTATTGAATAAATTTATAAATAAATTTGTTGAGGGGCATTATTTAAACCAGGAGTCACTTTCAAATGTTTGAGTTATATTTTCTCTTGTTCCATATAGCCTGCAGATCTGAAGTGGTGGTTGTCTTTCATTTAGAGCAGTCTGACAGACCAATTCTGCGGGGCTGACTGTCCATGACTCACTCCACTCAGGTTCACAGGACTGTGATGAATCAGTGGACAAGTCTCTACTTCGCACAATTTATCACACAATCTCCAGATTCAAGACTTATAGCAACTCTCTGGGCCAAACAGTACAACATACAGTAGCTTGTAAGATGTACTTTTCAAATAAACTCAGCTTTAAGATAACCAACACCCACACTAGTGTTCAATGGTTGGTTCCTTAACACCCAGACACATCAACAAAAAGTGTAGCAATGACAAAACCTGTTGTTACTACTCCAGTGGCTTGATTTCCCTGGAGATAAGGCAGAAAGAAGTATCTTTTGCAATTTGAATCTTCCCAATATCTCAAAATGCTATTACATAGAAGGCTTTGAAGGAACGTCTCTGTGAGTAAATTTTCTTGGCCAAAAGGATAAATTCTGTTCATCACAAAACAGTCTTCCAATTGGCATTCCTTTGGATTTTTCTGCAACAGTGTCCATGCCAGCTGGACTTCTTCCTCATTCATAATTCTCCCATGGGTAATGGCACCATAGTCCCCAGAAGAGCAAACAATACCTGTGGAAAGACCCAGTTTAAAAACATAACTTACTCACCATATTTAAATTGGGCTGTAGAATTACTGGTTCAGAGCAGCATATAGAGGCCAGAATTCAGTCTTTATTCATGATCATAAGAAACTCCTAAGTGCCATGCTAGATGGAATCAGAATGAACTTCAAGGGTAAAAATGATGCTTCTTGTAAGTTGTTGGTAAAATCCTACCAGAAACATGATGTTCTGTTCAACTTACTGGCCTTGAAAAGTAGCTTATATTTAGTCCAGGAATGGGATACAGGTGCCACAATATAATTTTAAGGGCCCTCAAAGTTCAAAAATAGTCTATTCTACCTGGAAAGTATGGTAAGGACTGCTTCTAGGAGCTGTTGATAAGATGTACTTAGAAGTTTTAGTAAAGATTTCTTTCCCTGGAGTAACAAAAACCTACCAAGTTGTAGTTTGAAGAGTCAGGCATAGAGTTGGAAAGTACTTGCTTAAAGAACAATGGCCATAGCCGGGCACGGTGGCACAAGCCTGTAATCCCAGCACTTAGGAATGCTGAGACAGGAGAATCACAGTTCAAAGCCAGCCTCAGCAATGGCGAGGTGCTAAGAAATTCAGTGAGACTCTGTCTACATAAAACACAAAATAGGGCTGGGGATGTGGCTCAGTGGTTGGGTGCCCCTGAGTTCAATCTCCAGTACCAAAAAAAAAAAAAAACAATGGCCAGGTTCCACTGTGGTTGAAAAGATCATGCCTTTACAAGGGGAACCCTTGACTCCAACTTCTGTGGATTAAATCTGACCAACCCAGGTCTCCAAGAAAACAAACCACCGGGCTGGGATTTTAGCTCAGCAGTAGAGCGCTTGCCTGGCATGCGTGAGGCCCTGGGTTCGATCCTCAGCACCACGTACAAAGCAATAAAATAAAGACATTGTGTCCATCTACAACTAAAAAAATATTTAAAAACAAAAAAGAAAGAAAACAAACCACCAACAACTATAGCAGCAAAATCCATAAGCTTCATTCTCAATGTTTCTCTTGTTTCTTTAGTTTCTAAACAAGAGTAGGGCCAAAACTATACTATGCCTCTCTCTTTACTTATGAATACCCCTCTTTATGGTGCAACCTAGTGATCACACCCAGTTCTACATTAACTCAGTAACACAAAAGCCAAGCAAAGGGAATCCCAGGATGATTTCTTCTCACTCCCAGCAAATCTGCTTTGGCTTAACTGGTGTCCAGTGAACTGAGTCATGTAATTACCTCCATGGGAAACATGGAATAAGTTTGCATTTAAATGTCATGAACTGATCCCATAAGCTCCATTATTTATTTTAATAAAACATGGTTGTGCTTGTTTGGTGTATGTATTGATTTTAATGGCAATCAAAATTATATGGGCTCTAATTTTCAATGAATGCATCTTAATCATACAGAAAGGTATAATTAATTGGTTTGGCTAGAGGAAGACTTTGGTTCTCACACATAATCTGCCCCTCTTGTCTCCCCCAATTCCTCCCACTCTTCTGTTTTATACCATGTAGATATTTAAATTGTTTTAGGCTTTCTTCTATCAGCACTCCCTGATGGAAATTTTACGATCCTCCTCCAAAGGGAGAACAAAAATACTAACCATTCTACCATTTATACTCCTAATATGAGGATTCCTTGTGAATGTCAACTCAGATTTGTCGAACACAAATGGCTCCTTCCAGGAAAAGCATTGCAAAGGCTTATTCGTAGGCCACTGCTGCATGTGTGGTGACAGTGTTAGTGGGTAGGATATTTGCTTTCTGAAGACTTCTTGGCTTAGATATTAAATCATGACCAGATGCACTCTAGGTGACATTTTTCTTTTCTTAATTCCCACATAATACTCCCACTGAAGTGACAGAGAAGACTCGTGTGTGGGGGAAGCCGAGTTAGTATTCGTGTAGATTCTTTAACCAGCATAAAGGAGTCGCATTTGGTCTGCTCACAATGGATCAAATACCTGTAATCTCCACTTCTGGTACCAAGAATCCAACTTCAGTTCAGAATCTAGAAAGGAAAGTATCGCATGTGCTCCAAAATACAGGCATGCAGCCTCCATTAAAAGAATTTGGCTTTTCTAGAATTTAACAGCATAAATGTATTAATGTAAAACTAGGCTCAATATAGCAAAATCCTACGCAGCTTGAAAACTCAGTAGTAGGAATTGAAGTCAGCCTGCTCAGTTGACAAGTGACTCAGTACTGAAGTTTAATTGCCCCTGCTCTTTGCCAGTAACTATAAGCAGGTATTTATCATAGTCTCACTGTGCTGGTTCACCAGCATTTTTTAGTTGGGAAAGTAAGTACATGAACTACAGTGGCTGTGCTACATGAAAATAGGTGTATTATCATTGGCAATTTGGATAAGCCTTCAGCATTTCATTACCCTGGATCGGCACACGATAGCATTACAGTGTGTGTAAAGAGATGGGCTGAGATGATGAAATGTTGGCCCTTCTCCCATATTTCAAGTGGCTCACACCCAGTATGAGCTAGAAAGGCATTTGTTCACACATATAGTGACATTCTCAGCTTAGAAAAGCCTGGGAACTTACCTTCCTTCACTCACTCTCACAGACACACACATTTACAAATATGAAATTTGATATCTTAATCCCATAATGCTTTTCACAGGAATATAAACCATGTGATAAATTCATGGACTGAACATTAGAAACTTATATAACTAAAGTTCAGCATTGGAGTTTTGAATCACAAAGCATGGGAGATGTTGCAGGATTAAAGTGCCAATGTAATTTCAATTAAACCTTCAATTTTCATGTCATTAACATTTAAAAACAATAAAATTCAACAAATCACCATGTAATCTCCAAATGTTATTTGAATCTTTTCAACTATCTTCACTCTCTTCCAGTATGCCACCAAATAGGTGAAAAGATGGCCATGTAGTATACATTCTTACTTTTTCTCCCCTCCCAAGAACCAAGGAACAGAGATATAAGTCAACTAAACGAGAGGAACCTAGGATAACTGATGGGCTGAATGACCAAAGGCAGGTAGTAGTTCTTAGCAAGAAGTAGCTGCCCTGTGATTAATGAAGAGGATCTATGTTCCACACAATTCTTCTTGATCAGAAGAATCATATAGAACTGTAAGTTTCACAACCCGTAAGTATTACAAAACTGAGGACCACTGCAGACCATCAAAGAGAGTTTAGCAGGTTTGAGAAAACCTCTTGATTACTTTGAGCTTCAGGTTCCCCATTGGTCAAGGACTCATCTTAATTATTTTTAGGAATCCTTCCAACTTAACATAATTGGATTCTGTGTTGCAAACATTCGATTACCATTTGTACATTGACTTTGCTATTCTACTTTTCTGGAAAAATTAGGGAATTCAGTTATCTTATATTTTCTTCTTTGATTATTTACCTCTGGGGGAAAAATGTATTATTAGCAGAACAGAGGTGGAGCAAAGAAAGTATGCTTACACCCTTTAGAAACTTGTTTACCACAATTCATAAATGACTGGACAACATTATAATTCTCTAACACTCCATTTTTAGGATGCCATGACTCAATAGAAACAACCATATTATATTTGGAGGTGTGTGTGTGTGCATGTGAGTGTGAAGGAAACTTGAAAGATAATTTTTAGTCCTAATCAATACCAAATCAGAAATGTCTTAACAACCTTGCTGTGTTCAAGAATCATGAAGGGGGAAAAATGGTTCTATATTAAGGGAAAAGGAAAGAAAATCTCCCTCACCCCACTTCAGCCTCAATCACGACAATCCACAACTACCTAATATTACTTTCAAAGGAGCCCTTTTCTTTAACCCTAGGGTAAGTTTATCATTAGTACCATGAAACAATGGCCATCTGGATCTTTAAAGTCCTGATGGGCATCCTTGTATGCTGTAGTCTATAACCAAAGTCTTGCATTTCTAGAATAAATCATATTTACAATAAGGATAGAAAATTCATTGCAAATGAATTATGACAAGAACATTGTCATAATGGAGTGTATCCCCCAGCCCAAAGAATGAAGTATTAATTGAAACAGGATCTCAGAAGTAATACAGCTATCATTTCTTCACACAAATCCTACAGCTTTAACTCTGCCAGCTTATTTTGTGCCAGAACATGATTTTTAACAAAATAAGTTTTAGACTACCTAGGTTGATTCATGATCAACATTCTGGACTCTGGCTTCACTTCTGTCTTGCCTTGATCCTCACACCCACGCTAGTCTTGCGTGGTGTGTCTCTAGGGCTTTTGAGTTATTTCTGAATTTTGCCACCCCCCTTCTCCACTTGCATCTTGGATACGTGTTGGATAGATCTTGGATCTAACAAACGCTAACCTCAGCTTTCATTTCTGGGTACAACTGGACACTCAGCCCCAAGCTTTATTCCACCCTAGGTCACTGGGAAGTGCCCTTAGTGATCTAACACCAACCCCAGAGCCTACTCCAATGTCAGACCTTTTGATTTGTGCTTTGGCAATGTCTGACCGGACCCACTGCAGGGGATCTGCCGCTGTTCAAGAGTCAACAATGAGACCAGTATGCCTGTAAAGTCTATGGCTGGAAACTAGTCTAAATAAACAGGATTAATACAGCACAGCAGACAAAAGAATGTATCCTGGCTGGGAGATTAATGAACCAGTTTTCTCAATTCACCTACTGACAAATAGTGCAAAAAAGAGGAAAAGACAGCTATCCCAAAGATAAACAAATTCATATTGCACTTTTCTTGACCATTTACTAATAAGAAACCACTCCATGTTAGTGTTCTCCACTTTGGTTAACATAGGAACCGTCTGAAGTGCTTTAAAAAACACTGGCTTCTGGATTTCATAAAATTAAAAGCATATTTCCATTTAAATGTTTATGGAGATAAGCAATGTTTAACTTTTCAAGTATAGAGTTCTCAACATTTAAAGTGCATAAGGAACTCCCAACTCTCTTGTTAAAATGCAGATACTAGTCAGGTACTAAGGCACATACTTGCAATCTCAGCTACTTGGAAGGTTGAAACAGGAGGATTGCAATTTGGAGGCCAAACTGGGCAACTTTTTAAAAAAATTTGCTAATGTAGTAGGTCATGGAGAAATCTGCAAGGCTGTTTTTGTTTTTGTACCAAGGATTGAACTCAGGGGTGCTTAACTACAGCGCCACACCCCCAATCCTTTTGTATATTTTATTAGAGACAAGGTCTCTCTGAGTTGCTCAGGGCCTCACTAAGTTGCTGGCTTTGAATTTATGATCTTCCTGCCTCAGCCACCTGAATAGCTAGGATTACAGGTGTGCATCACTGTGCCCAGCTGCAATGCTGTTTCTAGCAAGCTTTCAAATGTTGCTGATATTTTGTTGATTCATGAACACCACTTTGAGTAGGAAGATGGAAACTAATACTTAACACCTAAGAAGCAACTTACTCTATTTGCTAAGTTGATTTTTCCACCTGCATGTGGTTGGCTTATAACAACAAAACCAGTGGAGACTCACCTTCCCATTCCTCAGTGCAGTTTTATAAGCTAATTTCACAGGACATGCAAGCTGTAATGTTTAGACTTATCCCATCCATAATTACTGTTATCTATTTCCCTTTATGCTGGGAGCCATCCCAACTCCTCCCAGACCATTACCTTGAGAATATCCACAGCAGTAAATCTTCTCATGGCTTCTCTACAAACAGAAGTCCATCAAAGTCAAATAGAAATAAACTCCAAATATTTACTGGGCACAGGTCTATGGGAAAATGCAAAGAAATACAGGTATTAACCCAGCCAATTCTCCTTTCCTGATGAGAGATAAGCCATGTATTGAAAAATAGGTCCTACAATTCAGGAACAGAAATTCTCAAGACCAAATCAATGATACTGAAGGAAAGCACTGTAGGAGAAGAGACCTGAAAATTGTGCCTGTAGGTTGAATAACAAGGGACAGGCTGGAGGATCTCATCAAGAAGAGTAACTTATACAACTAAAGGTGATAGGAAATGGGCAGGGGGAAGATTCCAGAACCATTCCAGAGAGGGTAAAATCAGCACCACCAAATAACTATAGGTAAATGGCAGAAAAATCAATAAAGAGAAGGGAGGAGTAGATGAGGAAAGGGAAAGGGAAGGAGAGGTCCTGGGGTCTGAATTAGAATAAGACATATTCCGTGGTTGTATAATTATATCAAAATGGATTCTACTGTCATGTATAACTAACAAGAGCCAATAAAATAAAATAAAATATAAAATAAAATAAAAATCAGCACCACCCTAAGACGGAGGCAGGAGAACAAAGGCAGGGACCAAGGCTAGTGAGGAAAACACTTCAACTAGGACAGGAAGGGAAACCAGGATGTGCTAAATCTGAATCCTTTGAGGCCTGGATCTCTTTAGGGCTGATACTTGAAACATGATGTCATGTTGGAAGACAATGGGATATGGAGGATATAAAGGTGGAGATTCTGGGATCCTCCTCCGGCCCATTTCCTATTGAATTGAGTGTGCAAGTTCCTCTCCTTTGTGAGGTTCTCTGCCACCCTCCAGCCTGTCCCTCATTCCCCAGCCTTGGGGGACATTGCTCAGCTGTCTTCTCTCAGTATCCTCTTTTTTTGTCAACTGACTTTTGGTTTGTTCATTTGTTGTTCCTGTCCTCGTCAAGACATTGGGCCCATCAGAGATAGAGACTATTGGTGATAGGTCTTAGAATAATCAATGGCCCATAATAAATATGTATAGTAGGGAAAATAGGTAAAAAATACTTTACAAAAAATTAAGTAAATAAGCAAGTCATGAGGAATTCATCAGGAAGTTTTATCTCTTAATGAGACACATTTAGAATGAAAAAATGACCAGCATTGAAATCTGGGGACCTGGGTTCAATGGGTCAGGTTCAAGCTATGTAGCTGAACCTGGAGTAAAGCTTTCTGATCTCCAGGGAATCATGCTTACTGTGAATTCTTGTGTGCAAAAGGTGCTATTTTTTTTCTACACTTGGCCCTGGACTCCAGGCCAAATTCTCATTTAACTTCTAAAATAATTGTAGCTATTTCCATTGCCATGTGAATGTTTCCTCCAAAAATCATGTGTTTGAAACTTCATGAATAGATCAGTGGGGATTGTAAAAGAATTTGAGGTCCTGAGTTCAATCTCCTACTCCCTTGCCCTTCCCTCTTCCACCAATGATAATGCAGCATGAAAACCCTGGCCAAATGCTGACCCCTTGATTCTGTACTTCCCTGCCTCTAGAACTGTGAATTAATACATTTCTGTTCATTAAGATTATTTAGTTCCAGGTATTCTGTTATAGCAGCACAAAGTGGACAAACCACCACACAGAGGCAAGAATTAAACATAACATGATAAAGATGATGAAGTCCATAGGATCTGCTCTTTGGCTTGAGGCCTTGTGGCATGGTGGAGAAGCCCTGGGTACCAGGTCGAACTGTCTAGATCTGAGTCCCCCATCTGTGTCTATTGGCTAGATGATTTCATGCACATTATTTAATCTCTCTGTGCCTCCATTCCTCACCCAAAGAATCAGGATTTGTTGATTTGATAACCGTTTCGACGCTGAGACTTTCGAGAGTAAACAAAGCATAAGAAACCTCTAATTTTATGTAGATTATGTTCTAGTACCTTTACTAAATGTCTGTTAGTGGGGATAAAATAAGTCTTTATAAGTACTGAGAGTTGTCCCTATCATATAAGAAGTACATAATGACTGTTAAGTATTGCTATTATTACATAAAACCCCAATATATGTAGACTTAAAAGCTGTGCGTATTCACGGTATCCCATTATCCTCCAACATGACGTCATGTTTAAAGTACCAGCTCTAAAGAGATCCAGGCCTCAAAGGATTCAGATTTAGCACATCCTGGTTTCCCTTCCTGTCCTAGTTGAAGTGTTTTCCTCAGTAGCCTTGGTCCTTGCCTTTGTTCTCCTGCCTCTGTCTTAGGGTAGTGCTGATTTAACCCTTTCTGCAGTGGTTCTGGGATCTTCCACTGGCCCATTTCCTATCTACTATCGGTAACAGTGCTACAGCCGAGGTCTGTGTAAGGAGAACAGAATTCTTACAGGATCCACACTGTTTTCTTAGCAGAGAGCCCCTCTGCTTCTTCACATATGGCATGTCCACAGATGCCAAAGTTGGGGCGGCATGTGGCTGTCTTCTTCCCCGTCTCCCCACATTTCAGGTCACAGGCTATTCAGAGTTCTCCAGTTATCTTGTTCCTTTGGGCCTCAGCCCATCCTGACTGCCCTTCAATTCTTTGACTGATTGGACCAGACCTGCCCTTCCCTAGACTGCAGGATTCACCTTCTCCATGAAGGTTCTCTTCATCACCTCCTGATTACCTTGCACCTGTGCTATCTCATCCTGTATTTATACCTACAAGATACCTGTAACATTTTATTTCTTTTATGCTGTCATATATTTGACTCCCTATAGCAGATGAAGTTCCTCTGTCAGAGACAATGTCCTAATCTTCTTTTACCCTCTGTGGCTAGACTACTATTCCAGGGTTTCCCTTTCAAGAGGATAGCTTTCAGTGGCTTATCCCCCCCCCCCCCAGTTTCTGAACACATGGATTCAGTGTACAGGATTGAAGAGGACAGATGATGAACACCATGATGACAACAGTCTGTTTCTGTGACTCACCCAGAGTTACAACAATAAATGAGACACATACAAGCAGCAGATGAACACTGGTCACTGGTGAATCAAGAGGAATAAACAGTAATAATTCCTGGCATTTGTGCAGCTGTCTTATTATCCCAAATTCTGCCACCTAACATGTATTTTATCTTAATAATAATAATGATAGAAAATAAGGATGGAATCTATATTTTATGGAAGGTAAAATAGATAGATATAGGGAGATTGAGTGACTTGTCTATTGTAGATTTAGGAACAAGGAAGATCTCATGTTGGATTTCTTGACTTTAGCTCTGTGTCCTTATACCATGGCATGAATGATGATATTTTAAGGGGCTCATTTACTTAAAATACATGATACATGAAAGATACCATACTGATTCTTGTCATTAGATACACATGAGTAAAAGAAAAAGCAATAGCCCTCAAGATATTAATAGCCTAAGGAAAAATATAGCAGGTATCAATACAATTAAAACTCAGTGTGATAAATATTTACATATAGAAATGTTAAAAACATCGTAGGAACCTACAAGAATATTTAACCTGCCAAGGAATGTATTGGGCAGAGACTTGGGAATGGGAGTGAGAAAGAAAGGGAAATTGCTTAGCAAGGGCTTCCTGCTTAGCAAGGGAAGACAATATATGAAAAATATGTTCTAATTAGGAAAGAAAGGAATTAAGACTGGAGAAAAGATTATTTGGGGAAGAAGTAGCAGAGTGTGCAAGGGAACATAAGCAAGAAAAAAAAATAGCACAAGCTTTCTGAGATTTATTTCCAAGTCTCTTCAAACTGCTACCTCCCTTAAAGGATTTGTTCTAGTGTCCAGATCCTTCCTCACTTGAGGACAGGTTGCCCCAGCTGCTTGGAGAGTCTGCAACAGTTATTGGCTGTTAGGCTCTTTAAAGATTGCCTCAGCTGCAAAGCCCTCTCATCCAAAGTTAAGCTCTTTCCCAGGAAACCCACATTCGATAATAGACTGATGCAGGAGTATAAAGACCAGCTCAGGATACTTTTGAAGGATCATTTTAGCCTCAACTGCTCCCCATGGTGTTGGCTGAGGCTGTTGTAAAAGCTGTATTTCAATCCATCTTCTTCTTTTGTCCAATCCTGCTTCCTCCTCCTCCCTTTCATAAGTGCCAGTCCATAATAAATATATAGCATGTCAGTCTTTAATATATATAGCATGCTCTAATTCTCATTTCATAGTCTGCTTCCTGAGAAACCCTAAGCTATGATTATTGATACCAGGAGTGCTCTGAGAATGTAGGAAATAAGATGGTGTTTGAAACTAGATTGCTTGCTGCTTCATCGGTGGAAAGTGAAACAGAGATAGCTCAGGCACAAGATGAAGATATGATTGTTTGAATTTTCACTGGCAAATTATCGTGGTATAAATGCTGATGGGATACAGTAGTAGGTGCCACGTATCAGGCACTTGAAAAATAAAGCAGCAACAGAAATTTAATGACAACAGAATTTTGTAAGGCTATTTTCTAAGCTCCTTTTTCTGGAAGAAAGCTAGCAAAGCTGAGGGAAATTTATAGGTCATTGAAAGTGAGTGTGGGGCTGGGATTGTGGCTCAGTGGTAGAGTGCTTGCCTCGCATGCGTGAGGTACTGGGTTCGATCCTCAGCACCACATAAAAATAAATCAATAAAGATATTGTGTCCACCTACCACTAAACAATATTAAAAAAAAAGAAAGAAAGAAAGAAATTGAGTGTGAAGGTAGAAAACCTTTCTGGGTAACACAAAAAGTGTCATATTTTCTGCAGTAGGAAGGTATAGATATCTTAGGACCAGGACTTAAATTTAGTAATCAGAGTAGCCAAGCTGTGAAGAAAGTTAAGCTCCTAATCAAGATAGATCATCTATGTTAAATTAGGGCCCTAGCTGGGAAAGAGTAGAACCCTGGCACATGGTGTAGGTATCTGGGTGGAGACCCACAAATATCCTGAATGCTTGGATTCCCTAAAATCCTATCAGACTGCAGAAGTGCTACCCACCCCCACCCAAAGCTTTCTCACAGGAAGAAGTACAGAAGCCCTCCCCCTGCAAGACAATGCGTGTCTCCCTCAGGATGTGCCCACTTCCCTTTCTGGTTCCTCGGCAGATAGCTAAGGTTATGCTGCAACATAACCAAGCCAGGGATACACAGGGCTAATAAGAGATGAAAGATACTATGTCTTAGGGGAGCTGGAAACTTCGCCAGCATGTACCAGCAGGAGCTGGGAAAGTATATGTAGGATTGTGTACAGAGGGAGCTTCATCAAGGAAATGATAACAGCTGGGATAAAGGAGGATTTATCACTTTGGGGATACTTTCTTAGAATACAGGATTTAAAATCGTCTTGAAATCCCCAGAAAATAGTGAGAACTCACTTCTTTATACCTGACCATTTACTTTGTATAGAAAGCAAAGAGGCTGAAGTTCAGACTGCATATGTGGACTTAGCAGCCGTGGAGAGTAGCTTCGAAGTCTGATCAGTCTGGAGAGAGAAACAGGAAGACTAGGGACAAGAGACCTGTGGAAGAGGCCTGTGGAATGACATAGGAAAATGGACTCAAATTACAATATTATGAAAATCTTGGTCTCATATGCTCTCATGAGATAGCATCCAACACGTAAATGGTGCTAAACAACCAAGAAGCCAGAATGACTCAGCCAGTCAAATCAACCTCCTTTGTCACTGTCTACCCAAAAGCTGATACAATGTGTACATGAGCAAGTTAGCTAACATAGTAAGACTGAAGTCCATGAAGGTATCCAAGAGTACGGGTTCCTACTTACCTAAGCTGATTTAGTTACTGCAGCTGCTGAATATTCAAACTGCCAACAGCAGAGACCAAAACTGACTCTTTATCATGGCATCATCCATCCAGGAGACCAAATTTTATCTTGTTTTGTTTTTCTTACGAGCAGGGCCTTGGCCAGCACCACTATACAAGGGTTTATGGAATATCTGAGCCACTGGAATGATATCTCTTATATCTACATCAGAAGAACTAAGTATACAGCAAAATAGATATGAAAGTTGGACCATAATTATGGGATCATCTGGGTATAATATATCCACTTCACTACAAAAAAAACAGCAGTCTGACAGTATATTAAAATAGACTTCTGAAAACATAGCTGAAATCCGGGCTCAGGAACAAAGATTTGCCAGGATGGTGTGGCATCTTTTTGGACTAGTACATGCTTAGATTCCAAGGACTTCATATGGTACTGTGTCTCCTTTCCATCCCATGGTTCTAGGAATGAGGGAGTAAAAGCAAAAGTGATCCCACCCCTCATCTTTCCCAGTGACCTGCTTAAATAATTTGTCTAGCCCTTCTCTGAAATTCTGGATCCAGTGAATGTTGAGATTCTGGTACTCAAAAGGAGAAAAAGGAGAAGACTTCTGCCAACAATTCCACATTATTGTAAGCTCTGACTGCAGCCAGCAATTCCTCCTAGTAACAATTCCACATTATTGTAAGCTCTGACTGCAGCAGCCTTAGGTTCTTGTGCCAAGGAACCATATGGTAAGAGAAGGAGTCACTGTTTTGGCAAGGCAATTAACCAGCCATCAGGTAGTGGTCGGGCTGCTACATGAAAGAGCAGGGAGGAGTAAGTCCAGCAAATTACAATGGCAAATCTTGGTTTTGGAAAGAGTGTGGGGATAATGGATTAAGATTACCCACATCAAGGCTGAGAGTATGGGTTGTGCCATCAGGTAAACAACTGACATCAACAAAAATGCTAGGTAAAAATGAGAAAAATCTAGAATCATAGTGAAGTAGAGAGACAATGATTATATATGTCACCCTGAGATGAACTATAGCATTGGAGCTATAATTTGCCCCACTAACTTTCTATTCTCAGTTACTCCAGGAAGGAAAGTCCAGAAGAATATTAAGGAACTACTTCCTAAATGTACATTGGCAAGCAAATCTGAATAGAGCAAGAGATCAACTGTGGAGGACAATGGGATTCACCATCCAGATCTTTCTTCGATAAAAACTTTTTGAGCTACTTAAATTCTATCAGAAGACAGTCCTTCAAAGATCACCTCAGCTACAGAAATCCCTCTTGTCCAAAGCTCTGTCCTCATTATGGATGCTCACAGCCAATAACTGATTAATGAAGGAGTGTTAAGGGCTGGGCATCTCAGCCCAACTCAGGACAACTCTTAAGGATCATTCCAGTTCCAGAAATCCCTGTGGAATTGTCTAAAGCAGATTTTGTATCTGCGTCTCAGCTCAATACCTCATTTTGCCCAAGCTTTTTCTCTTTCCATCTCTGCAGAGATGTTCATAAGGATATCCCCTTGGCACATGTATTCCAAAATCCTCCATAGAGCTTCTTAGTATAACCTAATCTACAACAGATGTGAATGTTGGACAGAGAAATATCAAAATCTAGGTCATTTGTAAATAAAAAGGAGAAAGATCCTTTTTATTTCCACAAACAATATGATGGGAGTACTAAGGGGCTGAAGATAGTTATTTCATGGAAGTGAAAAGGAAGTAAAGCTACCCAAGCTTTGCATCCTCCTTCACTATAAATTCTGTCAAGATGTAGTGGATAAGAAGTGGCAGATGAGCAGCAGAAAAGAAGGACTGACCACACATATTACACAGATCTCCTGGTTGTCCTCACGAACAGGGATACTCTAATACACTCTCTGGTTTTCTCCTCTACCCAGACATGACAAAGGGCTTTTACTTATCATGGAGAAGACACTAGAAGCTATTCTGTGGCAACTCCAGAGCTAGCCACGCCATTTAGCTAGAAAAGACATAGGCACGGCCCTTCCTCCTTGCTGACAGCCCTCAGAGACAGCACTTGACCCAAGGGCCCCCATTGCCTGGCAAATCACAAGATTACTGAATAAGCAATCACAGGACAGAGTGCAGGCAACAATGCCTTAATAGAGATTGCAAGTGGCCAAATGTTCAGCCCAAACGACCATTCTTGGCAGAGAAACAGAATTCTGAGGACAGAAGGAAAGCTTCAAATGTTTATGTAATTTTCTACAGGGGAAGAGCTTACTGATTCTAGGAAGGGCGGGCCCCGAAGGCTAGCTGCCACACTCTGCTGATTACTCTCAGCCTTAACACTTTGGAAATTCACCTTTAAAGTTTTTGTCTGAATTTCAAGGAACAATAGGCAATTCATTCATTTCCTCCCAGAGGACCTGGCACATGTGACCATCTCCTGAGGAAGGCAATTATCACCTCGAGGTGGTCTGCTGGAAGCATCCTTCTAGTGCAGACTTGGAGGAAGTGAGCCCACATGACCGTCTCAGAAGGATAATCACTAGATTCTGAAGCAAGATTGAGAAGTTTTTATAATGTGCTTCTCAGTAAAGCACACTCACAACTTCAAACTCAGAAAATGCTTTCCTGATTTCTCTCATTTTCCATTATTATTTTCATAGCAATTTCTGGGCAGGCAGAATTTCTAGAAATTTTTAAAATAATTTTCTTTTAATTAATTTATTTGAGGGCATGAATTATATTCACTATGTATGAAGTAATGTCCAGAGATATCTACACTCAGATGGCTTCCAGAAAAGGCATATTCTCTATTTGCAAGGTAGGATCTTTAGAAGCTATATTAGTGTTAAAAATGGACACAGAAATAATGGGCAAAAAGTGGAAAAAGAGTCCAGGGTGTTCTCTCTGGAGACAGTGATTCCACTTCTTCATATCCCCATTCCAATACTTTTCTGCCTCCTCAATGAAGCAGTTCACATCAACTCAATCAGATCAAACCTCTCCTGTGTCTAGATTGGGATGCTAGTTTTACTTTCTATCATAGCTCTTACTTAGCTCTTAGCATAGACTACCTGTGCATATCTGTCTTCTCACCTCTTCAGGTACAGGAGCCATGTCTTCTATGTTTCATATACCTTCCACTTAATTAGAGTGCCTAACATATACCAAGTATTGTGTAAATATTATTAAAATAAATCAAAATGATGTAATTGTGTTATAGGAATAGTTCTTCCAAAAGAAAGAAGAATGCAGAATGGGTAGGCAAATTATCTCGTTTCAAGTTTAAGACTTGGATTTATTTTCAAAATTTCTATCTATTCATTGGTTGTAAGCAATTGACTTTACTTCATTTTTGCATTTCAGAATTGTATTATTGTTTTCTACCTACATTGAAAAAATAAGTAAGGATAACATGAAGGATAAAGTTGGCGACACTTGTGAGGTGCTCTCAGATTCTTTTGTAAAAGACTTCTGAGACTGTTTCACTTATAAGAAATAAAAATCAGTTTCTCCTAAAGGATATTCATGTTGATAGAACCAAAAGAAAGGTGAATTTGTAGGAAAGTTGATATATATTGCCTATAAGTCAAATGAGGCTGAACTATAAATGTTAGGGAAATATAAAAGGCCAGATAAGGCAAGAGATTAACTGACTGAGGATCTTGCATAGTTGTGTAAGTGTAAAGCACACTACTAAGCAAAGAGCATTCCAGGGGAGCACAGGAAAGCCTGTTGAATGTCATGAAATACAGTAAAGAAAAGCATATAAGTTGCAAAGTGTCATAATCATGGAAATGAAAAATGCCCAAAGTGAGTGGAAAACAATTCTGAGGAAGCTGAGCTATAGGTGAAAGCAATCCATTGGGAAAAAAAAAGAAAAACAAAACTCTAAGAGAGGATAAAGAGGTGGCAAGAAGCTCAGGCAAGTCAAGAGATCTCTCTGTGGAATACAAGGGTTGCTGTCTATCAACCTACTTGCTGAAAGCAGCCCAGCAAAGACACAGCATAGAAACTCACTGTACAGCAACCTCCCCTAGTCATTGCCTCTAATTTTAAGTCTTAGGGACAAGAAAATGTCATTCTTCCTTTTTTGAGAAATAATATATAAATCTCTTGATTATTTTTATAAAAAAGCAAAATTTATGTTGTCCAAAAGTAAAGATGGAAAATGTATGCCTGAACTCAAATTTGAATCCAATCAGAGAGAGACTTATATAAGAGGTACACCATCCATGTAATGATGACTTCCCACAGTATGTTAGCATTCTATTGTCTTGTATTTTCACCTGACAGTATGAATCCACTCTTTACCACTGGCTTTCGCTGCAACTCATGCTTACTTTGATCAATCCCTTGCCACAACTGCAAATAAGGCTCTGAAAATAGGAGGCCTCTGACTGTTTCATATCCCTGCTGTGCTCTCAGGGCAGATTGTAAAACCTGGAAGAAAGCATCTATGGACAGAAGAAAGACTGCTAAATCCTCAAGGGCTCAAACAAAATTCTTCCCATTATATACTGCTGAGATCTGTAAAGAGGTAATAATTTTCCATTGCACCAAAGTTCACTGTAATAAATTGGTGATTACAGAGAAGAACAAAATTCATGACTTTCAACTTCAGGCTCTATACTCTTTCTTGGCAACCCCTGGGCTTGACCTAACAGAAATAGTTCTCATGGAATGGAGACTGATGACAGGGAATATTTGGTATTCATGTGTTAAATCTATTAAAATGATAAATTACTGTTATATAGGTCTAAGGACAATAAACTTGTGTTCAAAATAGTAGGATCATTGTACCTTTACATTTCCATGCAGATATTTTTCCTCAGTTATCTGGAACAAATCTCCTAACAGGTAGGGTGATTCACAGACTCACATGACATTGTTTGGTTTGATATGCTTAGGCCAGGAAATTGACAAATTAAGTGCTTCAACTAATTGGCTGGAGCCAAGTTTAAAAACAGCAAGAAGGTGAAGAAAATGAATGACAAAGTCTAGACTGTAAGATTTGCTATTTTATGTTCTACACAGAGTACAAAAGTGATTTTACTCTCTCTTCTCAGCTCTGATGCTCAACCGGTCTTGAGTTAAGTATCTTAAGAATGTTAACTACAGCACACATCAAACAAACAATTATTTGGTATTACAAGGCTTCTTTCCACTGACTCAGCAAGATAATTACCACCACCTTTCTCACTGTCCAGCCACTAGACTGTGGGCAAAAAGAATTCAAGAGCAAAACATTCAAAATGGTGGCCATCCACAATTTCACTCTCTGGAAATATGCCACATTAAAATATTTCAAATGTCAAAGATCTGTGATCCAATTTCAAAAGATAATAATTTGAGTGCTTTCCAGTGAAGTTGTTTCTAAACTTCCCACTTACTTCACAGTAAGTGTGAAGTTATTACTTATTGCTCTCATAGATTTTAAAAAGATTCGTTTTAGTGGTTTGATTGAGATTAGACTGAAATTCTCTCTTAAAACCATGTCTTTTTGGGGCTGAGGTTATGGTGCAGTGGTAGCGTGCTCGCCTAGCATGCGGGAGGCACTGGGTTCGATCCTCAGCACCACATAAAAATAAAAATAAAGATATTCTGTCCACCTACAACTAAAAAATAAATATTTTTTAAAAAACCATGTCTTTTTATTCTTTATTAAAGAAGCCTATTTATTCAATCTTCTTTCTTGGGTTTGGAGAATTCAGAGATTGATGAAAAACAAAATCTATAAATAGATATAATTTGATCTGCCAATTGAAAAAGAATTGAAAAATAAATAGTTTTTAAAAAGCGATCCTTGAGATAAATTAAACATAATCCTGGAAAATTGAATTGGAGCTTATTCAAATATTTGCTTATTTGTCCATGAGCTTTGTTTTCACATAAGTAGAAGGATGCTAGTAAGAAGCAACTGTTACTAAAATAACATTCATTCTCTAGAATGACATGTCTTAAATTTTTTCTTATTGTTAATTGCGTTTCTAAACAGTGCAGCCCCTGATTGAAGATGTATTTATATAATCCTAAGCCAAAAGAAAAGGAAGGAAGGAAGGAAGAAGGAAGGAAAGAAGGAAATGGTAAAGAAAAACAAAACCTTTTTATTTAAACAATAAAACTACTTCTGATTTTAACATGATAAGTACATTTAAACAATAATCATTAGATCACAAAAAAGCTTAGTTTCAAAGGGTTAATTTGATTATGAGTAATTAAACTACATAAACAGAAGAAAGATAAAGAGTTAGAGTATTATTTAATTTTGACCTAACTCTCCCTAGTAAAATGATAAAAAATGCACTCCCACAAGAAAAACAATATTATTGTACTTTAAGGACTAACTCTTATTGGCTGAAGTAATCAGGAAGCACTACAAGAGGAGAAATATGTTTGATTTATAAACCTATTCTCGACTTCTAATACATAGTAAATGCTTGACATTTTTGAAAATCTAAACATTATTTGGCTGATCCCTTGTTCAGGGATATCAGTGATATTAATATGTAACTAGCAATATATGTAACAATGTATTTATAGATAGATAAATAGACATATGCTAATCCAAAATGACCAAATAGTCTATGATTGTCTCACTGAATTAAGTAATAATAAATTATATGAATGATCCATTTATTCATTCAGTAAATATGTGCTGTCATTTGTTACTCTCTTGATCTTCAGTAATAGATTATAGATCTGCCTAAAAATGAAATATGTGCAGTTCACAAGGCTGAAGTTAGCATATTCTTTTAAATTCATCTCCTGAGACTGAATTTAAAGCAGTTTCACTGTGTTTGAAATGAAGTGTCTAGAAGTTTAACATTTAACCTGCTCCATAGGCTGATGGTAAGGAAATTACTAAATGGAACATTTTGAGATGAACATTGCAAAGAACATCATCAGAAGGAGAGCTACTGAATTGTGACTCCATTGCCCCAGGAAAGTAGTCAAAGGGTCCTAAGAACAGTTATACCCCTTACATTGGGCAAAAATATCCTCCTGGCAGAGACTCAAAGAGCTGTGCCAATTGGGTCATTAAGAAAATGCTTACATTGAAAGTTGCCATTGGAGTTGTTTTTTAGAACAGCTCTGCTCTTAAGCCGGAAGAAATGGACTGTGAAATGTTTGATGCTTCTGGACTTAAAAGAGGGACTAAAGAACAACAGCTTATTGCGGGGGAAGAATTTTACAATGAGTTTGAACCAGATGACCTGCTAAATCTTTACCATCTCTCATTTCTGTGATTCAACTCTAGTGCAGTTAAACACATCATAAAAATAAAGCCATGTGGGAACCTGACCATCAATAACAACAAAAATAATAACACTCTGAGCTCCCTCCTTAGATGAAAATCTCTGTGCGTTTTCACCAACCATTTTGCAAACATTATCTTTTTAATTCTCACAAGATTCAAGGTGTGTGGAAAGCAAATATTATTAACTCATTTTGCAAATGGAAAATTTAAGTTCATGCAGTTTGACTTGCCCATGGCCACAAAACAAGTTAACAAAGGAGATAAATCTATTGGCACCAAAGGTAGGCTTCTAGAAAACATCAGCCCTCCTGACATATTAGAGGTTAAGGTAAGGTCTTTTTCAGAATGTAGCAATGATATAAATAGGAAAAAAAGGCATACAATTACAATTCTAAGTAAAGGAATTAGAGCAACATGATGTGAGCTGTAACTATGTTTAAAAAGGTTGAGAGAAAATAAATCTGTGTACTCTCCCAAAGGATGGCTTTACAGAGGGTAATAGGAAGGTACTAGAAAGAGTCAAGCTACTGAATTAAAGTGATAATAATTTAATAAAATAATAACCAGAAGTCAGAATAACCAGATATCTGCTATTTCGTTAAAATAATTAGAGGAACTGAAATTCTGTCATGATGAATTTTCTCTTCTTTTCTTTTTTTGGTACTGGGGAATGAACTCAGGGTTATGTGCATGCTAAACACATGCTCTATCACTGAGCTGTACCTTCAGCCCCAAGTCTAAATTTTTAAACAATATTGAATGTGCATGACACTACTTCTATACTTCAGCCTTAGAGTAAGTTCCTGTACTATCTGGCCACAAAGAAACAAACAAACAATAAATAAAATAAACAAGTCAAAAACTATGTATTACTTAACTATAAAATGAATGAGCAAATGACTTAATAGATTAAGTAAATTTTCCAAAACTGAAAGAAAGAAACTTATTTGGATCACCCACTTCTTTGCGGGTACAACTAAAATTTCCTAATATAAGTAATAGCTAAATCAAACCTAACTCATTGTCCAAAAGGATAGAAGACTAATGAAGAAAATGTCAACAATGAGGATACTTTTTGTTTCAAAAAGGCTGCTGTTATTCAGATTGCCTTGGGCAGGCTCATTTCCTAACTTTTTGCACAGCTCCCCATTCTAGGTATGTACTTCCCTACATCCCAGCTCCACCTGAACAATTCGAAGCTGCTTGTCCTTCCATCATAGTGAACATGTTACTCCAGCCCTTTGGGCACCAGATACTAGGACTGTGCTTCAAGGAGCCACAAAAATCCAAAGTGCTCTTAATATAGACTGCTAAGTCAGAGGCAGGACAAGGCAGAGTGAAGGAGACAGCATGGGGGAGTGTCATAGCCTCCCTTCATTGAGCCCAAAAGGGATGAATATGTTAGACCTCTCCTTTCTTTTAACCTCAAATAGATGAGAGTCTACAATTATTGACTGTGGTTGGATACCTGTATTCTCAGTCTTCTGGAATATAGAGCTAAGTATTAGTGAGAATGGCTTAAAATGGGGAGAAGGTAATCAAGTAAAGTGAGGAAAAATGCCATTTCTGAGGAGAGAGATTATATTAACAAAAACACTCATGGGGCAACATGTTGAATTTATCTTTTTCTCTTCTCCACTTATGATTAGTCTTTAGGACCAGCAAATATACAACACAAAGTCAATAAGCCTAGCACCATCCTGTGTGCAGAGTATCATAAATACAGTAACGTGACAGATTTTGCATTCTTTTGACTGGTCCAGCGGGAATACACCTTATGATGATTAAGAGGCGTGAGAACCTCCAGATGTCCTGTGCCTGGCTCCCTCCTGAACCACAGACAGGACCCAGCATTATCAATTTGTAAACACTACATTGACTAACTTATTAATTCCTTCAAGTACAGCTTTCATCCTGAGCCAGGCAGTTAATTGCCTTTTCCATTTGTCTATGCAACAAGTATGTATTTTATAATTATATAAGGTATTTTTTATATATAGATATACTTAGATGTTTACCACATACTATATATTGCATTGTATAATATAGGTGTAATACATGTATTGTACATACTGGGAGTTATGAAAATTACATTTGTTATTGTGGTGAATGTTGTCATGAGCTACCTAACTTCCCTGTAAGGTAAGAATGAAGAACTTATTCCTCTGCTGCTGGAATGCTGTGGGAAAATGGCCCTCCCTGTCAGTCCTGCTTTGGAGCTCTCTCATATGAATGAAAATATCTCACCTACAGTTCCTCTGCCTCCCAGTTACTGGTCTTCCACACCCAGTAACTGATCAACGCAGGGAGGTCCCTTTACCCAACTCAGCACAACTCAGAAGTGCTATTCTAGCTCCAGAGCTCCCAGTAAGCTTGGCTAGTTCCCTGTATTACAGAAGAGCTCAACCTTTTTCTCTACCAAATTCTTCTCCTTGCCTTCTCTTCTGTGTTATTGATTCCTGAGTGCATGTGCTAACAAATGCCTGTGTGCTTATTTTCATCTCAGTATCTAGTTTCCTGAGATTTCTTCCAAAAAATAATCATCATATCAATCAGTATTTCTTCATGAAGACTTAAAATAAGATAATAAATATAGTAGTCCAAAAGCTGGACAGATCAACCATGTCATTATTATGCCTGGATTTGGAGAAATGGAGGACAAGTGGTATTTATAATTCAATAGGTAATAAGCTTTCAAAGTGAATTTCACATTTGTCAGAAGTTTGGATATAGAATTTGAGGATGATTCTATGTAGAAATAAATCTAGCTCTTGTAATGTTCTAATGGTAGAAATCCAAATTCATTACTAAGCAATTATTTGCCTTCTACCATAAGGGTTGCCTATTGATATATGAAAATTGTGGGGTAATAGAGGGACACCTAGGTCTCAGTACCAACACCTCCTCTTGTCATGCAGCATTAGGCAAGTCACTTAAGCTCTTAAGCTTCATTTTCCTCATCTGTTTAAGGATAATTATGATACCAAAGAGAAACAAATTATGTTATCTGTCCTGCTCAATGCTTGGCATATTGCATCAATCCGATAAACTGTTTCCTTCTGATGTTGAAGAGTGGTGTTTCCTTTCAACCTCACAGTAAGGAAGGTTCATATTCCAGTAAGGCTCCAAGGCAGTACAAAGAAGATTCCTGTGGATTATGGCTTGATTGATACAGATATTTTTAAAAATTAAGAAATTGTGAAAAGTTCACACTTTCTCTGATTTCTCAGACTCATGCTTTCTATCACCTATCTGTCTTCACCATACCTTCTAGAACTTGATTTTTCTCCCTAAGAGGCTCATGGATGTTAGTTTTCTTCATTGTGATCAAACCTCTAAGTGATAGATAGCTTCCAGTGCTTATCAGAGACAAGCACTTTGTATTATTCGTTCTGCAAGGAATCCGTTGACTGGTGGATTTGAGAAAGTAGCCTTAGCAACATCTTTGCATTCTATTTTCAACCAAATGTAAAGTCACTTTCCTCAAACTTAACCAACCTGATGGATTTCATTCGAATTGCCTAAATATCCGACTCGTGATCCAATTAGTTGATATCCTCTCAAAGGCCCTCTGTTTCTCTTCTCTTTCATTCTTAGGAGCCTCTAAAGGAAGACTTCCTTGCCTTTAGTAAGTTCTTTCTTGTTCTCCAGCAGCATACAGAGTCCACTTGAGTGGGGCACCTTCGACCCTTGTTCTTGCGGCGTCCCCATAACAGCCTTGACACTTGGGCCAGGGAACCTCCTCCCAAGGTTCACAGAGTGACAGACACTTAAGCAAACAAGACCAATCCTGCTCTGTTGTCCTCTGTAGTGTTTATGGCACCCAAGTTGAGCCATGCAGCTAGTTTTGGGAAATGAAGCTCTCAACATTATGTGCATCCACAAGACTGGTATCTTAATTAGAATAAGATATACTCCTTGTTTGTATAAATATGTTAAAATAGATTCCACTGTCATGTATAACTAAAAAAAAAAATATTGAAAAGAGTGCAGGAACCAGAGACAAGGCATGTCCACCATGCTGACGTGCCTAGCCAGCAGGGAGTCATTTCACCGTTTGAACAAGGCCTTGACATATGTATTTATGTTTCCAAACATCACTCTAGCTGAAGTACAGAGGATGAATTGGAGGGAGGTGGAGATTGGTGGAACAGAAAGAAATGATCATGCAGATTTTGTCATAGTTTAAGAAATAGAAAGCACAGGCCTCATCTTGAGCAGTGGTTGTGTGTCTGTGCTGTCTGAAAGGAAGATTGTCTGCTCTAGGCTATCCTCATGCATCTTTTATGTAAACTGGTTTCTTTTTAACTTTGATCAGTGATTTTTTTAAATGTTTTTTTTAAAGGACAACAATTTTTTGTAACTTTATTTTATTTGTTCATATTTTATGCAGTGCTGAGGATTGAACCCAGTGCCTCACACATGTTAGGCAAGCACTCTACCACTGAGCCCTGATCAGTTAAGTTTAATTGCAAGAGATTGAAAATCAGGGGGAAAAAATCCACTGTATTTCTCTCGAGGCCTCAGGTGACACCTCTAGCAGCGTTTGCATTTCCTGCTTGGCTCTAGTTCCTCTGTGCACACGTGCCACAGCTCTGGCTTCTACTCCAGGATCCCACCCCTTGCTCTGGGAACCCCACTTCCTCCCTTTGTCTGTCCAGCCCAGAGTTGATTGGAGCTTCCTGCCACAGCTAACATGAATTGATTCATTGTCTCCTGTTTGACTTCTCGCCTTTTCCATCACCTGCACAACCAATTCTCCATGTAAAATTCTCTCTTCTAAAATATTTGAAGAGATTTTTCCTGGTTTCACCCTGAATGAAATATTTAAGGGGCAGGATTGTTGGGGCTTTGTGAAGGTAGTCCTCATGGCTAACTCGAAGTTTGCTTCCTTCTGTGCATATTCCTCAACCACCTGGATATCATCTCTTTACCCTCTTCTTCAGTGGGAAGCTATTTGCAGTACTGTAGAAATTTATAGTCTCAAATTCCTTGTAACAAATATAAAAGATCAAAAACTATGGAATGCTGCCTGTGTCAGGCAGATAAGCCTCCGCAGGTGCTTGATTTCCACAGGAGCCATTCGTGCTCTGAGTTTCCCAGGCTTCAGAATGTCAGCTCCTGAGAATGTCAGCTCCTTCAGAATGTCAGACTGAGAATAGAGCCCTGCCAGACCAGGCCAAATCCCATGGGCCAGGCATCAGGATCAGATGGAACCCACCATATGAAAATCCAACAGAGTTAAGATACCATTTTGATAGGTGTGATCAGGACAAAGGAATGTCAGTTTCCAGCAACAATCAAAGGGCATGGAGACTTGGTGAGCATATGAACACCCAGCTTCCAAAGGTAGATTAGCACAAGAGTGAAATATGCCTAGCCTGGTCAAGTAGGAGGAAAAATGGACACAAATGCCTTATGAGGTGCTAAGGAGGTCTTAGCATCTCATGCCTAAAGTATGAGGCCATGCTGCCTTGCCTAAGTAGTGAAGAGACCTGCCCAACAGGAGTGATCTCTCTTCCAGAAAACTAATTTGTAACTAATAAAAGGGAAGTGGAGGTTGAATGACTGACATGCATCATTTTCATTTAATGTTATTATTTTCTTTATTAAGTAAACTTTTAATTTTAGAATAGATTTCATTTACAACAAAGTTGCCAAGATAGTACAGAGTCCCAGTATCCTCTTCACCCATTTTCCCCTACTGTTAATATCTTTTCTTGTTCTTGGTTTAATTAACCAATTTTTTTTTCAGTACTAGTGGTTCAATCCAGGTTCTCATGCATGCTAGGCAAGCACTCTACCACTGAAGTACATCTGAAACACTTTTAAAATTTTTTAATTTGAGTCAGGCGCGGTGGCTCACGCTTGTAATCCCAGCACTTAGGGAGGCTGAGACAGGAGAATCGCGAGTTCAAAGCCAGCCTCAGCAATGGCGAGGCACTAAGCAACTCAGTGAGACCCTGTCTCTACATAAAACACAAAATAGGGCTGGGGATGTGGCTCAGGGGTCGAGTGCCCATGAGTTCAATTCCCGGTACCAAAAAAAAATAAAAAAAATAAATAAAATAAAATTTTTTAATTTGAACTAGAGTCTTGCTAAGTCTCTCAGGCTGGCCTTGAACTTGTGATCGTCCTGACTCAGCCTCCAGAGTAGCTAGGATCACAGGACCATCATGCTCTGCTGTTAACATCTTCTTGTGGTGTATTTCTTAAAACTGAGAAAACAATATTGCTATATTGCTACTAGCTATACTCCATACTTTATGTGAATTTTACTAGTGTTTCCCTTATATCCATTTTTTTCTAGAATTCCACTTCATTTTTAGAAGCATTTTATTTTTATTTTCAATCCACCTCAAAACTTAAAGAAAAAGCACTTTTTCTGATTTAGTTTATTAAAGAAAGGTCCAAATACATCCCCAGAATTATTTATATTATCTCAAACTTCAGCGCAATGCCTCGAGGAAGACTAAACTGAATGTTCTTGTTTATGTGCATGTACTTAGAGTGCTTGGAGGCAAAGGAGCCAACCACATGTTCAAATCTCAGTCCACTACTTCCTATGTGGGCAGCTTGGGAAAGTACTCAAGTGTTTAACCTCTCTGGGCTTTAGTTTTCTCATCAAAAGATGAAAAGTGATAATACCTTACCTCATGGGTGTGTTACATACATTACAATTAATAATAGATATAAATCACTTAGAACCACCTGAGTGCACAGTAAGCATGGGATTAATCTTAGCTGTTATTACTGTTACTGTTTCTATATAATTCCAGAATATCCTATGTACTTCCTTTCTAGACATTTATGCTTTTAATGTTTCATATCTGTCTTCACTTCCAAACTGCAAAAAGTCTTCATGAGTTTAAGAACATTCCTGCCTAACTCACAGTAGGTGCTCAGGAAATAATCCCATAATTGTTTTACAGGCTGAGTGCAGAGCCATTAACCAACCATGTGAAGTGTGAAAACTTAAAGGATGAGAAGTAAATGAGATTCAGATAAAATGACAGAACAATAAACAGATATATAGACATATATATGATGGGAGAGATGCAGGTAAATACAAAGGTCAAGTGGGGACAAACTATTTTTTATTTTATTTATTTTATTGGCAAATAAAGTTGTATATACTTAAGGTGCACAACATAATGTTCTGAAACATTGTAGAATAACAGAATTGAACTAATTAACATATGCGTTACCTCACTATTTATATTTGAAGATGAGAACACATAAAATCTACTCTCCTAGCAATTTTCAAATACATAATACTTCATTATTAACTATTGACATCATGTTGCACAATCTCTTTTATTTATTCTTACTTACTTAAATTTTCTCAGCCGTTGATCTAAGACACCCTGTCCCTGCTCATATTTAAGCTCAATTTCTCTTTATGTGTGACATGTCCTGAAAGGGAATGTATTTTCCCTAGATTAACGATTAACAAAAGTTCAACAGGAGGACACTATCCTTTCAAGCACTGCTAGTGGAGAATAGGGGCTAGGGGATTCTGGACATGACTCCCAGCTATAGCTTTCTGGTAAAGCTGGCACTTACGGTGCACATGGGACAGACAAACATATCCAAATGTTTCTTGCCAGATGCCCTGGAAAAATTAACATGTTCCATGTGTGAATGTTCAGGGGCTCTGTGAATTGCAAGCACAGGTGTCTATAAAGCCACCTATATTTCTGCCATCAATGCAACTTTAAAATGTGCTGCACTCTTATCCAGACCTCCAGTCAAGGAAGTTGTTAAATGCATTTTTTTTTCTTCTTTCCTGTAGGTTGCCTCTGCCTTTGAGATCTTGCTCAGCAGTTGTCCCACAGGGTGGAGGTGGAAGGAGCAGCTGCAGCCTGGCTTATGCCATCATCTCTCTGGTATGTCGCTTCCTTGCACTCTCCTGTCGGGGAAGATCCCACCCATCCTTTGCATTCCTCCTGTGCAAGTTGTGTCAAGGAGAGGCAAGAGAGGAAGCGATTCCCATCCTCCAGGGTGTAATCAAAAAGGAAGGTTTTAATTAGCTTCTCAGGATGTTCTCAGTTTCTGCACAAAACAGCCCTTCCCTTTTTTGGCATTAGAACACTTCTTGGATTCTTCAAGAAACACATAGTTTTGTTCTGTCAAGCACTAAACTCTGTGTATTCAAATGTAATAAGGAGTAGTGAAGCCTCTTCTTTCTAACACTTTTCACAGTTGTAATCTTACATTTATTTGCACAATTAGCTGGTTTATGACTGTCTCTCCACTATAATGAGGACTCCAAGAAGACCATGCTCTGTCTGATTTTGTTCTCCATTGTATCCTGAGAACAAGGCAGTGTGCCTGACATACACTAGACCCTCAATAAAATGGTTATGAAATAAAATAATGAACATACACTAAAGATGTTTCTGCTGTAGCAAACATCAGGATATAGAGCTCTCATATACTGAAGTCTACGTGGCTCCCAGGGACTGCAGCTGCAAAAGACTTCTAGTAGGGGAACTGATGGTGATATAATCTTTTCTATGTAACCAGATGCTATTCTAAGTGCATCACATATGTGGTCTCTATTAGCTCAGAGAATCCCCTTAATACTGTGGACTTGATTCTGCCATTATCCTTGTTGGACAGATGTGGAATCTAAGACACAGAAAGAGAGGTTGCTATGGTTTGAATATGATTTTTCCCCTAAAAGTTCATGTTCTGGAGGTTTGGTCCCCAGAATGACAGCACTGAGAGGTGGGACTTAGTGGGAGATGATTAGTTCATAGGGGACCTTAGAAGGAATGAGTGTAATGCCCCTACTGCAGGAATGCATTAGGTCCCCTGGGACTGAATTGCTTACTCAAAGAGTGGGTTGTTAGAAAGCAAGTTTGGCTCTCTGGGCTTTCTCCTTCTCTCTCACCATGGAGCTTACTTGTATACTATTCTCATGAGCTCTGTTGTTATGATGCAACATCTGGCCCTTGCCAGATGTGGCTGTCTGATCTTGGACTTTTGACCTCCCCAACTGGAAGCTTAATAAATCTCTCTTACTTCTAAATGACTTATTCTAAAGTATTTCCTTATAACAATGAAAATGGACTAAGGCAGAGGTTTAGTGATAGTTCCCAAAGCCACACAGCAGCTAGAGCTAGTGGAGTGGAATGGAACACAGCCCAGCTGGCTCCAGAGGCTGTCCTGATCTACTGCGCAAGTCTACCTCCTGGGGTACTATAGGGACAGCACTGTGGAATCCACAAATTCTAACCAACATAAATGATAATATGCTAACCAGACAAAAGAAAAAATAATGAGATCAGCTCTAGTGTAGACAAATGTGGATAAATTTATACTTAAGGATGCCCATATATAAACACACAATTAAGATCTGATAAAAATCAGAGACTATGTATCATAACTGGCCAAAATAAAGATAAGCAAATTTCTTTCTCAAATGTCTTTAATATCAAGTGCGCTCAGAAATATATTGAGTTAAAAACCTTTATTGTTGTCTAAAATATCACCTTAAGGACAGTTGTCATGAACATATACAAATTAGCTGCCCACTCTACGCCAAAGACTTCAAAGAACACTGTCAAATTGCAAGTGGCTGAAAAATAGAAGTTAACTCCTATTAAAACAAGATTTGAGTATAAAACAATATTCCTACAGCACTGAAAGATATGTACTAGAATTCCAGCTGGAATTTTAGGCACCAAGAAATAGCCAGGAAAACCTTTCTCTCTTTTCAAAATTTCCATTGCACTGTGTTCCATTTTTCTTATTCTCAACATTGAATGCACATGTCTTATCTCCCCACAAAAATTGTAAACTCCTTAAATCAGCAACTGTGTCCGCAGTAAAAGACAATGTCCCAGAAAGAAATGAACAGAATGTTTATTAGTAAGTGGAATTACTGCTTAGTATTTGTACGACCTTGGGCAAGATATTTAACTTCTTTCATCCTTGATTTATTCCTCTATAAAAAGAGATTATATGGTATTATTAGCTGGAATTTTAAAACAGCATTTGGGACTTTCATTAAACATGGAAGACTGAAACATATGTGCTTTTCTCCAGAAACACATTAAAATTTTGGTAACTGAATAAAAGTTCTCAAACCTATAAAGGCAAACAGAAAAAAATCAAGAGAAATGTGATGAGAAACATATTTTTATATATGCTTTATAGATATGTACAAATATGTACGACTATATAGGTACTTCTACATCAGCACGTATTTGAATATGGATGTTAGTTGTACATATTTGTATACATAAATGGAAAGCAATGGATGGATAATAGTAATAATTTGATGAACATGAAACTGTGTAGTGACTGAAAAAGGCTTATTTGCACTTCAGAATCTCAGGAGGCTTAGGAGTCAGGGAGAGAGGAAGCACTTTGAAAGTAGGGTGTTGGAAGGGACAGAAAGAAGAAGGCTGATTGAAAGACTTTGTAAGCAACAGTGAAACACCTGGATGACTTCCCTCCCCACACAGCCAGGTGTCCAAATGGCTTAACTATGAATAATATGTATATTCACATAGCAAGGTACTGACTGAATAGTGATCTGACCTAAACTTATAATTTTAATTATATTGAAATACAAGAGAAGGAGAAATATATGTTGAGGTCAAAGAGAGGTATTTGAGGAATCTAAATCATTGCCTTCCACAGTAGAAGGTTCATAGGTAAAATAAAAAATCAACAAATGTTTAAATAGCTAAATAGAATATTGCATAAAATTGGAGGCAAATACTAAGAAACAACAAAAAAAAGTGGCTAAAAGGATTAAAAGTGGTTTCTTGTGAAGGATAAGAATGGAAAGGGGTTGATGTTTTACCTTATAAGCCTTGAAGAATATTGACTTCTATTCATGTATATTTTCAATCATAAAAATATTTTAAAAGAATGTGAGGCTACGGAAGATGGACAAGAAGCAGCAGTGCTCCCTTTAACTCTGTGCATTTTTATCTTTCCCACCTATTTTTTACACTCATGGTTATTGCCCTGCAGGTTTGCATTAAATATTTGCTAAATGACTAAGTGAGTAAATCGTTAAGGTTCAAATATTAAATTACCAACCAAGTCTTCAGGAAAGAAACAAAGAAGGATTATATTTATTGCCTTATATTTTACAATGTAAGGAATGAAAGAACTGTCAACAAAGTTTTGAATAATTCATGGTTGGTCATTTGGGCATTTTTTCATGGAAGGGACAGGAAGAAGCTGCTATAAGTAGGCAACCATGTACCTGCTCCAAAGACATGGCTTGTAAAATATGAGAATTATGTTTGACTTGAAAAGCTCCCTTAAAATACTATTGGCTACCTACACATGACAGGTAAATTAATCCAGGAGTATCAACTCTTAACAAAACCTTTGCTGCTACCGCTACATCTGCTCACATTTCCTTACAGCCTGTTCTCACTCCACAGTCACGGAGGTGGCTGGTTTACCATTTATACTAATCAAGTGGCATGATCCCTAGGCATACCTATTCTTGGGGAGTGTAAAACACCTGAGCACATATACACTCAGAATCTGCACAGCACATACAAGCAACCATCACCTTTAAGAGAAAATTTTTACACTTTGGTTCCATATTTATTACTCTGTCCAAAGAGATTCCTCTCTCTGGAGTTTTCCATCCTTCTGTTCTCTTCTACAGCATTCTTTCATTAGGATTAATTAGGACAAAGAGATTCGAGTAGGAAGAGAGAAACAGATTCAAGCTAGCAAATTCCATCTCCTTCCAAAGTCCACTCTGCTGTTGCATTTCTCTGGCGATCCCTCCCTGCCATGGGTACAACTGCACTGATGTGCAGATCAATGGCCTACGCTCCAACCAAGAGAGCAACATCATGGATCTGTCCCACACTTGGCTGGCTTGTGTGCTGAAATGTTTGAAGTTGAAAAATAGCATGAGGAGACCAAAGAGTAGTTTTTCTTTTCTTTTCTAAAAGAATTGCTTTTGAACAATCCCAATAGCATGCCCTTTTGAAGGTTTCTGTTTAAAATTATATCTCCAATAGTAACAGCAGATTAAACTCTCTCTCTCAACAACCACATATACTGCTCAGCAGAGCTGGTGACTTATGATGAATAATCCCCTCTGAAATATAAAACCCAGTCAAATAACAAAGGTTCAGATTAAACCCAAGCCAAGTCAACAGATGCCTGGCACCATGTACTAAATGCCAGCAAATGGAGGCTCCTGTGGAATGCACGAGGGAGGGAATTCCAGAGACACTGAGTCAGCCTCAGAGCTGTCTTACCACAATGGGGAGTGGGGAGAGTCACAGGAAAAGTCTCAGGTGAAGAGTTCAAATTTAGCTAAATTCATTTTCTTATTGAAACCTTCAACGATATAAGATTTCTAATAATGAAATGATGATCTGAATGATGGCTAATATTGTTTAGTATAAATTCAGTATCAAAAAAGAATAAGAATGGTGACTCAAAAGGAAGCAGAATATTTGTAAAATTGAGAAAATATTGGTGTATTGGTGGACATGCTGTGGATTCACCTAGGCCAATATTGCTCTTCAAAATTGTTAGGTTCTATCTGGTCACTTTGCCCCAGAATAATGTCATCCAATTTTGCTACCATTGATGACAGCAAGTCTCAAATTGAATTCTGCTGCAGATAAAATCATTATTAAGCAGGCACAAAACATCATGCAACCAGTACAATATGCCTTATATTGTTCCAGCAATCTGACCATTTAGGATGCTTACACCACATCCTATATGAAAATTTCTTCAAAGCAAATGAAACAATATTTTGGAAGTAAGATTGAGTTTAATTCAGGTAAAAAGACACTGTGAATCAATAGGTTAACTGGAGACTGTCAGAGGCCTTGGGCACCATGCAGAAGGGTACAAACCATGTCACCCACTATTCTTTTATGCCATGTTTATGCCTGTTGTATTTTCAATATTTCAAGTCATCTCACATGTCCAAATGCACTAATTTCACAAACAAAAACTATGACATTTTCTGTGCCACTTCATAACTTGATATTCATTGGGCATCTGAATTTCTTGCAAAAACTAACTCTATAATAGAGCCTTTTAATTAGATGTTAATCAACTGTCATGTGTGCTAAGTTAAAAAGCATTTCCCCAAAATTCATATTTACCAGGAACTTGCAAATGTGACCTTATTTGGAAAAAGAATCTTTTCAGATGTAATCAAGTTAAGATAGTGGTAACATTAAATTAAGATAGGTCCTAATCAAATGACTGATGTCCTAATAAGAAGAGAAATTAGAGATACTATGTTAGTCAGCTTTCCATTACTGTGACAAAACACCTGAGATAAAGAAACTTATAAAAAGGAGAGATTTCTTTTTACTCATAGTTTCAGAGCTTCCAGTTTATAGCCCCTCGATCCTGTTGCCTTGGGTCTTTGGTAGCGAAATAAATTATGGTGGGAGCATGTGGTGGAAGAGGCTTGTTTACTTCATTGTAGCCCTGTAGCAAAGAGAAAGGAAGAACCTAGGATTCTTAATATCCCTTTCAAGAGCACAGCCTCCAATCACCTAACTTCCTTCCACTAGGCTCCACCTTCTAAGGCTCCATTAATTCCTAATAGCACCACCAACTGACAATCAAGTCTTTAACACATGGGTCTTTTGGGACCATCAAGCTGTAGCACAATCACACAAAGAGAAGAACACCTTGTGAGGATGGAGGCAGAGATAGATGCATCCACAAACCAATTAATTCCAAGTTTTGCTTGCAAATGCCAGAAGCTAGGAGAAAGCCCTAGAACAAATTCTCCGTCAGCTCCCAGAAGGAACCAACTCTAGTGACACCCCAATTTTTTACTTTCAACTTCCAGAACTGTGGGAGAATAAATTTTTGTTGGTTTAAACTACCTAGCCTGCAGTAATTTGCTACAACATCCCTAAGAAACTAATATGCCATAAAATACATATTTCCAGTCAGGACAGCTAACCACCTGAGAGAGAAGATTGAAACTAATCCCTGCACCCACACACAGACAAATAGGCATATACCTCATGATGTTAATGTAGAAGTATTTAAAAGTAAATTACAGAGAACATAACAATATGCTAATATCATTGCTATATATATAAAACCTTGATTTTTAACAACTCTACAAAAAACCAACACAGACATGAGAAGCAGACTGCCCTTATATCCTTGAATCTGCAAATCTATTCCAGGTTTCACAGAATAAAGACAGAATGTTTTTTATCTCTTCTTTTCCAAAGAGCTTTGGAGTCTTTATAGGCCATGGTTCATTCATAGGTATAGTTCGCCATTGGTTAAGATATCTACATATGGCACCATCAGAAGCCAAATTCAGTATCAAAATTTTTGTTTTTTCAGATGAAAAGAGAATTATTTGAAAGAATCCTTTTGATTTTTCCTATTGCAAAAACACCAGAAAGAAAATAAAAGAGCAGCATTTTGTGGGTAGAAAATGAGGAACACAATGTTTTGTAGTTTATCCAGATGATTTTCAGTTTCTCAGCTTATACACATTTTCCTTAATCCTAATATTTTTGTGTCTGTTGAATCTTTGCTATTAAATCACCCTCAGCAAAATGCCTAGTTCTGAGACTTCTTGCCTGTGTACCTGGAAGAAAGCCCCTGTGTGATACCTGTACAAATACGAATAACAGTGTGCTCCTCACAAGCCTGTAGTGAGTGAAATCCCAAATGTGCTGCATGATGCTAGATAAATATTTGCTTCTTTTCTCCATAGACCAATGCATAGAAGCTTACTCTCCTTCATGTTTGCCTATCATGACTGGGCAAACCCCAGTCCAGGAACAGGTCCCTGCAGAGGGAAGGAGGTAGTGCACCCTTTGTTCCAGCCTCCTTGCCCTGCAGCACCACCATGATGGAGCAATATTCCATGGAATACCTTCAGGATGGCCTGAGACCCATCCTTACACTGAGGAATGAAAACAACCTCCGTTTTTAAGACCCAAACTAGAATGGGCTCAAATGTACTACAAAAATGGTGGTCCATAATGCAAGTTAGTACCCACAGCACCATCCTGCCTCACATGAAAGCACATGAACTTGGAAGCCTGAGAGAGTGGGTTCAAATCCAGGACCTGTTTTTTTTTCTACCTATGCCATCTTAGGAAATATTTAAAGTCCCTCAGTCTCAATTTCCCGCCTAAAAATGTTATTATTTCTCCTGTTGTTTACATACAGTGAGGAGTAAATACACATACATATACATGTAACCAGCACATATACATATAATACCTTGGAAAGGTCTAACTCATACTTGCTCTTGACAAACAATACTTCCCATCCTACATTTATCTAATTCTTGCTCCTTCCCTCCTACACTCACAGAAATACCTTTCTTCACTCAAAATCTGACTTGTCGCTACTCTGTTCTCTATCCCCTGAAGCTCAGTGAACTCTTCCTATGCCACTTCTCCTGGTCTCTCTTTTAAAAGCAATCTGAACTTTCTGGTCTTCTCGGTCTCACCATAAGCCAAGGACCACATATATGCTCCCAAATTCTCACTGCACCTTTCCAATGCTGGTCACATTGTCCTTAATTTAAAGATAAAGAAACTGAGACTGGGAGAGAGTAAATTTTTCAAGATAACAAATGAGTAAGTCAGAGTTCATACTAGATATGTCTACACCATAGACTACATATACTGCCACGATCACATATTAGGTCACATTTTAGGTATGGCATCCATCTGCTAACTGATAACATTCAGGAGACAGGATCAGCGCTATATTTAGTCTATAGTAAATGCTAGATAAATGTCAGTCAATGGTAGTCACACATAGTTGCTAATTAAGTAGTGATGATGATGAAATAATTATGGATGTATTTATTATTCTATGGACTTTTTCAGGCAAAAGAAAACAAAGAGGATTTTTGAAAGGTATAGGTAAAGGCAGAATCCAATCATGTCTTTTTTATAAATCCAGATGGTTGAAAGAGAACTAGGAAGAGGATAGGGGTCTCCAGAAGTGTAACTGGCCTCCTCCTCAGCATAACCTCCTCAAGTGGCATAGTTCCAGAACTGTTTTAGAGAAAGTATAGTGGTACATTAGGTTGGCAGTTGTAAAGACTATGATGAAATGGTATTTTTAAAAGGGTAAAAACAAGACCACAATCCATGTAGAAATGGCTAACTTTTATATATTTGCTTGTCTCACAACCATTGAATAAATGCCTCACCTCATCCTCTGTATTAGAATCCAGCTTCACTATCCCCTTATACTACAGTAACACAAGAGTAATTCTGTAGTGATGGAAATCTGATTCCTTTAATGCTACTTATAATGAAAGATGTCTTCTTCCTCTTCCTCTTCCTCCTCTTTTTCTTCTGCCTTTTCTTCCTCTTCTTCTCCTCCTCCTCCTCCTCTTCCTCCTCCTCCTCCTCTTCTTCCTCCTCCTCCTTCTTCTTCTTCTTGGTACAAGGGATTGAATCCCGGAGTACTTAACCACTAAGCCACATCCCCAGTCCTTTTTTGTATTATTTAGTGACAGGGTCTCACTGAGTTGCTTAGCACCTCAGTTTTGCTGAGGCTGACTCTGAATTCACTATCATCCTGCCTCAGCCTTCCAAGTCGCTGGGATTACAGGCGTGTACCTGGCTATGAAACTTATCACCCATAAATTTCAGCAAGATTATCCTGAGCTGATTTTGACAGAATAATCAGGATAATCTGACTTCTCCTAGTATAAGTAGACATTGCCAATTTTTCCTAACCAGTTTTAAAGAACAAGTCACAAACAATGGAAGAAAGCAAGAATTCTGTCTCAGATTTCATGAAGGTTATGTGCTCTGGACTCCTACCATCTCAGACTCCTACAACTCCAGAGCAGTGGATGTCTATGTGATGAAGTTACCCTCATAAACACGTCGCCACTGATTGCCTGAGAAGGAAAAAATGAGAGACAATGTGTTTTCTGGCAGAGCTATTGATGCTTCATGGTCCTAGAAGGTTGTTAATGTTTATTTTGTTTTCTTTCCCTGCAGAAGGAGGTGAACTGGTGTTTTGCCATTACATCTGGCACCTTGCCCTCTCCAAGGGAAGAGCCTCTGACTTCTGCCAGCAACAGACTTCATTTCTTTCAACTGGATTGTATTCATCTGCATAGTTATGTATACAAATCACAACCAGAGGAGACTTCCCAACCCAGAGATCCCAAACAAGGCCCTCAGTATAACAATGTTGATGATAGCCTCAAACAACCTTGACTTCAGCCATCTGAGGAATAATTTGCAATGCTTTGTAACAACTGCAGTTTCTCAGATTTCCAAAGGTCATAGATCCAGTAATAGGGAGAACAATTCTTGGAGTGCATGGACATTAGACACAAGAAAACAAAATCTCAAAAACTTTACAACTGAGTGCTATCACTTTATAAAATAAGGACATTTTAATAACAGCAACAACAATTTTAAAAAAGGTAGGAAGATCTAAATGTCAAAATAAAAGAAAATCTTTTAAATTACTAATGTTATACTATATCAAAGCCAAAAAAATGACAGTGCTCTGGTTATTCTCACAGAACTGCATACCAGTGAAAATATCAAAAACCCAGAGTGGTGTTTCCTATATTCACAGAAATAATTAACTACGAGACAGTGAGTACTTCTGCATGAGGGTATTGTATCCATAAAACACATTTAAGATATATAGGAGTACATATATTTAAAATAGGTAATTTTTTTAGGAAAACCACAAAAGCATAAGTTCAGGATAAAAAGTAATAATAATGAAATTCTGGAGATAGACATGTCTCTTAAAGTGTGAGACCACAGCTGAGCCTCCTCCTTTCTCCCCATGAGGTGCTATCCTTAACCCTTCGAGCCACAGCGCTCATTTTTCCCTCTGGACCCTCTCTTGTGAAGCTATGATTGACTCTACCATTTGATGTTGAATCAAATAGCATCTGGTGCCATCTTGAGCATCACTTGCAGTACTTATCCAGTGCTTATCCAGGGCTTGCAGTACTTATCCAGTGCTTATCCAGGGCTTATCCAGTGCATTCCAAACATATTTTATGGATGAGCTCATATTTTTGAGTTCTTCCATATCCAAGGGCAAAAAAGTCCCTAGAAAACTTTAAGGCTAAAATATAAATATGGTAGCCTTTCTAGGACAATTAGGGATCTCAAATATCTACATTGGTAGGATGAAAAGATGAACATAGACATTTTGTAGGCATATAAACTCAATATTTTAAAAATCACAGAGACATCTAAAGAACATTCCTGAGCTAAAGTTGACCTTTCCAGGCGTTGTCTTTTCCTAAGGGACTCTTCCACTGTGATTCTATTTCAGAGGGCCTCACCCCTTCTACCAAGTATAGCCCCTCTTCTCTGAAGACTTTTCAACTGTCAGAGCCTTCAGTGATTTTTTTTTCTGTGAATTCATAGAACATTTATAATCTTTTTTTTCTGTTCCATTAAAGCAAGAATTTAAGCTTATTACAGGCTCAATTGGGACTAAATAATAGACCTTTTACTTCCAGCTTCTATTTCCCTGTACACTAAGCAATATACTCCATTTCTATATCTTTGATATGAAAAGAAAACTCTTAACCATTTCTCAAAGGTTAGATCAGGAGACTTGCTTTCTCCTTTTTAATATCTGCTGGACTCTTCCCTTCTATCTCAACTGATTACTTCCTCTTCAATGTTCCCTTGTATGTCTTTTTCACTGGCCAAAAGTTGCATTTTTAAGACTGTGAAATTGTTGAGATTAAAGTTCAAATGGGCCACTAACACTGCTTGCCATCTTCTTGGGTTGTTCAATCCAATCTGCAATGATTAAGTAAAGTTTTTCTCAGCTTCAAACCTCTGAATAGTCTTGCTGCTCCTGGTGTAAATTTGTGTGAATTTGCTTCTTAATTTAAAGAGAAGGCAGAAACTATCAGATGAGAATTTCCAAATATTTCCCTATTATTTAACACACAAACTACCCACATTGACCACAATGAATCTTTGTTATTATTCTGCCTTTCTGTTACTGTGCATGACAAGTCTCTTCTATCTAAAACCAATCTCTTTGGATCCCATCATTTTTTCACTTTCTCATAAGCTGTAAATATTTGATATTCCTTTTTTTTCTCCTCATATATAATGAAACTCTCAACTGGACTCTATCAGTTGACTCCTAGATCTGCATACAACTTTTCCATTTCAAAAACAAGCATTCACCCTAGTTCAATCCAACAATCTTCCATTTCTAACCCCAGCTTACTTAGCGTCTCTTATACATTTCACAACTGAACATCTCCAGGCTTGCCTAAACCTGATGTCAACATTTCCTCATTTCATTTACGCAAAGTTGTTCTACTTCAATTTAGCATGGAGTGGCACCTTTATACATCTTTCCCTTTATCTTTCACCATATATCCTTTTCCTATTGTTGCAAGATTTAACTATAAGAATACAGGATGCCCAATTAAATTTGAATTTCAGACAAATGGCAAAGAGATGCAATACAGGACATACTTTCAATGTAAGAGTGTTTTTGTTTACTTGAAATTTAAATTTAACTAACTAATCTGTATTTTATCCAGCGATCCTGCCTCTACCACATAGTACAATCCAGCCACTCTGGATTTCTTCTGGTCCTTTGGATTTGGAATGTATTTCACTGCCACAGGACTTTTACGGATGCTGCTTGTACTAGTTTTCTAGAGATGCTCTAACAAAGAACCACAAACCCTAACTTTTGCCTGAGTTGAGAAAAATGGAAACTAGAAAACTGATTATTACTCATTTATCAAAGAACAGTAAATTTGATGCTGTTCAGGATATTGATCCTGTCCATTGTTTTATCAGCATCATAATACAATGATATCCAATTAAAATCAAATGCAACAGGGCTTCCTTTTTATAAACAGCATCCCCAAGTCATGAATGAAGCTGGATCTTCTTCTTGCAGCAGAAACCAAGATAAATGCCTAGAACACCTGAGGTGACCAAGTCGGGCTACCATCGCTTAACTCTTCTCAGGCAGGACCCTGAGCAGCACTTGATGGTTCTTCTCTTAATTATGACTGTTTAGAGAATGCAGAAACATGGGTCTCAACATGGAGTCTCTGGAGGCAGAATATGATTAGACAACATAGACCTAAACTTGATGTAGGAATGGATTTATGCTTTTGTGGAGATGCCAATAGAAAAACTAGCTAAGTGTTTCTTCAAGTGCTTCCTCTGAAACGGAAGCAAGATTCACTCATTCTTCTGAGTTCTGGGAAGGAAGGGTTAGAATATAAGGTTCACTAATAAGTCTTTCATTTTATTGAAATATTGTCCATTGAACGCTATGTAGTATTAAGGTAGTTATCAGAAATCAACATAGAGAACAGGTCATCAGGTTTATGAGTCACAGTGTCAACAGAATAGGAAGGAAAGAATCCAAGAGGGACTGGGGAAGTGCTACTAGAGTGGGAAAGTGTGGGCTGTGCAGTCAACTGGCTCAGGATCATGGTTCCACCACTTCTGGCTGAATAGCCTACAGCAAATTGCTCAACTGCCTGAAGTTTCCTTTCTGTATCTGTCAATGCAAGTAAAAATTCTTACTATAAAGAGTAGTTCTGTGGGAAAAATTAAATTATGCTTCTTGACTGGCATGCAGAGCAGAGGTTTACTCATGTGGAAAGGAATGTTGCTGATGAAGAAAGCAAATAAATGTTCAGGTTTAATTAAATATCTATATCCATTCCTGAGAGTAAATATAATGATAAGATGAGCCACTTCAGCAGACACCAGCAATTGCTTTTCAACTTTAAAAACTACACTTTGTTTTGCACTTATTCAATTTGCTAAAACCATTAGCATGTCACACTTAAATGATAACAATGGGGATGAGGGAATTGTAAGAAGGGCTTTTGACTTCACATTCTTTTCTATGTACTTTACATGAACAGACTCCAAAAGGATAGGGGGTCGTTTACAGGAGTATAGTTTTTCCTCGTACTCTGTCTTCCCCATGTACACATACTGCACATATGAAGACATGTTTTCCCCTCAGGGACACACATGCATAGACACACACATACACACACAAGCACCTAAATGAGATTGCCTTAACCAATAACCTCCCCTACATTATTCAGAGCTACAAGAGTTTCTAAATGATTTCAATAACAATATCAGCTGCACCTAATGCAAAATGTACATATCAAATTCTAGGCATTATTTATGAATTTTTTGAAAAATAAGCTATACTTATGTTTACATTTGATGTGAAATTGTGTTGCTTATAAAAACAGAAGACATATCACAGATATACGACTTGCTTAATTTGAATTTGGCAATTTTTTTTTAGCCATCAGGACACTTAACCTGAGACTATTCTGTTAAAGTTGGATACTTGGAAACTTGTGTTAATAAAATAATAGATCTATATCTATATTCTGTAGCTTGGCAGAATTCAGACTATAGTGAAGGAATTCAAAAAAAGCCAGTCCTGCATGTCATCTATGACCTAAGACAGTGAAAATATGACAAAGAAACAAACAAGACAGAGTGGTATCCTTATATAGGAAAGAGAAGCGTCAGAATGAGGTGGAGATGAGAGTAAGCTATGGGAGAATGACACGCCGGCTAGTCATGCAGACCAGGTAGCAGCTCAGTGATCAGCTCAGTGATCACCACCTTAAGCCACAAAGATTTCATTCCTCCACAGTGAGAAAGACTCAATGATCAGGGCAGAGCTTGAATAGGCTAGTACAAAGGCCTGAGAACTAAAAGAGGTTAGTCCAATGCAGTTATCATATCTGATCCATGCCTTGACGTCTAAGGAAAATTTCATCTCGGCACTTAACTACTGTTACAGGCACACAGATAAATAAAAGAACACTTACAGATATTTGCAGGAAAATTATTGTTCTTTTGGGATATATGCTGTTAAGCAATGCATTGAAATATCTCCCTTTTGCTTTCTCTCAACTCAACAATAGGTTCAGCTCATACAGTGACCACACTGGACAACACAGTTCTCTTGTCCAGTGAATTGCTCTGTATGCATAGAAGGGAAAATTTGGTCCATCTCACTTCAGTTCTCAGGTTGTGAAACTCCAGTGTTGACAGGGAATAGAGGAAAGACTATCAGCTGGGAGTGGTCTTAGAAGCTAAGCAGCAGCTATGGGCCAAAGTCAACATGTTGGGAGGATTAAATGAGATAATGTCTGGGAAAGTGCTTATAAACAGAAGTACACTAACAATTGTTAATGATGGTACCATTGGTGAAATTTAATAAATGCAAATACAAATTTCTTGCAACCATCTTACAATAAACCCATTGTCTGAACATCAGATTAGGGAGACCTCGCTGGACAGAAATTCAATAGAAACCAAAAGTCTGACTTGGATGCTGGAAAAGGTTTAGGTAATCTGCAATTATAGGTAGGTGTATCACTTCTAGATCATGGTGTTTATTTCTGGGAGCTACACTTTAAAAACATACAGACACCCTCACAGAAGAATGATCAAGTCAATGAGAGGTTGAATGTCCTGTCAGAGGGAAGGTTGACAGAGATGGAAATAAATATCCATCCCCAAATACTTGAAAAGAACAGTTTTAGATCTATGTATGAGAGAAAAGAACAAAATCAGGGTAAAATTCACATACTGGTAGACTTCAGTTCCACATAAGGAAAAGCATTCTAGTCATGACCATCTTCTGAAAATATATAATGGGCTGCCAACTATATGCTGCCCATAGGAAACAAATTTTAAACATAAAAGCACAAGTAAGACAATTAACATAGGTGCTGGGGTTGTGGTTCAGTGGTAGAGCGCTTGCCTCGCACAAGTGAGGCACTGGGTTCGATCCTTAGTACCACATAAAAATAAATAAACAAAATAAAGATATTGTGAAAAAAAAGATAATTAACATAGAATGGAAAATATATATAATGTTAGTACTAATTTTTTAAAAAGTTGGAGTGTCAATATCAGGCAAAATAAGTACAAGAACAAAGAATATTGCCAGAAATAGAAGACAATAGATAAAAGATATTTCAATATCCTTCTTTCAACAATTAATTAGAACAAGTAAACAAAAAGTAAAAGATATAGAAAAGAGCAATATTTACAAAACAACTTGATCTAATTAATGTTCATACAGTAAAATACCCCCAAATAGGGTACAACATGTATTCTTTTCAACCACATGTGGGAAATTTATCAAAACAAACTTATTCTGGGCCATACAATATCTCAATAAATATAAAAGGTTTCCAGTCATACAAAGTATGCTCTCTAACCACAATGAAATTAAATTAGAAAATCTATAACAGAAATATTTTCATATAATTGCCAAATATGTGGACACTTTAACATTTCTAAATAACCCATGTCAAAAATAAAATAATATTTAAAAATATGAAATACATTTAACTGAACAAAAGTGTGAGCAAATTTATCAAAATTTATGGGATGCTTCTAAAGCAGTACTTACAGAAAAAATTATAGTTCTAAAACACCTATATTTATTAGAAAAAAATGAAAAAAGTATCAAATCAGTAACCTCAGTTTTTACCTTAAGATACTAGAAAATAAAAAGTGAGTTGAATCTGAAGTAATTATGAAAAGGAAACAATATCAGGGGAAAAAATCAATGAAACAGAAAATCAATTGAAAAATTACATGAAACTAAAAACTGGTTTTTAATAAAATTTATACAATTCCATGAAATTAATAACTGGTTTTTAATAATTTGCAAACCTTTTGTTAGGATCAGTAAAAATAAAAAGAGAAGATACTGATTTTTAATATTAGAAATAAAAGTAACATCATTACAAATTCTACAGACACTACAAAGGTAGTAAAGAAATGTTACAAAAAACTTTATACTAGTAAATCTGAAAACTTGAATGAGATGAAGAAATACTGGAGATTAATTTTCTTATCCTGAAAAAGGGTATGAATCTGTGGGAGAAAAAACACACCTAATATCATATATCATAATGTATTGGAGATATCCTGGATCATCTCCCCTGAGATCAAGAACAAGAGAAGAGATCTCCAATAGGTAGAAATAGAAATTTAACATTCTATTCAACGGCCATATTCTCCCTCCTACAATAAGACAAGTACAAGAAATGAAAGATTTCCATATTGAAAAGGAAGAAGGTAATCTCTTTTTCATATGATGTGACGCAATCTGCAAAAGGCTATCTCAATTGATAGGTGAATTTTAAAGAAGGTTAAAAGATCAATACTAAAAGTCAAATACTATCAATGAACAGTAAGGAATTTGCATTGAAAAAACATTTGCAGTAAGCATCAAATATATGAAATACTTGGGAAAAAGTTGGAATAAAGGATGTGCAAAACTACAAAACATTACTTAGAGAAATTTTAAAAGGTGTAATAAATGATGTATATCTTATGCATAAGTTAAAAGACACAATATTGTTTAAATGTCAATTTTTTTTCAAATGTAGACTAAATAAAATCATAATAGCCATCTCTGTAGAAATTGGTAATCTTATTATAATACTCATATGTAAATGTAAAGGATCTAGAATAGACAAACCAACTTTAAAAAGGGACAAAGTTGAAAGGCTAAAACCTCCTGATTTTGAAACTCATTATAAAGCTACAGAAAACAAAACAAAACAAAAAAATCATTGACATCAAAATGGCCAAACAGATCAATGGAACGCAGTGGAACAGAACAGAGCATAGAGTAATGTTTGCTCATGTACACTGACAATTTTTGACAGAGGTGCAATAAATGATGTTTAAACAATTGAGTATCCATATTTCTCACCACATAAACAATGAACTTAAAATGGATCATTGCCCTAATTTTAAACCCTAAAACTATGTAACTTCTAAGTAGAAAAAACCATTTGTGATCTTAGGTTAATCAAATATTTGTTTAAAAAGATCCATAAAAACAGGACATCAATCGTTTGGCCTTCATCACAGTTAAAAACTGCTACTCTTTGAAAGATTCTGGTAGGTAAATGAAAACACAAGCCAGAGGCTAGGTGAGGATATTTGCAAATCACATATCTGATCCAGCGTTTTGCATCCACAAGGCCTCTATGGTGTCTGGTTAAAAGTACTGTTTCTGAAGACAGACTGCCAGAATGGTATGATTACTACCTACTGTTCAACTCTTTACAGGTTTCCTAACTTCTAAATGATTAATTAATGCAGGGCTCATAGACTAATATCTGGCACAGAATAAGAAAAAGAGAAAAAATATGTGCTACAGCAAACCTGCAATTATTTACCTCCATAATGCTGAAATCATTAGAATTATAACCACCTCTGCTTGCTGTTGTGTTTTTTTTTTTGCGATTCTCCTTTCTCAGCTTCCCAAAGTGCTAGGATTACAGGCGTGCACCACCATGCCTAGCTAACTTTTAATAACACAACAGCAGGGTGCACGCCTGTAATCCTAGCACTTTGGGAAGCTGAGAAAGGAGAATCGCAAGTTCAAAGCCAGCCTCAGCAACGGTGTGACGCTAAGCCACTCAGTGAGACTCTGTCTCTACATAAAACACAAAATAGGGCTGGGGATGTGGCTCAGTGGTATAGCACCCCTGAGTTCACTCCCCAGTACCAAAAAAAAAAGTTACCAGAGATTTGTTTCCCCGAAAATGTGAGAAAACAAATTATGCTGAAATACAGAACACAAATGAAATCTGTATCCAGGAAGCACTATTTTGTCTTACAAGGATAAAAGAAAAAAATAGGGGCAGGAATTCCATTTTCTTGCATGACCACTGCTTTTCTGGGTGGCTAAGAAATCACATAATACCTTCCTAGTAAAAGAGGACGTCAACATCTGCCTCCAAATGATGTTTAACCTGGAGTGTGAGAGAGCAAATCTTGATCACAGATGACGGATGTGGCAGGAAATGAATACTGAACAGGAAAGCAAAGTGTGGTTGTATTAGTTTCTGTCTTTTGCTAAGAGTCAACCAGATGACATTGTTATTTGTGCCCCCCCAAAAACAAAGAATAAAATTCACACCAAATAAAATGTTGGCTTGGTCTAGTTGAATAATCAATTACCTTTCCCAATGGCAATAGAGATTATGGATTTTCAAATTTTTTTTTAGGTTTTTGATTTCAAAATTGATGCAAAAAATTTTACAATGCTTCAGTCTTCCTTGCTACCAAAGCTGCAAGGGAGATCCTCCATAGCATGCTGCACGCCATGCCCTGAGCCTACTCACACTTGCACCTCACGGAGTCCTTTCAAAGAGCAATTTGCCATGATTGGAAATGATCATCACCAAGGTGGGCCTTTCCTTTCTCCATTGTGGGTATAGTTATTGGTTTTATAACAGCAGTAGCGCTTCCATTCTAGGGTCAAGGTTTGAGGCTAGATGTACAACAAGGAGGAAAGAAAGTTAGAAAATGAAGTTACAGAAATCTGTGTCCCTTCTGGAGTCAATTAAGGGGAAGCGTTAGTCCTTTGAAAAGGCATGCAGTGTCTAACACACAGCTGACTGGTGCTCCAAGTGCTGCTGAAATTTGGCATGAAGCATTCTGACCCAGAAGTGAAGACTGCTTCATACACTCTGCACTGGAAGGCAAGTCTCATTGTTGCCCCCAACCTGTCTACACAGACCCCTGTTATTTATTTATTTACTTACTTACTTATTTACTTATTTATTTATTTGCCTGGACTTGATACAGCCCTTTAAGGCAGAAATGGGAATATTTTCAAGATGGAGAACTTGTGGATCTCTTGTTTAGCTTGGAAAACAAATGCAAAGTAGCCCCAACTTTCTTAAGGGTGGTTCCATACTACTCTTTTTACAGAGTTTACAAGAGTTTAGAGACAAAGATAGGGAGCTTTCTAGCTCAGACAGAAAGGAAGTACTCTCCTCCCACATATAAAATGTCTTCATGCAGAAGGATGGTCTCAGCACAACAGCAGTCTGGTTCTGCTAGGAAGTTCTTCTGCCACTCCCCTGCAGAGGACGCCAAGGTTGTCAAGATTGAGATGAACCTCAAACCCAGAGGAGCACTGTGAACGACAAGCCAGCCACATTGTTTTCACTTGGATCTGGCGAGCTTTGTACAGCTGTACTCAGTTAAAACTGCAACACAACAAATGTTTCTCATTTATCCATTCAATTAATGAGTATTTATTAAGTTCCTACTAAGTGCCCCAAACAATTATCCAATCATCAATAAGACAATGCCAATTTCAAGGACTTATGGCAATGATTCTTAAAGGGCAGGGCTTTTCCTGATGGATGGAGTTTCTCTTATTCCAGAAGCCTTAAAAATGTGAGACTTGTGTTGGAAATCAATGCACCGAGTTTTTATCTTAGGTTCTAAGAGAATGCTAGCGGGTCTCACACATGGAGAGGTAGGTAAGATTTGGCCCACTTGGTCCATTCTCTATTTGAGGAAGGTGCAAGATGCTGAAGAAAGGAAAGTGGTAATGGCATGCCTCTTTGAAAAATTCACATGCAGGTCAGTTCTTGCAGAGCCTTCCCACCTCCTTTGCATGACATGCACAGAAGCCCTGCCCAGCTTTAAGCTCACCTACTCTCCTTTTCTGGGTATGAGGACTGAAGTCAGCACAGTAGCATCTCTGGCATTTCTAGTTGGCAGAGCTGGCCAGGGAAACCACCAACTATTTCAACGTTGCATGATGATTGCCCATGAAGTGACTCATCCACCTCAGAATTCATTGCTAACCCTGAGGTCAACTTCAGAGCAGTCGACAGCACTCAACCCAAGAACTAACCAGTGAGAGATGAACTCTCCAAAGATAAGAGTGACTCTTTCCAGTCATACATAGTAAAGAAGAAGTACAGCTAGAGAAATGCATTGTACTTTTACCATAAATTCATGAACAGAACTAACTCAGCAGATCTGGCCAAAGTCATATTGACTATAGGAGCTTGCACAGAAATATTTGTTTTTCCTGCTTGGATATAAACAGGCTTATAGAAAAAAATAGTGAACAGACACTATAAAAATAAATTAAATGAGCTTATGTAGGAACTCAGATTTTCTCCTACAATGCCCTAAAATGCTATTTTATCTGTCATTCTAGAAGTTGAAGTAGCTATTTAACAGCTTGCATATGCTTCATTAATTACCATTGTTAAGTTCTGTCCAGGTATTTCACCCTTCTAATTGTTTTGAATCAGGAAAACAAATGTTGAGTACTGTTTTTGGATCAACTAGATTTTACTGGCTACTAGATGACTCTACCTCATGAAAATCAAGAAAGGATTTAACAGAACACTAGGCCAGGAGAACTCTTGAGGTTCTTCTAATTTATTTCTAAGGTATTTCTTTTAATTGAAAACATGGATAACTGAGATGCAGAAAAGTTTGATCAGAATATTTTTAAAGTAAAATAAGAGGGAAATGAATGTTTCACAAGTTGACATATTGGAGATACTTAGCCAATGAACATGAGGAACAGAAATATTTTTTAAAAATTGTAATTGTCCCATTATTTGATGTTTGCCATCTCTTACCTGCCTTTGTGGTGCAGGCTCTTTTTGCCTACTAAGCAACATCACCAACTTAGGATGCAAAAATTTAACTGTTGCTTCACCCACGGAAAGATAAATGTCACGTAGGCAGGAATTTTGATTGTTTCTTTCATAGTGATAAGTCCAGTGTCAGGAACAATGCATATTACATAGTAGGTACACAATAAATACCTGCGAATGAGCTCAATACATTTAAGTGGCAATTTTCACTTGCAAAGGACATTGTGATTCAATTTGTAAAGTAAATAAGTACTCAGGAGCATAGCTTTTGTCTGTCTACTGCCTCTTTAGTATTTGAAAGACACAAATCCTAGCTATTTGACACAGACTATGTCTGATAATTTAGATACTTGGTTTTTGGTCAAACGCATGCATAACTTTTAAAAACAAGTTTGGTATGAATTGTAAGGAAGTCTAATCTATAAATATTCCTTGGGAATTTTAGATTGACTAAAGGGTCACTGAAGAGTGAAGAGCTCAGAAGCAAATTCAAAGGGGAGGGCTCTCTCTTTTTTTAATCTGGTCAGTATCATTCCCCAGGATTTCCCCTTCCCCTCCCCTCCACCAGCAGGTAGGTCTTTAGTAATTCTAGGAGATGAGTAGACCCAGGTTGCTTGCTTTAAAACATGAGAAGACCCAGGTTGCTTGCCTCCTGCTTATTTGCAGGGACAGTGGGAACCAGCCACTGAAATTGGGGACCTCTTGTATTTGTTCTTTTTTTTCCCCCCCTCGGTTCACTGACCAACAGTCATATCTTCTTCCTAAAATCCTGATGCAGAAAGTTAAAGAAAAGAGAAATCAATGAGAACTCTGGTATGAGTGACTGAGTGTGTGTGTGTGTGTGTGAGAGAGAGAGAGAGAAAGAGAGAAAGAGATTGAGAGAATTTTAATAGAAGAAAACCTTTTTGATTGACATGCACCCCTCACTCATGCACATACCCAAAGAATCTCAAACTAAAATCTTTCTTTCCCATCCCTTCCCAGCCTCATGGTGGTGTTTTCAAACACTATCTTTCCAGACACAATTTAAAAAAGTAGAAGTAATAGTCATGTATGGAATCTATTCTTCCTGAACAAGAATAGCTAATCTTACATTATATTAAAATATGACCCCTTGGTTTTTATTTTGCATTCAAGCGATACCTTTCTTAAAGATTTAATAGCATTTTTTCTAGCCTTAACTTATAATATTTCAAAATACTATTGAGATAATGTTTGACCTTTAGTCTTGGAGTTAGGAAAATAATAAAGAAATAATATATGGCTGTCTTAAGAGATAGAAAAATGACGTTTTCTTCATCTTTTGAGCAATGGAACACAGTCTATAATAGTTTTCTAGCTTCTTTTCTTCAGACAGCAGTTTCCAAACTAATACTTCTAATACATATTCAGCAGGAAACAGCATCAGTCACAAAAAGATTTTTCAAAATCTATTCTCTAATCATCCAGTATTTGGTCTTCTAACTGTAAAAATGGTAACTGCTCTATTTTCTCAAGTTTCCTCTGGCTTTTCCCAGTACATTTATTTCATTTAATGATAGATTTGGAGGAAAGAAAGCTGAGTTCATATTGTGAAAATAAAGCTACATACTGTTTTTTAAAAAACCATTTAAGTGATCTTGTAGCCAGAAAGCAAGACATTGATTAAATTTTCAGTTGTGAACCATATACCCAAGGTTGAGAATTCATTTCAAATCTTTCCTGAAGAGATCTATAGCAAACAAGACTACCTGGATTGTTCATCTTTTCTCGTTTTATGTCATGCTATACAACAGCAGTCTGCCACTTTATATTTCAGGAAATTGTGGTGAATGATCTCTAAGGCAATTTTCACAGAGGCAATGGCATTCAAACGACCTTCTTCCTCTTAATAGATACCTCCTCGCTTTCATTTATTTTTTTCTTTTAACTCAATTCAGTTCAATTCACAATTATTTATTAAGCCCTTATTATGTGGAAGACACTATAAGGATTTCAAATATTAATAAAGCATGCTATCCCCACTGGAGTTAGAGACCCTTTAAAAGGGGAATTCAGTGAACACAGTGAGAGTGGAAATGGAAATGAGGTTTGTTAGAGACACAGAGGGAAGTTGAGAAGGGGGAATGTGGACAAGGAGCTCCCTGGGGATGGGACCCTGTGCCTTCACGGTCATTTGCAGGGCCCAGGCAAGACCACAGTTGAAAGTCCAAATGTCATATGTCTAACCATGTAAAAATTATTAAGTGAGACTCTCAAATGATGATTTAATATATACACTATCCTCTTCTTGACAAATATATCTTTAAATGACAAAACTGAAAATGTATGATAGTTATATTGATATGAGAGAAGCCAGCAAAATTTAAAAAGACACAAAATTTACTTATTATTGTATAGATAATAGGTGTTCCATTCATTATATTAAAATTAGTAATTAATAATGTTTGGATGAGTAAAAGTAAAAAATATGCATAAGCCATAAACTGGTATTTTTTTCAGCAAATATACACTTGATCATCTTTTTTTTTTTTAATATATATATTTTTTTTTTAGTTGTAGATGGACACAATGTCTTTATTTCATTGCTTTGTATGTGGTGCTGAGGATCGAACCCAGGGCCTCACGCATGCGAGGCAAGTGCTCTACCGCTGAGCTACAATCCCAGCCCCTTGATCATCTTTTTTAATCCAGGTGTTTTATACAGTTTTTTGTTCTATGACATCAGTGATCTAAAGAATCAAAAGTGTAATCACAAGTTTTCAAAATTTACATGTATTTTTGTCAAAGTGCAGATGAAAGTAAACATAAATAAGTGAAAGTTCTTTTTCATATGTTTTCAAAAATATTTTTCACCAAATTAGCAAACTCATACGTCAAAAATAAGTTATAATTTATGATTATCAAATTTTAAAATTATAATTGTTTTAGTAAAGGTAAATATTATCATTTAATTTTTTTAAATACAATTAATAAAAACTTTTGCAAATATAAAGCTATTTAAAATTGTAGTGGCCAACATCTACCTAGTTGTTAAATATTAAGAACTGGCTCCATTGTGTCATAGGTCGGCCTGTGTGTCCACTTAGGAACTCTATGAATTATTCAATATTGCAAACTGCTTTGTTATTCTCCACATGCAACAGTGATAAATAATGTGCTATTTCAAAAGTACCTCCTGAGCCATGAATTGTAAATGATAAGAAGTAAAAAATGAATGCTCAGCACTCCTATAAAATAATAGTTGGCTATGTTAGAATTCATTTCATTCATGCTGAGAGGATGTGAAAAATTAAAATAATCTATTTTCTTTGTAAGAGCTTCTACTGCTCAAATCCTTCCCAAAAAGATGTTCAAATTCAGTATCAGCAGTGGCATGATCCACCAATTTCCATGGTATTTCAAAGAGTCATTTTTTCTCTCAAGGTAACGGGACAAAGAGGTCAAGAAGCATGCCTTGGTCCATAAGGACATTTGTGCATGTTCTGAGCTCTGAATCCCAAGTAAGAGAGATGCCTATGAGTTTTAAAATAATTTTTTTTTGTGGATTCATAGCATGTAGGGTCTTCAAAGTCTAAAGGACTCCAGGCAGAGACACCCTAGCATATAACCAAGGATGTCACCTACAGCCCCGAGCATGCTGCCTTGTGTAACAGTAGACTTCAACAAATGCTGATAAAGAAGTTGGTGATGATGATGCCTATATGGTGTGAGAAGAAAAGAGCAAAGCACCATGGTGATGTTTGACAACTGTTACAAGTGAGTTTAACAATCATAGGAGAAAAAAAAGGTGAATAAAGAGAATGAGTCTCTCTCTAAAGATTACGGGAAGTCATCAGGGGTTTTTAAAGTGAATACCATGGTGAAGTTCAGTTAACAAACTCTCCCCTGAAATGCATGTAGATATACATATCCTTAAGCTTCCTGGTAGGCTTGGGCCCCACTTATTATGCACTTTCACTAAGGCTTGACTGCACTGCACCACCATGCAGGTGGCAGTTGATAAGCAGTTTCCTTTTAGCATACACCACCACAGTCGTGCAGGAGGCAGAACTAAGATTTGCTTGAACACCACTCAAGCATAGACAAAAGTTCAATGCAATACGTGAAATATTTTCTTTAATCTTCAAATAAGTCTTTCTTCAACCCATGTGGCATATTTTCCTGACCTCTGTTCCTTTTTCATATTAGTCTCATTTTAAAGATGAAGAAATTGAGCCCAAAATATTTGAAGTGAATGATTCAAAGTTACATCATTTGAGGAAGAGTCCAGTTGTCACTCTTAGTTTGGGTTTATCTAAAATACGTATTCTTACACTATTTTTATTATTATTATTATTATTATTATTAATATTAGGATTGAGCCCAGCAGTAATTTACCACTGAACTACATTCCCAGTCCTCTTGTTATTTTTTATTTTGAGAGATGGTCTCACTAAATTGCTGAGACTGGCCTTGAATTTGCAATCCTCCCATTCTAGCCTTTGGGATTACAAGCATGCATCATGTGTCAAGCTTATTTGTATTTTTTATGTCTAACTGACAAATAATATTTATACACATTTATGGGCTAGAATGTGATATGTTAGCACATATACAATATGTAACAATCAAATCAGGATAATCAGCATATATATCACCTCAAGCATTTATCATTTCTTTGTGTTGGGAACATTTAAAATCCTATTTTCTGTTTTAAAATACATAATAAATTATTTTTAACTATAAAGTCTAGTTTTTCATCTGAGAAAACTTCAGTTATCAAAATAAAATATGCCAGTAATAACATATTTGTCTGTCACAATTAACACTACTGACACAACATGACATAAGAAAGCTTGTGTGTGGCTTGATCAGTCACCAAACTGGCCTCATTAGAATTTGTTTAGAATTTGTTTAGAATTTGTCTTCACTCTCACAGATCTCCTGAACTCAGAGAATGAGTGGTCATAGAACTTAAGTTCCTTAATTTACACAGGTGGTAGTGATTCATCCCGATATGGTAATCCATTTTCCTCTCTGGATCTTCTTATAACCAGCGTTGTACATGAGAAATAACTGGTCAAGCTATAATTACTACCGTATAAGAGTAACAGGAAATAAGGTAAGTTTCTTAAGTACATACCCCTAAGTCTTTGGCTTACTAGCAAGGAAGGAATGATATATTTTTCTACATACTTCATTAATACCTAGTGTACTAAGTGAAGCCCCAAATACTACACACCTACTATTTTCTGATACATACATAAAATCTTATTTTGGTCTCTTTTGACTCAGGAGGGATCTAAGAAGGAGGTGTGATCTATTTTAAGTCCCAAATGAAATATGGTCAATGTAAAATTAATCAACACAGTATGTATAAATAAAACAAGACTCATTTGAACTGGTAACAACTCCTCCCTATCTCCCATTCTCTGAAATGTTGCAAGATTACCTTCAGACCTAAAAATAGGGCATCCTTGCTGAATCACTAATAAATGTCACCCTTACAACCCACAAGAAGATAAAATGCTTGACAACAATACTTAAAAGCTTGTCTTCCTGGCCCCACACTTGTCATGGAACCAGATCGAAATTCCATGACAGTTCCGGAAATTTATTTTTGGTGTGTCAGATCATTGCCAGTGACTTAGAGGTACCACTCACTTTGACATAGCAGGGGACTTCCTCATAGAAGCACAAACGAGGTTATCTACCTTTGCTTCAGCAGTCACCAAAGTTCCCTTGTTAGCAATTCATTTTGAGAAGAGTCTTTATTCTTATGGGAACCCAGAAATTCAGGCAAGCTGTCAGAACTGGAAAGGACTAAGATTTCATAAATCCCAAGTTCTTCACTATACACCTGAAAAGTAATAACAAACGCTGAACTGTCAGAAGCAATCTCACGTGTAACTAGTAAAATTTTCTTTTTTTTTAGCTCCAGAGTTTCAGTTGCCTTGATCCTATAACTTCTCAGAAGCAAGGAAAGATGAAACCCAGTGGATAATATAAATATATATTTCATATACACATTCATTCAATCATTTAATAACATTCAAGTTGTACAAGTTCCTGTACTAGGTGCTAGAGGGAGAGCTGAAGGATTCCTTACTTGGATTTGGACATCAAGGAAGGTTTTGTGGAAAAAAAAAGTAATACCTAAACTATTACCTGAATTTTAGGTTAAGATTTAGACAAGGATTGAGAATGAAGGTAAAAAGGAAGAATGTCCCAAGAAAATCCAAAATTCTAGAAGTAAGTAGGTTAAGGCAGATTTGATGGACCAAAAGCCATTCAGTCTAGCAGGACTCCAGGTGGTCCAGGACACATGGTGAGCCATAAGGCTGGAGAAGTAAGCAAGCACCCGGTTGTAAGAAGTATTATTATAAACTGTCTTAGGGAGCTTGTATTTTTGTCTAAGAGTTTTGAAACCCAATAAGGAATGTTAACATCTGGGAAAAATTATTGTGGTTACATTCTGTGTGGGAAATAAATTGGGAGAAACTAGACTTAAGGCAAGGAAGCCAGTTAGGGAGAGGCTGCTGAGGCATCCAGTCAAGCAATATGTAGTCTGAACTAAAAATAGTGACTACATTTCAGAAATATTTATGTGGTTGAATGGATGGAACTGTGACTTTTATCAGGGCAAATAAGAATATACATAGAATTATCTCTATATATCCCCCTTGTTTCACTGCCTATTAATCTGATATATCACAGATGAAACTAGCAAGAAGCTCCCAGAGAATACCACCCAACCTCTGATGCTGGTAGGAAGAAGTCTTGGGTATTTAGAAAATGAAGACTAACAAGTGTCCCTTCTCTCACTAGCATTCATCTTATAGATATTTACTGAGGTTCTGCTGAATCTCAAACATTAATCCAGGCCCTTAGAAAATAAGTAAAAAGAATGTTTTGTCTATGTTTAATGAATCCTGTACTGTAAGAAGAGACAGGTAGGTAAATGCGTAATTATAAAACAACACCATGACTGAAGAGAAAAATAACTGGAGAAGATAGAAGCACATCAATCCAACTAAGGAAATCATTAAAGACTTCAGGAGTGCCATGATAGAAAGCTTCCAAGGCTCGTGCATGAACAATGTATAGGGCCATGTAGAATATGGGAGGAGAAGAGAGAGAGAGTGGCAGTGAAGGCATGGAAGCAGAAACTGTTGTGGTTTCTGGGTGAGGACAGAGGCCACACTGTGTCACTGAAGCATGACACGAGAGGCAGAGTATTATAAGATAAAGGCCAAGGGGTTCACAGGGATGGCCTTGTGGGCCAAGCTAAGAAGCTTGGATTTTAATTGTTGCACAATGGAAAGCCATTGAAAACAATGAAACCAAAGACTAATAGCACCATATTTGTGGTTTAAAAATTGATCTGGTATCTGCAGAGAGAATGAGACTTGAGAGGAGCATATATAAAAGTAAGAATGCAAAGCAAGAGGCTCTTGAATTAGCTAAAAGGAGAGATGATGGAAGTCTGAACAAGGATAATAAAAAAATAAGAATAGAGAGCAAAAAATGAGAGAACTCCTTGGAAGAAAGCATTGGCAGAATTTGGTAATAGATTGGACTGAAGTTGGTAAAGGATAAGGACAAAAAGGAGTGTAAATAGTTCCTAACTTAGTTGGAGAACATCATGCTAAGTGAAATAAGCCTTACAGCTAAATTTATTAGCATCTTAAAAAACCAAATACTGAATATTCTCTCTGATAAGTGGATGCTGATTCATAATGTGGGGGAGGACACGAGAAGAATGGAGGAACTTTGGTCAAAGGGGTGGGAAGGGGGAAGGGAGCATGGGGACAGTAAAGATGGTGGAATATGATAGAGATCATAGCCCTAGCTTTATGTGTGACTGCATGTATGCTGTGATTCTACATCACATACAACCAGAGAAATGAAAAGTTGTGCTCCATCTGTGTACAATGAATCAAAATGCAAGCTGCTATCATGTATACCTAAGTAGAATAAATAAATAAATAAAATTTTAAAAAATAGTTCCTAATTTAAGGAAACAACTAGGTCTGCCCATTGAGACAGAGAACACTGGAGATGAATTCATTCTACATAATGAAAGTAGGCAAAAAAAGTGTAGGTAACATACAACTGAAGGTCAAGCATGATACATATGTGAGTTCAGATCACCCAGAAGACAGAGAGTTTCTGAAGTATCAACATTTGGATGACAGAAGACCTTAGGAATAAATGGAAGTATTTATTTATTAGATAGTAAAATCATTTACTACATTGATCAAATATATATTTAGTAATTTTTAGACATATAGAAGTATTAAATAAAGGTACAAAAAGAATAGAACCCTTACAGCTAAATTTATTAGCACCCAAAGAAGTGAGAAAGTAGATGAAACAGGAGAAACCATCAGATTATTTCAGAATGTGGTAACACAAAAGTTATGAGAGCAGAGAAGATGAATAAATCCAGTAAAATAGGACTAAATGACCTTTGATTCACTGATGTAAAATTGACATAAGATACTAGTGTCATCAGTGTAGTCACTAATAGGGATGAGTCACTCAAGTCAACCTTGGTGTACACCAGTGATAAGCATTCTAGAGTTTCTGTATGATGGTATTTTGTTCCCACAACTGGGAAAGCCACTTGGATCACATGCAATGGTTATTAAATATTTTCTTTAGAAAGCCAGATATTTGAACTAAGTGATCTTTGGTATTCCTTAAAACCCAGAGATTCTATGATTATTGGGATGCATTACCTTCCCAGATTTATATTGTTGCAAGTATAAGTCATGCTCATTATTGAATCTATTGTACATATAAGAAATAATTAGGAAAGTAAGTTCAGAAATTGAGTGAATGTATGGTTATTTGATCTCTGCATTTTGAACATCAAGTAGCAGGAGCATGGACAACAACAGGTATCTAGCAGCCTGCTATGGTGTGGTCTGAGTGTCCCCCAAGAGTCCATTATGATTAAAGGCTTGCTACTGAGTGTGGCACTGTTGTTAGGTGGCTGAACTTTTGAGAATGGAGCCAAATAGAAGGTCCTTAAGTTATCGTGGATAGAAGGTATTTCTCATGTGACCCATTTGGTAGTGCTCAAGAGAGGATTGTTATAAAAGGGAACAAGCCTAGCAGCTTCCATTCTCTTTTATCTCTCCTCCTGTTGGAGAAGTGACTGCTTGCTCCTACACATGTTCCCACCATGATGTGCCACCATCTGTCCCCTCAAAAGAGGCCAAACCAATGGAACCATCTGATCTTAGAATCTCCAAAACACTGGGCAAAATAAACCTTTTCTCTTTATAAACACAGCAATCTCTGATATTTCATTATACTAATGCAAAGTTGACTAACATATAACCCTATCTTAAAAATTTCATCTGAATCTATTCAGTTGCTATGTTTGGGGGACAAGAGTTCAGATAGTGAGCAATATCTATATTACTTTGTGTCTGAAGTTCTGTCTTGTCTTTCTATCCAGCCAGACTAAAAGAACTCTCTTAGGTAATGCTTAAGAAATGTGGACTTGTCTATAAATGCAAAGATCACTTGGGCAGGAGTCAAGAGAACTACTACTCCCACCAATACTAATATGAATGGTGGTCATGTGTATACCATACAACCATCTGAGTCTTAGATTCCCCATCTATAAAATCTAGTTGGACTAGAAAGCCAGACCTTCCAATCATTAGTCCATATGGTTATAAGTATTACTACACACTACATCTTGCTATAAACACTGACATATAAATCTATTATGGCATAGGAAGGCACTGGTTTATCCCCTTCTTTGGAAAATCCTGTATTTCTTCCAAATAGGAAAACAATGTGGAAGGTAAAAATTTTACCTGCAAGATCAAAAAACATGATTTTTAAAATCTGAGGCAAAATACATCAGTTCAAAGTGAATATCCACCTAGCAACTAGCTTCATCCAAAAAAATTAAAGATGCTCAGTGAAATTTAGAACGTTTATCAAAAGTTTTGCTCTTAAATACCTACCAAGTTGCTGTTGTATTGTTTAAAATCTATCTCATTAAATCACAAACTTTGCTCTGTGCCTGAGAGAGTTTTCATGAGTAGAATTGCAATCTCCTGTTGGCCTTTTGGAAGGAAACTTCAGAAAGCTTCAAATAATTAAAGCATTTACACTTCAGAAGCAGGAAACAGAGTGAAAGTCTTTCAAACATATCTTGTTTTTGCAGGCTTATCAGAAGGTTGACATAAAGCAATGGAAGAACAAAAGAGATAATTATCTAGGGACAGTTGGACATAAAATTAAGAAAATTCAATCTCCTGAAAATTCTACTTAAAATTTTTGTTTTCATTTAAATGTAACAGGTGCCTTTTAGAACATTGAAAAGTAGTGGTTGGGGGGAATCTATCTTCCTTCTTTAACTTTCCTCAAAACAAATAGTGTGAAAAATATGTTTTTATTTACTTGAATATCATACTGGTGACACATGTGATAATGGGTAGATACCATGTATGAGGCACCTTTTAGTCTCTAGGACTAGAAAAGTCCAACAAGGACCCTTTCCAGACACCATCTAAAATGACCCTATGGGGCTGGGGCTGTAGCTCAGTGGTAGAGCGCTTACCTCGCATGCTTGAGGCCCTGGGTTCTATCCTCAGCACCACATACAAAGCAATAAAATAAAGACATTGTGTCCATCTACAACTAAAAAAAATTTTTTTAAAAAAAATAAAATGACCCTATGGTCAGGTTAACTTTGTCCAGATTGCCTTAATGCCACATTGACTCCATAAAATATGTATATTTGTAAGACATTATAGGGAGCTCTACTTATCAGAGGGGAAAAAGAAAAATAAATAAATAAATATTCATAAGAATTTTTTAAATTTGGATGAGAAAATGACTTGTGAAGGTTGTGGTAAAAACATACTTCCTGTAACAACAGTTTTACTTTTTCAGGCAGTCTTCTTCATAATGTTCACAAAGGTGCCTTCCTAACTCATTTACTCTGATACTCTTCTCTTGTCTGCCATATTCTACTCCTCCAAATACTCCAACTGAACAAAATTCCTTCTTATGTCATGCTCTTAGTCCAAAGAGAACTCTAAAATTTTTAAGAGTAGGCAGTCTATTTGGGAAGATGTAAGGAAGCATGGGCAGCAGTGTGATCAAGTGGGACCAGGAAGATGAAGAACCTTAAGCAGGATGCCTTGTCTAACAAGTAATCTTAGAGGAGAACAGCAATCAGTTCCAGGGGAATCTGGGAGAGAGGGTAGAACACAACTCAGTTATCACATCTGAAAGGTAGGAAGCTACAGTATTTATCACCCAATCCCATCCATCATTGGCTGAGGATTGCTTCCAGGGGCATGACTTCCACTAGCCCAGAGTCCAGGTCAAGAGAGAGTTACCAAGCACTGCAGTTTGGAATGGATCTTAGGTACTGCCATAAAAGTGCTGAGAGGATGTGGGGGTGGGGCTTAGGCACCATCCCCAACATTCCTCAAATGTAGTCCATAGTTTACAACTCCTGCACTTATCTGAATGCTTTTCTCCTGCTTAATGCCTCCCTCATTTCTTCTCTCCTTCTTTTATTCTTCCTTCTATTTAAACTTATATTTAAGGTTTACCCTTTTTTCAAAATTCAGTCCAAATCCACATATTTTTATTGGTTCATTTCAGAAAATTGACATATTTTTGTGATCAAGATCATTTAACAGTTTTGCTCTATGGAAAACATTATAATAGCTAACATTCATATAGTGCTTGATAGATATCCAAGTACTTTCTCAGGTAGGTACAATTCATGTCTCCATTAGACCATGGAGAATCCATATAATAGTCCTGAGACACTGTTATTATTTAGCTATGAAGTATTCCCTGAAAGCTCATGTATGAGACCATGGAAGAAAATTTAGAGGCGAAATGATGGGGTTATGAGAGCCTTAACCTAATCAGTGTATTAATCCCCTGGAAGGGACTAACTGGGTGGTATCTGCAGGCAGGTAAGGTGTGTCTGGAGGAGGTAGGTACTTGGGGCCATGCCTTTGGTGTTTATATTTTGTCCTTATTGAGGGGAGCTCTCTCTCTCTCTCTGCTTTACAGTGCCGTGTTTCCAACTGCTTTCCTCTACTATCAATTTTGCCATGATGTTCTTCCTTATCTCAGGCTCCTAGGAATGGAGTCAGCCATCTATGAACTGAGATCTCTGAAACCATGAGCCCCAAATAAACTTTTCTTCCTCTAATTGTTCTTCTCAGGTCTTGCAGCAGTGAAAAAGCTGACTAAAACATATATTAAAAATAGGTGATAGAGCAAGGATTCAATCCAAAATAGTCTGTAAATAACTTTGAGACACCATTCCCCAAAGGCCTATAAAGCATAGCAAACTGACCCAGAGAGTTCAGCATCTAGCTGGGGTCACAGGTTATTCACATTGTAAGACATAGTGTATTTGATAATTGACAAATGAATGAAATGAATGCTGAGTGTTTGTTCTTTTGTGGAAACTAAGAGAGAATATATCAGGAGCATTAGGAAACAACAACAGAATATAATTTAAAAATATAAAACAAAGACTATAAGGTGAGCCCCAGAAAGCGACACCAAACACCAAGTAATTGTTAATTAAAGATATATTTCTCAGATTAAGAAGCACACTAAGTACCAATAAAAAGCAAAAAGATAAATTATCATGGAGTCACACCTACAGTACAACTGAAGAACATCAAACATAAGCTGAGAAGGAAGGCAGATAGCTTAAAAGGAATAAGAATTAAACTTACAGCAGGCATCTCAACAACAGCAGAAGGCAAATAATAAGGGATATTTCAAAATGATGGGAGAAAATAGCTGTCAGCATAGAATTATCTGCCCAGCTATATTATCATTTAAGATTAAGGATGAAATCAAGATGTTTAAAAATAACTGATAATATTTATCACTGGAAGGGCACACTATCAAAGAAATATCAAAATATGTGTTTCCAAAAGATGAAAATTGAACTAATAAAGGAGTAGAATACTAGAAAAGAGATAGGCAATGAAATTAGCAAATATGTTGATAAATCTAAGTGTACATTGTATAAGAATATAAAAGTTAATTAGTTAAACATAACTAATCTGGTGGATAAAAAATAGTACGAAAATGCTTGACAAAATGGCATAAGAGACAGGAGGGATGATAAGAGTTTTAATGTTCTAAGTCAAGAATATTCAAAGGAGTTATTATCTTTAGGGAAGAAAATAGAAAATAACTTCCAATCTTCATTATGTGAGTAGGTAAGGAAAGGAGGAATAAATACAATAATTCCAATGAAATGTAGAAAAGCAAAAGAAAAAGCTAGAAATAAAAGGAATTATTAATAATAATAGCTGACAATTACATAGCACTTCAGGTACTGCTCTAAGCATTTTGCATATATTGCTTCATTTATTTCCTATAACAACCCAATCTAGCAAGTACTATATTATTAATACTACCTTTATTTTTAAATGTTTTGTTAGTGCATTATAGTTACACATAATACTGGTGTTCATTTTGACATAATCATACATTCATGGAATATGATTTGCTTCACTTCAGTTCCCAGTGCTTGCTCTTTCCCTCCCCTCCTCCCTGCCCCTGTTTCCCTTCCTTTACTCTTCTGGTCTTCCTTCTATTTATTTGTAGCTTTCTTAATTGGTGCTTTATAGATATACATAAAGATACATTCACTGTGGCGTATTCATACATGTAGATAGCATCAACTGGTCAGTTTCATTCTGCAGTTTTTTATCACTCTTCTCTGCACTTCTCTCCGCTTTCTCACCCTACTAATCTCCCTCCTGTTTTACTCTCCTTCTATTACAGATAAGAAAGTGGAGTATAGGGAGGTTAAGTAACTAGCTCATCTCCTGAGCTATTTCTATTTCAAAATTGTCTTGAATAGTCTCGTCCTTTTACATGATTCTTAAGATAATTTGCAAAGTCAACAAAATAAAGCTGGTGGAATTTTTATTGGCATTATTAAATGCCAATTTACTAATTAGTAAATGAAAAAGAGACTAAATGGAAATATAAGAAGCTCAACACGCAAGTTGGCAATGTTAGCTACTCTACACTCAGCCTCTAGAGAGAAATGCCAGTATGAGTAGCCACAATAAATGTTAATGTGTTAAACTCAAAGATGAAGACAGATCCTCAGAACATATGTTTATAAGGCTAATGACATCTAAAGACAGATCTTGTGAAGAGAATATACCAATCTAAATCAAGATTATTTAAGAAAAACAAAAAAATGGACAAATAAATAAAAGGTAACTTCTAAACAAGACAAACTTCAGTCACACTGTTAACACTTCAGAATTTCAGCAAGTTGACTAAGAGGATAAAAGGTAAATATATAACATCAATTTACCTAACTACTATATATCAGTACTAATAATTTGAAATGTACTTTTAAAAAATATATACAATTTCCAATTACCAGTCCAAACTGTAACATGTCTGAGAATAAATATAACAAAACATGCATAATAATTTTCAGAAGAAAATATAGATATCACTGAAATATTTAAGGTGACCTTCATACAGTAAGAGATACACAGTCTTTATGACGGGAAAACTCAGAAAGGTAGAGATGATGATGATGCACGAATTAATCAATAAATTCAATTTAATGCCAATAAAATTTCACCAGCTTTATTTTGTTGACTTTGCAAATTATCCTAAGAATCATGTAAAAGGATGAGAATAATCAAGACAATTTGGAAATAGAAAACTCAATTCATCACAAAGCAAAGTTTGGCTAGGCATAGTGGTGCATACCTGTAATCCCAGCAGCTCAGGAGGCTGAAGGAGGAGCATCACCACTCACTGAGGTGCTAAGCAACTCAGTGAGACCCTGTCTCTAAATAAAATACAAAATAGAGTTGAGGATGTGGCTCAGTGGTTGAGTGCCTCTGAGTTCAATCCCCAGTACCAAACAAAAAAAAAAAGCAAAATTTGTTTAAAAGAGGAAGAAGAGGAAAATAATTTGCAGAACTTAGACTCCAGTCCTAACTTAGCCATTAAGTTTATTTGCATGCACATGGACAATTCACTTGGTCCTCATGTACCTCAGTTTCCTCATGTGCCTCAGACAGATCAGGCTAGTTCATGTACACACTCAACTTTCTCTGATTATCTAATATGAACTAATTCCTCCCTAATAACCTAGTAATTTACTGTTATATAGCCCTGTTTTCTTTTTAATGGCACTTGCTATCTCTGAAATACTATCTTATAACATTATTGTTTGTCTTTCCCCCTTGCCTGATGACACTGGGTTCTCATTCCACATCAACACCCCTTATATTTAGAACTGTGCCTGACACTCCAAAGATGCTCCACAAATATTTGTTAAATAAATGTAAGGGCTAATTCTCACCTGCATTCTAGAATGCCCACTGTGCTAATCTGTGCATCAAGTTCTGAAATTCTGATGGCTTTTAAAATATAAAAATTCCGGTGGTTTGAAAAATGTAAAAAAAATTTTGAAGAATATTTCATGTTGTTTTGTCCAAAGACAAGAAAAAGAGAGAAAAAGGAACAAAGGTGATGTATATAAATACGATAGGCTGCAGATAAACGGAGAACATCTGACTCTAAACCCCAAAGGGCACGTACATGGCAAGAACTTTTGTCCTCTCCAAATAGGATGCAGAATTGCGATCACTAGACTGGGCCCTGTCACACAAAGACTGCATGTACCGTCAAGATTACTTCATAATGTTGGGAGGAACTTGGGGTTTTTCTTTGTGTGCTATATGTTTGATTGGATTTCAATTTGCATTAAATGTTTTATATCCCAAAAAAAAAAAAAAGATTACTTCATAATGGAGTCGCTAAACAGTTTTCTAGAATTAGTGAACTTTCTTGTTCAATAGTTTGAAAGAGAGCTGGGTTCCAACCCTACCTCCACCAACCCTCTGTGTGAACATACAGAAGTTATTTAACTTCTCTGAACTTCATTTTTTGATCTACACAATTGTGACCAGAATAACTATTTCTTAAGGTTTTTATGAAAATTACATGAAAGTGCATACAATAGCAAAGACTCTAGAATAGTATCTGGAATATCATGGGTGTCAAATGTATAATATTGTCTCCTTTTCTGAGAAACAGGAAGAAACTAGAAGGATCAGGAAAACCTAACTTCAAAGCAAGAAGTAACATTAATGTTGTCTGTTTTAGAAATACTATGATGAAAATAAGGAATAAAGATCATCTTTAATAGGAAGACTTTTTTGTTGTTTTTATCATTGCAAATCTCCCACTTCCATGGTTTACTGCTTTCAAAGGATATATACATGTTTATGGGATGGGATAGAGGTGAGGCAGTTTCAACATGTATACTAAGAAAAACAGCAGAAAGTAAGCCTTTAGGGATTCCTGAAGGCCCTGAATTCTGGATGTAGAGAAGGTGATACTTCATCTGTGGAATGGTAATGAAAAGAGTAGTTTTATTGTGTTTTTGTGGTGCTGGAATCAAATCCAAGGCCTTGCATATGCTAGACAAGCACCCTACCACTGAGTTATGTTCCCAGACCAAGAATGGTCGTTTGGACACTGAATAAAGCCCTTCACTTTAGAGAAAAGGGGAAATGTAGTTAGAAGTAATATGAATACTTTTGCTTTATTATTTTAGACAGGCTTGCTCACTCTATGATTAGTCACAATAAAACATGTTAAACTGAATTTCCATGACCTAAGGGTGAAATAAAATGAGTTGTCCGGTGCTGCTTCTCCACCTGAAGAGGATACATCCTATGTTGATGGCAGCTGTTGATTCACTGATTCACCAATTACACACTGAGTGCTAAGAAAGACCCTGCTAAAAAGTAATATTCTACCATTCTATGCCCATTTCTGCTTTCTAAAAAGCTACCATATAGAGTCCTTCCAGCTATATCAACTCATCCTTTTCTCACCTATTTTGTCATCTCTACATTGATCTAATACATTAATTATTTCAACTAAACAATTTTAGCAACTTCAGTTCCCATAAACTAACATATCTATCTGCTCAACTCAGTAAAGTAACCATTTGGCTTCTCTTTCTCTAAGTTCTGCTGTTGGGAAATATCTTCCAGGCAGAAAGCCTGACAATGACAGAGCCAAGCACTTTGGTGGGCATCATAAGGCCAACAATAAACAAGATTGGCAGGCAGGTTTCCTGTCAATCTCCTTGTAGAGATTATAGTTTAATGGTAAGAAGTGCAAAAAAATTAAAACTGAAAAATTATAATTAGGAAATGATAATTTCATGAAAGAAACAAAGAACTGATACATCAAAATGAATTGAAGGGACTTTCTTAAATAGCATGGTCATGGAAGACATCACAAAGAAGGTGGTAGATGAGCTATGATATTAAGAAGACAGTACCATAGGGAGAGTAGGGAAAGTGCACTTTAGGAAAGGAAGTTTATGTGCAAAGGCCTTGACATGACACATGGCATATGAGTAGCTGTAGGGAGGACTGTGTGGTCAGAACTTAGTGAACAACAGTGACAGTGATGAGGCATGAAGCTGATGAGACAGATGCCAGTCAGAGCTTCTGGGGCCTCATGGATTGTGAGGAGACTGAATGTTTTTCTGAATGCAAAGGAAGCCATTGACAGTCTTAAGTAGGATTATGATATGATTCCATTTACATTCCAGAGGATATTACTCTTGCTGTTGTATATAGAATAAATAGAAGAAGAAAAGAAATCATAGAAGTTATAATAATTGGAAGACAGGTGACAGCCAAATTGTTGTCAGTGAGATTGACAAGAATTGAATAAATGAAGGCATATCTTAGAAATCCAATTGATAGGACCTTTTATGAGCTGAGCACAGGATGTGAAGAAAGAGATGAGTTGATGAACTTCCAGGTTCTTGGCCCAAGCTCCTTGGTGGATGTTTATGCCACATACTAAAGTAGTAAGGACCAAGGGATGAACACTGGGGTGAGGGTGTAGAAATTAAAAGTTCAGTTTGGAAGAATGTTATGATTGAGATATTCGAGTTGCAGGTGGGAAAAAAAATTAACCATTAGAAGACATATAAAACAAGAACTAAAAGATAAGCCCTGAACTCACAACCTTAAGAATCAACTTTTGTTGATGTAAAAAAAAAAAAAAAAAAAAAAAAAAAAACAATTATTAACTTCTGCTTCTGACTAAAGATGAATAAAGAGGATGAAATTACCTTCAAATGATAAATAATTATGAGCTATGTAAACAATAACTTGAGACATTGGGAGGAAAAAAAGGAGATAAGGACTTTGACATGGGAGAGGGAAAATGGAAGAAAGAAATGAGTACTACCTCCACTTGCCCAAGGCAATTTCAAGAGTCTAGCACAGGGAGAGGAATTCAGAGATCAGTAGTCTTCTGGAGGTTAAGAGTCAAATATCTGAGTTCAGGGAAGATGTGATTTCTAGAATTGACAGGAAAGAATCTCTGAGAACAGAAACCTACATAAAGAGGCTCAAATAACTGAACAGGAGTTCTCTTGGGTCATTGGCTAAATATCAATGAGCACATGTTATGGGCAAGAAAAACATTTAAGAAAAAAAAGTAAACACCATGGTAGCTAAAACACAATTCCTTGAGCTCATCCAGGCCTGGAAATTGTTCAATTTTCTTCAACCTAAAGTAGACAGACCTTATTGAATATGCATGCCAATTAGTAGAGACCTAAAAGGCCACACCCTAAAACTGGAGGTGAATCCATTTGGAATAAAGCTATTCTAGACCCACCCTCAAAGAGCTTTAAAATAGATCTCAAAAGGATTAGATGAAAATGTAACTAACTTAACTTTCTTCAGGAACAAGTTCTAACACTCCTCAAAGGAAAACAATAAAAACCAGCAATCACAAAAATAAAATTTATAATGTCTGGTACACAGTAAAAATACTAGTATATAAAAAAAATTTATATGTCTGGTACACAGTAAAAATACTAGTATATAAAAAAACAGGAATATGTAGTCCAAAACAAGGAGAAAAACAATCAGAAGAGACAGACCTAGAAGTGACAGAGTTGGTAAAATTAGCAGGAATACACATTAAAAGAACTATTACAAATATATTACGATGATATAGAGAGGAATAACATTCAACTTTTTGAGATGAAAAATTATACTGAATGGTATCTAACAACATCAGATTCTGTGCAAGAAAGTATTAGAATATATCAAAAAGCTTGGGAACACAGCAATAAAACCTATCAAGCACCAAGTGGTCTAATATACAGATAATAGTTTCAGGAGAAGAAAAATGGGGTTATATAAATAAAACGATGATGTATCTTACCAAAAATTTTAAGTTAATAAGCAAGTCATCAGCAACTCAAGAAAGAAAATTTTATATTTTAATGAGACATGTTTAGGATGAAAAAATGATCTGAGTTGAAATTTGGGGACCTGGGTTTACCCAGTCAGGTACCAGCTGTGTGGTTTGGACCTGGATGAATCTTTCTGACCTCACACTCACACTTAACTGCTCAGTGTCATGAGAATAAAAGCAGTGATGTATGCAAAATGGCACTACTTATTCTATATTGAGCCCAAGACCCCACATCAAATTCTCACTTAATTTTTTAAATTAAATTAATTATAGCCATATCCATTGTTATGGTTTGAAAATGTTCCCCAGGAAGTATGTACTAGAAACTTAATTACCCAATGTAACAGAGTTGGAAGGTGGCATAATGGGAGGTATTTAAGTTGTGAGAGGTCTTGACCCTCATGAATGGATTAATGCCAATTATGAAAGAGCTCAGAGCTGTGAATTCAGTTTCTTAATCTCTTTTCCCTTTCTACATGCCATGGTGAATCATGAAGGCCAACACCATTGGCCAGTACCAACCTCCAGAATCATAAGTCAAATAAACTTCTATTATTTACAAATTATACCATCTGTGGTGCTCTGTTGTAGCAACAGAAAACACAAGATAACAAATATACCATGAAAACATCAATATAAAGAAATCTGGAGTGGCCATTATTGATATCTAAAAATGTAGTCTTCAGAGCAAGATATTTCTAGGCATATAAAAGGACATTTCATAGGGATAACACTGGCAATTATGAAAAATCCATAACAATCTTAAATCTGTATTTAGCAAATAGCAGAGATTCAAAAGTAGTAGTCACAGAAATAAAAGGAAAAACACGTGAATGCACAATTACAACTGGAGATTTTTAATACTACTCTCCTAGTAATTAATAAAACAACTAGACAGAAACCACAGTATCAATATAGAAAAATATGATCTATACTATGATTTCAAAGGAATTGAAATTTATAAAAGGACTCATTGAGCAGTAGAATACACATCATTTTCCAGTGTATATGGTAAACTCACTAAAATTGACTGTATCTGGGCCACAAAATAATTTTTATCTAGTTTAGAAGAATAGAAATCATACAGAGTATATTCTCCAACTGTAAGTAGATCGATGATAAATCAATAACAGAAAGACATTGGAAAATGTTCAAATCATTGGAAATTAAGGAACATACATCTAAATAATCCTTAGGCTAAAAATGATATCTCAAGGGAAATGACTCAATATTTTGAACTGAAATGCACAATAATTTCTGAGGAAAACAATGTGAATCAAAGGGAAGTTATTACTTTTCTCAGAGTTATAGAAATTCCTTGTAGAAATACCTGGATTCACTTCTTCTATAGGAAAACCTTAACATATTGATGTCATCCTTTTGTTTTTCATTACTGTTAACTCTTACACGGTACTATACTTGCGTTAGTTTGTTTTCTATTACTGTAGTGAAAGATTTAAGGCTACATAAGTTTACAAAGAAAGAGGTCTACAATGGTATAGAATAGAAGACACAGAGAGTAATGCACATAAATACAACTATCTCATACTAGACAAAGGAGCCAAAAATATTCATTGGAGCAAAGATAGCCTTTTCAACAAATGGTGCTGGGAAAACTGGAAATGCATTTGCAGCAA
>CM053405.1:39512009-39547570 GCA_028644305.1 Xerus rutilus | reverse complement strand
ATTTTTTTTTTATCCCCATTGGTTAGGATTATACTGGAATGAAAATATGGCTGCATATTCAACTTCACATTGCCACAATTTTATTTCTATCATTGCCTTCTTATTTCCCATTAAATATTGACATTTCAGGTATTAATGTTAAACACATTAAGCCCTAATTCCCCCCAAATATTCTTATAATGAGTTAAATGGTGTCCATCCCCAAAGATACGTCCACTTTCAAACTATGAAAGTGATTTTGTTTGAAATAAATGCCTTCTTTGCAGCCATAAGGTAAGGATCTGAAGATGAGATCACCTGGATGAAGGTAGGCCCTAATCCAGTGTCCTTGTAAGTCTAAGGAGGAAGATCAATGTTATGGAACAAATATCTGTGAGCCCCCAAATTCATGTGTTGAAATCTTAACCTCCAATATAACAGTATTAGAAGAAAGGGCCTTTGGAAGATAATCACATCCCAAGAATGGTATTCTTATCAATGGGATTACTGTCCTGACAAGAAGCGACCTGAAAGTTTGTTTATCAGCCACATGAAGATAGAATGAGAAGATGGCCTTCTGAAAACCAGCTTTCTCCATACACTGGCTCTGCCAGCATCTTGCTCTTGCACTTCCCAGTCTCCAGAACCATGAGAAAATAAATTTCTCTTCTTTATAAAATACACAGTTTCAGGCATTTTGTGATAGCAGTACAAATGGATTAAGATACCAGTTTTTCACCTAGTTGAGCCTTCGTTTTTCATGTGTAAAGTGAAGAAATTAGGCAGGATGTTCTCAACAATAAGTGATCAACTTGTCACAAGTGATCTAAGTACTAAAAGCCCTGGATCCCAGAAAGCTCCTCCATCCTAGAAAACCAAATGGTTACCTATTTCAATGGTCTTGTCATCCTTAATACTCCCTTTCCAAAGCCTTTCACTACTATTTTACTTTATGATATTTTCCCTTTCATTTCATCCTCCAGATTTTGTTCTCTTAGGAGTCTCAAGGTAAAAGTTCCTTGACCTTTGACACACAAAAATGTTAATCCAGAGTGAACAGAACTGCACGTTTTTGGACTGCACTAAACTCAGATTAGCCTGGGGATCCAACCCTATTATTAACAAGATGTTTAGAGAACTAAAGGAATTTCAGCTTTTCGCTTAGTCTTAAGATCCTGCATTAGATGCAAAATATTTCTATGGAACAGATTATTCTATTGTGGTTTTTGGATTATACACTTGAATAGCCTTAAATACATGACTATAGGAATCAGTACAATTGAAAATTGACTGTGTGAGCCAATTGTACATTCCTTATTTCCTCCAAGCCTTTGATTCTATTCCATTCTTGTGGATTATATCAATTTCAAAAATGATGAGATTCTTTTGCCTTACTTAGAAAGTATCCTACAAGATGTTGTCATTTTTTAGTAACATAATACACATAATTATATGATTACTTATAATTAAAATTCTATCCATTCCTTTCATTCATAGCAAATATGCAAGGGAAGGGAAAGAATCCTTCTCCTATTGCCTTGAAAGAACTGCCAAGATCGTAAGATCAACGACTTTTGCATTTGGCAACTTGAGGTCAGCATGTTAGCATCAATTAAATTATTTAATGAACACTCCATTGCAGTTTTTTAGAAAACTATAGATTTCTCTTTCAAACATGACACTTCAATGAAGTAAGAAAATATAACTCCTGTAATATATTCATAAATTTTCTGTGATTTTTACAGTTAGAGTAAAAAATGAAATAAGTATTGTAGAAGAATATGCAGTGGTGATACCAAGACTACTTATTACAATTGTATTAGGTGGGCTTTGCTTGTCTCTTTTTCAGATAAAATCTCTAATGTTACAGTCATCAATTAAGAATGAAAAAAATTAAAATCACCTCTAAAAAACCCCAAATGCAGCAAAGCTTTGATGTGTCTGTATCTGATAATGGAGTTAGGAAAACTGAATTTTGTATTATTCTGTGCATTGGTCTCAAAATAGTGCTAATTTTCATTCTGCAGGCGAACAACTCCTCCAGTTTTTATTTGCAGCTTCCTCTGAACCTAGGCTCAGATATAAATCTATAGAAAGTGAGCTGCCAGCATTTAGAGTGACAGCTTATATTGTATTCATAATCACCCACTCTCCCCACCCTACTTCTGGAGAAAGCAGCATGCACCAGATAGTATATTGGTTCTTTATGCAAATGCAATCTTCTTGGCCCTTCCCTCCAATCTACCAGATATGTTTAAGCATGTTTGCAGCTCAGAGAATCCAAATTAGACTTATTATAAACCATTTGACAGGAGAAGGGTTTACCCACTGCTTCCCTATTTCTAGCATAAGAACCTTGTGATTCTCACCTTCAGCTTCAAGATGCCTCTATTATTTGAAATATTCCTGAGATAACTTGGGGCACTTCTGCAGCAGCTTGAAGGCTTGCCTACCAAGCCTCACTGCTACTTGCTGTTTGGTCTTTGCTACCAGTGTTAATAATAAGGATTCTGTCATGCACCTGTGGCCACATCCCCTCATTTTTACTAAGATCAGAAAGTTGGACCTTGAGGCTGCTTCAGTAACCTGTATGGGGTTTCTGCACCCCCCAAGAACTGTATCTGCAAGTTCCTCTTCCACCTCTGTGAACTCAAGTAGGGAAACTTGATCCTTCTCAGGATGACTTGGTTCATTAACTGAGCTTATGGGCTTTTTTTCTGACACCATCCTTCACGCAACAGCAAGAAACCAGGATGGATATCATTCTGAACAGCTATGAAATCTAGAGAGAAAAACACAGACTAGACTCAGTGGACAATGAGGAACCAGGGTGAGTGCTTGCACAGGAATGCAGTGTAATGAAAGTGGCATTTAGGAAAATAAGTCTGACAAGAGTAGACAACTGAACACAGATGAATTTGCATGCTGTGCAGTTTATTTAGGTATGTTTCATAATATCTTTGCCTTATTATGATACAGGTTCATTTTGTTCCACTCTTCTTACCCTGAAAGGAAACCAGAAACAAGAGTGTTTGTTTTGTTTTGTTGCTGGGTATTGAACCCAGAACCTCAAGCATGCTGAGTGCAGGCTCTTCCCCAACTTATACCCTCCAACCTCCAAAATAAGGGCTTTTGAGAGTTGCTTCCTATCCTTTCCAAGTTTCTTTTCTTTTTTATTTATATCATTTTTCATCTTCAAAAGAAAACCTATTGCTTCTTTCTATGCCTAGAATAATAAAACTGTGATGGTAAAAAGGTACTTAAAAAATGTCCAGAGTAAAACTGAAACAACTCAGGCATTCTCAAATATCATAAATGCCTTTCCAAATGTTTGAGTTCCAAAACAATTCAAACGAATTTAGTAGGACATTTTCCACTTCTTACTTAAACCCAGGTGGGATTTAAAAAAAACAGAATTCAAGAATTTCTCATCCTCTCACACCTGACTAAGCCAAATGTGATTTGGAAAAATGCACTTGATATCCAAAAAGACCTTTCTACTTTTAAAGGAGTGATTTTGTTTTTGTGGTTTTTTTTCTTTAAAAGAGGGAAGTAAGAAATCTAGTGCAAATGAACTCAGAGTTCTTTAAGTATAACCAGAAACTTAAGCCACAAATGCTGAACTGGGTGCATTTCTTTGTTTTTGAGTAATGTGCTCCTTTCTTGTATATTTGAAGAGACATTTCATATCCATGGTTTCATTCCCACCCTTATGTGTCAGTGTCCATTTTCAATGCCACAGCAGAGATCAACTAAGCCAGTGCATTGTAAGCTTTCAGCAGATATTATTAGCAAATTTATGTGGGTGTAGATTCTACCCCGGGTTCAAAACAGAGTAAAAGCAACAGTCATGAGTGAAATAGAAGAGACTGGTCTCCCCTGAAGGAAGTATAGTTAAAAAAAAAAAAAGAAAAGAAAATACTTGAGGGGCTGGGATTATGGCGCAGTGATAGCGTGCTTGCTTAGCGCGCATAAGGCACTGGGTTCAATCCTCTGCACCACATAAAAATAAAATAAAGATATTCTTTCACCTACAACTAAAAAATAAACATTTAAAAAAAAAGAAAAAAGAAAATACTTGAAGTGTAGTAAGTAATATTCCAAAGAATCCTCGATATAGCAGACACAGAAATGACATTAAGAATGAGAGTTCAGGGCTGAGGATTGGCTCAGTGATGGAATGCTTGCCTGGCATACATGACCCCCTGGGTTTGATTCCCAGCACTGCTAAAAAGCCAGGTATATTGCCTCAGTGCCTGTAAGCCTAGGTACTTGGAAGGCTGAAATGGGAGGATTGTTTGAGCCCACTAGTTCCAGATCACCCTGAAAAACATGGTGAAACTTTGTCCAATGGGAAAAATAAAGGGAGTTCAGTAGCCATGCAATGCCCTTGGTGCTTTTCTCTCCCTCTTCCATGTAAGAAAGTCCTCAGGATGCTCAGTGTGAAGCAGTTGGAGGAAGGAAAGGCCTAACACTTGATCACAGGGTACAGATGTTCATTTTTAAAGGCTGAGAAACATCATAGTAAAAATAAACACACCTTTTTAAAAGTAAATAATGGAATTTGAAAACCAGGGTTTGCAAGCTAGCTCTTATAAATTTACTAGCTGAGTAAACAGAGCAATTCACTAAACTGCTCAAAAACTCAAAGTTTCCTCATTTATTTAAATAGGTTCTGAACCATATCTACTTCACAGGATAGTCTAAGAATATGTCATTCTAGACCTTGCCATTGGGCCCTTCCATGCACATGCCTCTTTTTTTCCTTCTGGAAAATGGAACATCAGGTGGGATATTCAATGGCATATCTGACGTGGATACTCTTTCCCTAGCACTCTTGCTAGCACTGACTAAGGTGACCTAAAATTGACTCTAAATTTATAACATGCAAAATAATTTTACAAAGAAACATTGCATTATTAAAGAAGATGGGAATATTGGATAAGAAGATGCACTATAGTCCTCCAGGGGAGCAGGGACAAGACAGAGAATATCCCAGTAAGCTTGGCCATCTTTACCCAAGAGACAAAAGCCAGTCTGGCTCCGGGATGGGGAAACCACACAAAGAGGGCTGTTCCCACGTGGCCAGGAACTCTTTGTGTCTGAACATACCTCATCCAGACACTCACCAAGCCATGTGCCTGCTTTGCTACTCTGGCTTTGTAAAAGAGCTGGACTTCTGTATGTTTCCTAGACTAGGAATTACCTAAGGGCAGCCAAGTTTCACCAAATTAAAAGACAACTTGTCCCTGCCGAGACTCCGGTGGGTCAAGTTAGCACCGCAAACTTCTAAGAAATCAGTCATTAAGAATGGAGTCAGAACGGCAAGATGCTAAGCAACTCAGCGAGACCCTGTCGTTAAATCAAACACAAAATAGGGCTAGAAATGTGACTTAGTGGTTGAGTGTCCCTGAGTTCAATCCCTGGTACCAAAAACAAAAAAGAATGGAGTCAGGATCCTTGTAGAGACAGACAATGCATTCTAAGTGAGTTATATGAAGATAGTTTTAATAAAGAGAACTCTTTTAAAAGGATGAGTACACTCTAAGAAACAAGTAAAGGGGGAGGAAGGAAAGAATCATTGACCTTAAGCTTAAAGTTTTGACAAGAACTGAAGGTCCCCAGAAGCAAAGAAATCTGTGTGGATGGGGTCTTCTTAAGGAAACAGCCAACCTATACCTCCACCTTTCAAGGGAAAGGTCCTCTCGGGGAATAAATTCCACCTGTATCCGACCAGCCTCACTCTCCTGTTCATCCTAACTCCTGTCACTACTGAACCCAATCAAAAGCCAGAGAAGTAGGCAGCTCCCTGTGCGATCCATGAACCACATAGGCCTATTCTCAGGGCTCAGAGCAGCATGAAGAATACACCCAAGGGTCAAAGAGAACATACTTAGCACAGAGAGATTTGCTAGTTGTTTCCTGTTATGGGTCAAATAAAGATATGTTGAGGTCCTAATCCCTAGTACCTCAAGTTGTAACCTTATTTGGAAATGTATTCTTTATAAAAACAATCAGGATTAAGTCAGGACTATCCAAAGTGACTATACTCTTATAAAAAGAGGAAATTTGAACACAGAGATAAACACAGAGAAGGAAGACAGAGTGAAGACACACAGGAGAATATGGTGATATGCCTGGAGAGACACATCTACGATCCAAGGACCTCAGGGATTGTAGGCAAACACCTGAAGTGCAAGAGACAGGAAGGATTCGTCTCTAGAGGCGCCAGAGAGGCATTGGCCCTGCTGACACTGTTTTCAGACTTCCAAGCCTCCAGAACGTGAAAAAATAAATTTGCATTGTTTGAAGCTACATTGTTCAGTACATTGTTACGGCGGCCTTGAGAGGCTAATACAGCTGATAAAGTGCAGTTAGTCCTCAATTAAACAGCTTTCGTTTTTCAGAGTAGAAATAAGCTTCAACATGGACCTCAGAGAAGATTATGCCCAAAACTTTTATTTTACAAATAAGAAAACAGAGGCAAGGGAGACTTGCTTACAGCCAAACAAACTGTAACCAAAATTAAACAGCAGAGTCCCCAGGAAAGCTCTCTGTCTGACCACATGGACAAAGGTCAGACACAACTTTCAACCTGGCTGAACCAAAGCATAGGCTTCTTTCATTCCCCTTAGGATATCATTCTTGTTAAGAGATTCTCTAGAATAAATGATAAGTGGCATCTTTTTCTGAGCTTCCAGATCTCTGCAGGACCAGCAGCTTTTTTTTTTTTTTTTTTTTTTTGTGATACTGGGGATTGAACTCAGGGGCACTCGACCACTGAGCCATATCCTCAGCCCGATTTTGTGTTTTATTTAGAAACAGTGTCTCACTGAGTTGCTTAGCACCTCTCCATCGCTGAGGCTGGCTTTAAACTTGGGATTCTCCTGCCTCAGCCTCCCAAAGTGCTGGAATTACAGGTGTGCACCACTGCACCCAGCTAGGACCAGCAGCTTTTAAAGGAGCAGCAAGCCAAGGGAAATAGTTCAAAAATAAAATTTTCCTTTATTCTTTCTTAGGGCTAAAGAAAAATGTGAACACTGAGGAAGACCACCACAGACTCTCTAGGACAAAGTGTTTTACTTCATGTTGAATTAATCATTAAAAAAAAGTTACTCAAATTAAGCTCATTGTTTGCAGGACTGCTCCAAGGATCCTAAAGAGATGATAAGAAACTACATAGTCAGCAGTGTAGATGTGAAGGGGGAGAGAGTGAGAGGCCAGCCTCATCCAGAAGTAAAGAGAGTTCCTGTAGTGCAGTGATCTTTCTTATCTGGAGGAAGGTTTTGTTTTCTTGTCAATCAATCCCAACAGATCTTCTGAGGATTGACCACACCTTGGACTGGGGAATGCTAGGAAGGAATGTGGGAAGGAAGAGGGGAGTGGCCATTTCCTGATGGGTCAGCTGCTGGCAAGTGTCTGGGCCCTGGGAAAGCTGTGGTGTAAGAATTCCTCTCCTTAGAGAGCTACCAGAGGTGCAAGAACAATGCTGTGAACGGCTGGTAGTGACTCCCAGGTCATGCCTGGAGCAACAGAGTCCACCCGCAGAGGGTTGTGCCACAATACGCCTGACTTGGACTCCCTGCAGCCAGTTGTACAGCTCATAGTCCAAGCCCACTGGCTGCTGGCAGGTAGTACTGTTCTCAAGGCAATTTCTCTCCCAGGGAGGCGATTTAGCCTCGCCCAGGAAGACTAAAGCATGGAACCAATTAAAAAGGCAAACTACAGAAAAGTCTCATTAGGACTTCCTGATTGCCACTTTTATGGCAATGAAAAATCCATGGTTCTTTTTTGGACTACCAAAATGATCCCTTTATGTGCAATTTCTGATTTGCCAGCAGAGATCTAAGTACTTGGGATGGGCTCCTTCCACATGATCTCATAACTGTTCATAAGGGGCCATGTTTCCCTGACCCAGATTCAGTGAATCCAGGCCCCTTGAGAACAGTGTGCTGTGGACAGGCTTCAGCCAGAGCACCACTGTCACTCATTTAATGGAGGCTAAACCAGCCTATTTCTAGATCAATGTTTTTCCTGGATAAGAGAGATTCTTCTTTGACTTCCACAATTAAGCTATTGGTTAAGAAGTATTTAATCATATGAGTTTCCTTCATTTAGATCAGTGCAGAGAAAAGCCAACATAAATCAAGAGTAATCATTTTATTCAAAACAAGACTTTGTTACTTCTTAAACGGCTGGAGAGCGCCGTTAGGATAATACATTTGCTGGCCTTTCTCTTTCACTCTAATATAAGCAGGGCACTTGGTTATTCCTAAGCATTTTGGAAGCCTCCACAGCCTTGAAGTTTGGTGCATGGGTGACCTCTAGAGGACAGAATTTCAGGCCATGCTCAATGTAAAGATCAAATAATCCCTTGGTCTGGAGAGGATATGAATACATTATCAATTCTACAGCTACAAATGTTTTTGGCTCTTACAGATACAAAAGATTTTAAGAAATTATGTTCCTCCAGGTAAAATTTCCAAGGCATTAAATGATCCATGTTTCTGTAAACAAAAGAAGTTTGTTGTTGATGAAATCTCAGAAAAGGTGGATATTTTTTTCCTCCTAAAATAGAGCCTGTTTTCTGACATTTTCTCAACTTGGCTGAAACATTAGTTTAGGTTAAGTGAATGTCTTTAGCAATCCTTTGCTTACTCCCCATTCTTCAGTGTCCTGCCCAATTCTCACCCCAAGTATTCAAAAATGTCAGAAAAAGCATTTGAAGACGTTATTCTTCAACTCTACAAGCTGATAGGACTTTGTATTTTCAGGATGTAAGTAAAGCAGTTGGCCATGTTTCACCACGTTTTCCTTCCTAGCAGAACTTTCCAACAGAATAGAGAAGGGTAATGAGGTTCTCAGGGCCACTACACATCCATGCCTTAACCTGTGGGGTAGAGGCATGACTGTACAATGGGGCTATAATGTCCCACACCATTTCCAAGAGATCCTGGGACAGAGTTGCCTTTCCATTCACACAGAGCTGGGAGCTTTGAATCACCTTCAGTCCTATGTAGTAACAGACTCCATGCTACTCATCAGGGGGATAGAAGTCAGCCCATCACTTGCCTCATAGTACAGGGCATTTAGGATGAGGTTATCATATATTTGAATAAAAATTATTTTTCATTTAAAGGCGTCTACACTCTGGGAACTTTTTGAGGTACTTATTATATTATCTCTCATTTTTACAATTGCACTTTTAGGTAAGTGTGATTTTCTTTATTTAATGAATAAGAAACTAAGACATCTCCCTTAATCAGGGTCATATAGCATGTAACTAGAAGTTTGTTTATGTGCTGAAATGTGTGTTATTTCTATTATATCACACAGTTTTCAACATCATATGTCAACTGTTAGAGCAAAAAAGAAGTGCTACAGTTATGATTTAATCTACTCACTTTTTAGAGGAGTTAGGGGAAGAGAAGTGACATGTCTTAGACCACACATTTCAGTGGGGGCAGAGCTGGAGCTAATTACAGGTTGCTTATTTCCCAGGTCAGTGCTTGGGTTACTATACAGAGACTATAGTCATTCCCTTCCTGCCTTTGCAGGAGCTATAGAAGATCATCACAGGATCAGCATGAATACTAGGAAATAATTTTCCTTGAACATTCCCTCTTGGTTTACCTCACTTGGTTTCCCACACTGGAATGTCTTTCTGAGGAACACAAGCAACCCTGCAAGACTCTCAACTCTAAACTCAAAGCATTTTTCACTATTTCTTCTTCAGTACAGCTGTCTTCATTTATAACTTTATGGGAAAGAAAGTTGGAGAAAAGCCCATTAAAACAATGAGAAGAGCAGCAGGCTCGAAGACTAAAGATTTTGAAAAGGATTATGATAGAGATTTGAAAACCAGATGGCTCTTCTAGAATTGGACATTTTATTCTTCTCTAAGAACCTACTCATATGACTTCTGGAAAGTACCATTAATTTCTCAGCAAGTCAGTGTCTGCTTCTAATATCATGTTTATGTTCTGTAAAAAGAGAGTCTTATCTGGTTATGGTTTACAAATGAATGATAGAACAGTCATGTAGTTTAAATTGGACTGCTTTACTGGTCATAAAAGGATAAGATGGTAGGATCTTAAAACTATACAACCCATCTTTCAGGCAAGAATGGATTTCAATCCATATTTGCTTCTCTATCTATCATCTTTCTGCAGCCGGATCCTGGCCCATTCCACAAGTCAACACTTCTCAGAAGGATCCTAGCTCTTGAAGCTCTTATCAATTAAGGGTTGTTAGAAGTTTTAGTGAAGATCTTTTAAGTCAAGAGGCCACAGTTTGTAGCAAAAATGGTGATTGGGGGATTATCAGAAAATTTCAATGATCTGTCCCCTTGATGACAGCTTTCAGTGACTCAGCTTTCAGTGATTCGTCAAAGGAAGGGGATATGGGAACTACCCCAGTCTTCAAAACCACTTGTTAAAAGTAAAAAATAAATAAATAAAAAATAAAAAAATTAAAAACCTTCCTTTGTTATTGGAAGTCAGGGGTTTCCTCCCTACTTGGCTATGGAACTGGACAAGCAATCTCTCTAGTCTGACCTTTCAGAATTATGTGGAGAATCAGTTAGGAAAATCAGTTAGTCAGCAAGCTGGAGTTTAAGTGATCTTCATAAATGTACAAGAAGACAAATAGACATGTGCTATGAAAGGGTTGCCCAGTTGTAGGACTATGGTAGTGCAGAGAGACGAACTTCAAGAAGTCCGATGCTTTAATATCTTCTCCTGAGTTTTGATGTCTGACCTGCCTTGTTCCTGTTTCAACAGGAGCCAGCCAACTGGCACTACAATAGGCATTAATTAGAAAGCACTGTTCAAACTTCTCCTCTGTCCTTTGGCCACAGTGGAACAGTTAATAACAGAACCACAATGGGGGATCCCAGCTAGTGGTGAATTGAGGACATTTTCATCAGGATTCTGAATTTGTCACCTTTTTTTTTTCCTAATGCCTACTCTAGGAGGGATGGCTAGTATAATATTATGAGGTATTTCCACAAATGTCTGCTATTATTTCTGCTGCAGCCACTTACCGATGTATGTCTGGGGCTGAACAGACCATTGCCTAATGTCTCACTGCTCCTAAGTTCTACAGCAAGAAAGTTTTGGCACGTTGAAACCTCCCACACCACACCACAAGCAAACTCCTTGTTCTCAGTCAGCAGATGCCTAATAACAATGAAAAGCAGAGGGAAAGTGGGCTTTCAGTGAGAAAGGTTGCAGGTTGAGAAACAGGGAAAAGAAAAAAAGCACTTCAAAGTTGACATAATTGTCCACATAGACATTAAAAGTATCATTCAATGTTTAGCTAACTCTCTGCAGGCTGAGAAAATAAAACAGAACTTTCTAGGACAACACAGGAAAAAAACTAATGCAGGAAGAATCGGGGATCTGACTTAAGCAATGTTGCTTTCCCATATCTATGAATATGGAATTAGAAATTTTCACCCAGAGTACGTATTTCTAGGCACCTGGAGACCAGAAGAGAGGAAGATAGATGGTGACATCAGATATCTTGGTGATATCTAGCAAGATGCAGATGTTCAGTTGGGAGAGGTGGATTTATCAACTTCACTTGCAAGGCCCTTTTGAGTGTTTTACCAGGAGCAGCCAGATAAGTTTTCTTATTTTACAGCCCAAGAGACAGAACTTAGGTACTCAGATAATGGAGAGGCCTATAAACAGACACCACAGCTGTTCTCCAGAATAACTGCAAAGCACTTTTTAGGCACCTGTATGATCTTGTTAGTGATATCTAATCATCACTGAAAGTCAAGGCTGAGTCTGTAAGCATTTTAGCAGTTGTCAGTAGATAAAGAAAGGGTCACTTTGTTTTATGCATAGTGTCCCCAGGTAAGTCCTTCTTGAACACTTCAGCATTGTTTCTAGGGGCGGGGGACACCTGTGGGAAACAATCCTCCCAGAGCCTCTCCAGCCTCCTACTAGCTCAGGCCTGAGCCCAGTCTGTGATATCCTATCTCTGGACTCCCCTTCTTGGCTCCTCCAGAACTTTTGGGGACCTATTAAGTGCCAGGTGCCATAGAAGCCCTTTATAAGTGGTATCTCATTTGATTCTCAAAACCTTTGTGAGGCAGGTCATTATCGTAATCAATATTACATATTGCGGGTGAGGAAGAAGCTTTGTGAGTTTAAGTAAGTTACAAAAAGTGAAGCAACAGCTAAACAATGGAGATATAAACTCAAAAGATCTAGACTTCAAGGTCAGTGTCCTGTGCTCCTAATTACTCTCTGGGCCTACGGGCTGCCAGAGCCTATTTCAAAGACCTATTTCAAAGCCTATTTCAAAGCTCTGGTAGTATGATTGACTCTTCACTTGGCCAGGTGGCTTGATAGGATTGTGCACCACAGATGCTCTCATGAGACTCTGAACACTTTGAAGGTAGAGCTGTAACTGCATGAAGGCTGGCCTACCAAGCCCATTTAAATACCTGCTGTGATTGACCCCTCGTCCTCAGGAAAAAACACTGTTTTAGAAATGTGCCTAGGTTTTGGAGCATGGCTCCAAATGGCTTATCCATTTGGACACTGTTGTAAACTTCACCTGGCTTCATGTCCTCAGAAAAAAACACAGGGTATTGCCTTAGGACATTACCTACTTCGTATGTGATCTTGAAGACGGAGTCAGTTATGACCAAAGCCTACCAGTAAATGACACAATATAGAAACTTAATACGTTTCTCTTCCCTTCCCTGAATGCAACAGTACACAGACACCATTAAATTTAAACTTTTAATGGAAAGAGAAGTCAATACCAAACAATAAAGAGTAAGAATCATAATCATAAAATAAATAACATCAAAAAATTCTTTGAAAGCTCCATGAGTAAAAGCTGCTTTTGCAAGATGAAGAGTTACTAAATTCTTTTAGTAGCACATTATTGAGCACACTGAGGAAGTGCATGTCTAGTAGGAATATCTAGCACTTGCTCTGGTGAGACTGGTTCCAAATAGCCATGAATAATAATTATCACAGAGAATCTTAGTAAAGAGCAATAATCATAAAATAAATAGCAACAAATACTTTCACAAATCTCCATGAATAAGAAATTCTTTTTCAAGATGAAGAATTACTAAATTCTTCTAGAAACCTTACTGAGCACACTGGCAGGCACATGTATGCACATGTCTAGTAAACATCTAACACTCACTCTGGCAATACTGATTCACTTCAGATCATAAAATCCAGTTGGGAGCTTATTTTAGTCAGAGTTCTCCTCAGAAACAAAATCCATAAGATATATATAGATATAGGGAAGATTTCTTTTGAGGGATTGGCTCAAGTGATTATAGAAGCTGAGAAATCCCACCTTCTCCCATTTTCAAGTTGCCAAAGTAAGCCAGGGCGTGGTTCTAATCCAAGCCCAAGGGCCTCAGAGCCAGCAGTGTAAGCCAATCTGTGTCCACCGGCCAAGAACGAGGAGATGGAAAGTGGTCTAAGTACTCGTCCAGGTCTGAAGGCCCAAAGACCAAAAGGCTAATGTCAGAGAGCAGGAGTAGAGGGACATCTCAGCATTTTCACCCTCCTCCACCTTATTGTTCTCCTCAGGTCCTCCTTACCTTGAAAGCCACCCACACACCACAAGGGAGGGCCATCTTCTTTACTCAAGTCTACTGATTCAAATGCTAATCTCTTCCTCTGGAAAAGCCCTCACAGACACACTCATAGATAATACTTTTCATATTATCTGGGAATCTCTTAATGCAGTCTAGCTGACATATAAACTTGGCCATCACAGAGCTTAACCTCAGAACTGTGAACTTTAAAGTAAATAGACTAAGAGCTGAAGAAGCAGAAAGTATCTAAAAACTTGTGTGTGTGCATGCCCTTGAAAAATTTTTAAAGTAAGCTAATAAATAATAAAACCTTTTACCCTCAGGTCACTAAAAGACCAAGCTAAATGGAATCTTGAAAATCATATATTAAGATACATAACAGATTTGTATGTACAGCTTATGGAACAAGAATTTGGAGTTTCCCCGTGTACGATGGTAATTATTTCAGTTCTGAGTAACAAAATTTTCAAGTAGGCATGCCTTAAGCAAGTGGGGATTCTTTCCATCATATTCCATATGATGTCAAAACTGATGCACCATCAGCTATAAGAGGAATCATTTTATATTCCCAAAGAAAGAAATATGCTGTTAAATAGCTACGAAAAATACACTCATATCACTTAGAGATTTTATCATATATGCAGGAATCCTGCCTTATGCAGGAATCCATATTGCATAATCTCTGTGTACACTTTAAAATGTGAAGTAAACTGGTTATTTCTATATTCCTTCAAGAGTTCAACTCTTATGAATTCTTTTTTGAATTTTTTATCACTTCTGAATTATTTTTAACTCAAAATTGCCGATGAGTTTTTCTGTCCAATATCGGTCTCCATGCCAACAAAAGCATGAGTGACGCAGCATTTCTTAAAATAGTCTTTCAATAGGTAAACACCAATGGTGCCCAAGTCTGAAGCCAACTTTGAAAGGTAGATAACCTTTCAGAATGCTGCTAAAACTCATCTTCTTTACCAGCTCCGCATCTCCTTCTTTAGTTCCAGGGATTAAAAGAGTGCTTGAGATCTCTAAACTATTAACATAATCTTAATCTGAGAGACGCTAAAGAACCAAAATACATGTGTACCTTAAAACTTAATAATATATTTAATAAATCAGAGGATAGGCAAGTAGATTCAATAATCACAATATGAAAGTCACTTCTGTCCTTCATGTTGTTTGTGGTCTCATGGTCACAAGATGGCTGCTATAACACCAGGCATCATGTCTACATTCAAAGGAGATAAAAGGAAGGACTGTATACCAGTGCACGACTGGTATATATATATATACACATATATATGTGTGTGTGTATATATATATATTATGCTATACATATACATATATAAATATTTATTATACTATACATTACCTATATATGTACTCCTATATATATATATTTCATATTATGTCAAAACTGATGCACCATCAGCTGTAAGAGGAATCATTATTTTATTTTCTCAAAGAAAGAAATATATATATATATTCTGCAAGAGAAGTTGGGAAGAATAATAACTGCCAAAGAATTGCATTTCATGACTAGCTTAAACTGATCTTAAATCATGAAACGCATTCCAAACAAAATTAAGGTTCTATTAACAAGAAAGCAGGTGGAGAATAACTGTTAGAATGTTTGGGAGGTAAATAGCTATATATGCTACCTTAAAAAGGAGAGATAGAGAGAGAGAGAGAGAAGGGGGGAAGACATTTAAAAAATTTAGCTACTTTTCTTAAATTGGCAGCTGGAGAAAAGTATCTGATTATAGACTTGAGAAAGTATAATCAGGTGGCAAATAGAGACTGTGGCATTTATAAAAAACACCAATTATTTTTAGAGATGCAGAACTCACAAATATTAATATACTATCACATTTTAATATTATGAACTTCAAGCTTCTAATTTCAAATATGTTCTTCTGTGCTTCATCTCTTTTCCCTACCAAATGTTGGATATGTTCAATAATATTTTTGACTATAAGATATCAATGAGACTAACAGTTTCTTTAAATATTTTATAAATTAGAGCTAATTTATCAGATATGGCTAAAGGATAATATCTTTAAAAGTCCCATTTAATAGGAGATTATTTCAATTTCTGATATGGCATAATGCTATGTGTGGGCTAAGTTGGAGAACTGCTGAAAGAAGGCAGATCACAGTGGTCACAAATGTGTCATCTGTTACGTATAGATACATTTTATGAGGCTATCACACACCCTTCTGCAGTAAGTAGTCAGGAATGGAGAAGAGTGAGCTCCTCCAACACATTCTTCTGGGGATTATAAATGAATGCTAAAATTAAAATACTCCTAAACCCCAAATAATCCACTAACCTTGGCATGGATGTTACCTTGCTTGAGAGTAATACCGGAACAAGAGCCCTTGAGCCCCATGTTACTTTTTGTTATCTGCTCTTCAGGAGTAGATGCTCACCAAGATGAAAAGGAGTACTTTAGGAGGGATAAGGATATCTTTTTATCTTTTGCCTAGGAAATCCATAATGTGCATGGATTTTATGTTAACCTGACATGAGAAAGCCATAAGCCACCTAGTGAGTTATAGCAGTGCCAACACAGTAGACAGGATGAGTGTCAAGGCCCGATGCTCAAGATTATAGTTCTGGTTCTACTATTACCAGCCACATTTGCTCTTTTGAGTTTTGTATGGCCCAGCATAGTTCTGGCACAGGGTAGAGACTCAACAAGTGGCTGATGCTAAGTAGCATACAGGTTCCTTCTAAACAAGGTCAGGCTGAAGATGGGATATGACTTGCAGATTTCCTAGCAAGCTGCTGGCCCCAAACACACCTTGCCTGCCATGTGGCAACACCAGAAACCAGTGATACATGCATCTGGCTTAGGTTTTGTTAGTGTTTCCAAAGATTAGAAGGTCCCTAGGGGCAAAGGCTTATTATTAACCTATGTGGCTGCTTTTCCTGTTTCTAACATAGGGCTAAATAAATGTGTACAGAGAGAATTACATTAATTTTGTTTAAATGCAAGAAGTCCTTGGATTGATATTGATATCTATTGCGGGGAAGGGAGAAAATAAAAGAACTTACTAGGTTCTTTCCCAAAAGGAAAGGGGATCAGAGAGAAGGCTGGAATATGGGATGAAATTAGGATACGAATCCCAGAAGGCCTTGTCGGGTTACCCTGCGGACAGATAATGCATGCATTTAGGACATCAACCAAGCTGAAGCACCAAAATGATTTTTTGAAACTGTTTACATCTTCAAAATCACAACAATAATCCCTGGAAAATTAGTACTTATAAATTTGGTAATAATGACATCAATATATAGTCATTAATAGCAATAAATAGGCCACACCAATGTAAGAGGTTATTAACAGGGAAAACTGGGTGTGAGGTATACAAGAATTCTCTGTACTATCTTCCCCATAATTCTGTAAATCTAAAAATGTTCTAAAACAAAAAATTTTAATTAAAAAGTGTTTCCATTTCCAAGTTGTCCTGCCAGAACTTTTTATCCCTTTAAATCCCTTTCTCCTGCCTGTACCATTTCTTAATTTTGAAAACTCTTGAGAGTTGGAAAACTAAGGAAGATTTATGAGACAACCTGAGCAGTTCAAAGCACCTTTTCTCCTCAAGTTCTTTCCAAATGCAGTCCATGGGCATGGCACCAAACCTAACTATGTGCTTTGGCAGATCCTGAAACTCTCCTATTAAACAAATATCCCACACTGCTTCTTCCTGCAACAAGGCAAGCGATGAGATGCCTCAGAGGGAGCTGAAGGAAGTGTGGGATCCTTACCATGCCCTGGGTTATACCACTTGCCCTCCTCTGTATCCACAGATACTTTGTGGCCCTGGGGAAATTCACATGGGCAAACATGGCTTAGAGAGTCTTAGAGTCTTTGTATTCCTTCCCCCAATTAAAGAACAAAAGATCTAATGCATTGGGGGCTCCTTTGGCAGGAACTTTGAGTTCTTTACAAAAGCATAAAGTTTGAAGAGAGATAAAGCATAAGGTTAGAAATGTAGATTTTGGTTTCTAGGTAGAAATTAAATGTGAAACTCAGGACATGACCTTGGACAATCTATTTTAATGTCTCTCTGCTTTATGAACTTTATGTATTTCCATTTGTAAAAAGAGAATACCTGGCAGCTATGAAATTTGAGTCCTCAGTAACTTCCAATCATGAAACTCCATAGAAATGTATTTAAAATCCTTAGTTGAATGAGCCTTGGTGAAAAAATGGCCACGAAGCTGAGGCACGGTACATTTAGTAATCACCATTGAAAAGTTCCGTGTCGTCAACAGAGAAATAAAGCAAAATGTCAAGTCGTTTAGAGAGGAAAGAAATCTCACTTCATTTATTTGGGAAAGTTTGCTCAACTTGCTCTATGTTGGCTCTTTTACTCCCTTTGGGCCAAACAATCCTCTGGGGTGTGTAGTACATATGATTGCCAAGTGGACCTTATTCTTCCCCCTAAGTATTCTCCTCTTCCTCCTCCTCCTCCTTCTCTCTGTTTTTTGTTTGTTTGTTTGTTGTTTTTTTCCTTCTGCAGTGTTGGGGATGGAGCCCAGGGCCCCACACTTTCCAGGAAGTGTTCTACCACTGAGCCACATGCCCAGACCTCCCTTAAACACTCTGATCTTCTCCTGTCCTGGCTTATCCTCCAGAACCTTAGTCTTCAAACTGGGATTCCCAAGGGGTACTTAAAGATTTTCCAAAGGATATGAAGAGAGAAGTATTTTTAAAATAGTAAATATTTTTAGATATATTTTTGGAGAACAAAATATGTTAATAGTAGTAAATTTGGAGGAGTAGTGGTAAATTCTCATTCATTTTTCCTTAGATTCTTCTGCCTGAGAATGAGTCTGTTAGGAAGGTTTGGATCTCTTCTCATCTCTCCTTTTACTGTAGTCCACCCACTTAAAAAAGGTACAATAAATGGTGTTCTCTCAATGGAATGTTCATATTAGGGGAAATATCGTTGGAACTCTACCTCACACTGTACGCAGACATTAATGTGTATGGTTTGCAGATGTGAACACAAGAAGTAAAATAATATATTATTTATGGGAATTAAAAACAAAATTTCAACAAAATGAATTTTAAAGATCAGACTGGCTTTTATTAGTGATTAGTAGTGGCATCCCATCTACAAATAGAAATGTGCTCCAATGAGATGAACACAGGACGTGAGCTTTATAAGCAGAAAAGAGCTGGAGAAACAGAAACAGGAAAAACAAGTGGATTGGTGGTTTCGAAGTTACTTTCCTTAAACGTAAAGCAAAGGGGACCTTTTTTATGCCAGCTAAGGTAGATGGGGCTCCTGCTGTGGTGAATCTCCTTTTATTTTTTAAAACTGGTCCATTTTATTTTATTTTATTATTTTTTTAAAATATTTATTTTTTAGTTGTAGGTGGACACAATATCTTTATTTTATTTATTTTTTATGTGGTGCTGAGGATCAAACCCAGTGCCTCCCACGTGTTAGGCGAGCACGCTACCACTGCGCCATAATCCCAGCCCTAGAACTGGTCCATTTTAAAGTTCAGTTTGATTACATGCCACCTAGCATGAGTAACTCCATTCTGGTTTGTTCTGGTCTGTTGTGCAGGAGTTCAGCCTAAAACAAAGGCCTTGCACAAATTTTCTTTAATAGAGGCAATAAACCTGCATAGGTGAGCTTCTTTATAACCTACAATAGGCAATGATTTCCAAATAGAGTCCAAAAAACACAAAATATGGCAGGAAAAAAAAAAGATAAACTGGGTTATAATAAAATAAAGAATTCTGTTTTCAGGAAGATATCATTCATAGTGAGAAAAGGCAACTACAGAATAAAAGATAATTTGCGATATGTATATCAAAAAGTTTTGTGTCCAAAATATGTTAAGAAACAAATATGTTAAGAAAATGAAATTGCTACCAATCAAAGAGATGATAACTCAATGGCAAAATGGGCAAAATAAATGATCAGACATTTTAGGAAAAAGATATAAATGTCCAATACACATGAAATCATGATTGACTTCTTTAGATATTAGAGAGATGAAAATTAAAACCACATTATGGTACTGTTGTTTGTCCACCAGGAAGCTTAACAAAAAAGAAACAATAATAAGTGTAGGCAGATATGTGGAGCAACTAGCAACCTCAATCATTGCTGATAGTTATATAAATTGGTGAGATTATTTTAGAAACCAATTTGGTAATATGTAAAAATGCTGTCCTAAATAGCATATTCTGTGATCTAGCAGTTCCACTTTCAGTTGTATACCTCACAGAAATCTATACATAAATTCACCAAAACACATGTACTAGAATGTTCATAATAGTACTATTGCTAAAAGCCTCAAACTGAAAAACTAGCCAATCCCCATCAGCAGTAGAATAGATAAAGAAATCATGCTATCTAGCAATAAGAATGGACCATCTATGACTACCTGAAACAGGATGAGATGAATCTGTTAATCTCAATCTCAATAATATTGGTCTTAATAGTGCTAACCAAAGGAGAACATGATGTCATGTCAATTATAAAAATAGACATAGATGGCGGTGGGCGTGGACAGAGAATGCAAGGAAACAAGTAGGGATCTTGTGGTGTGTTGATCATGTTCTGGGGACCAGTGGCAGTGGTACATTCAGTAATGAAAATTCATCTAGGTGTATATTACAAAATATTCATATTCTATACTCATACTTTAATATACAATTAATAAACAAAAACAAGACATCTCTTTTACTCCTCTAAAATTACTCTTGTAACAAAAACTTCCAGGAACTATTTAAAATGTTAAAATGTGCCCATATTATGAAAGTGAATGACTCTAACAACTGGGTAAAAAAATTAACTGAGATGGGTTCCAATCTTTGCATTCAACAAAATTGACACATAATGTAATGGAGTTATCTGTTGATAAATCACTGAAATAAAATTCACTAATAAAACATAAGAAGAATGAACAAATTAAATGATATTGCCATTATGGAATATTATCCTCATCTGCATATTCTTATCAACAAAGTTCATCAAAACTTGTACCCATAGAGGAAAAAAAGAGATAGAATTGATTCTGAAACCTATCTTGTTATACTAATAATTAATATTCATCCTTACACACAAACTAATGTAATTCTCTCTGTACACATTTATTTAGCCCTATGTTAGAAACAGGAAAAGCAGCCACATAGGTTAATAATAAGCCTTTGCCCCTAGGGACCTTCTAATCTTTGGAAACACTAACAAAACCTAAGCCAGATGCATGTATCACTGGTTTCTGGTGTTGCCACATGGCAGGCAAGGTGTGTTTGGGGCCAACAGCTTGCTAGGAAATCTGCAAGTCATATCCCATCTTCAGCCTGACCTTGTTTAGAAGGAACCTGTATGCTACTTAGCATCAGCCACTTGTTGAGTCTCTACCCTGTGCCAGAACTATGCTGGGCCATACAAAACTCAAAAGAGCAAATGTGGCTGGTAATAGTAGAACCAGAACTGTAATCTTGAGCATCAAGCTTTTTGTCAAAAGCTAACAATTTACTTTTTAGGTTCAATAATTATTCATCCAAGTATATGACATTTATATTTTGATCAGTTGTGTCTTCATAATAATTATAACAAGAGATTTTCTTTAAAAATGATAAGAATTTTCCTTTTGGAAAAGAGATATTCAATAACAACTATCATTATCATATATATTTGTGTTTCAGAAGTATAATAAGAATATTTTGAGCATAAAACATATATAATTAATTTTTAGGAAGGAATGCATTTTAAAGAGTATATATTTTAATATATTATTTTAAAATAAAAATTTACAACTGAATAGAAATTATAATCTTTGCAAATAGTTAATTCTAAAATTTAAAGTTGTTTTGTTTAATTTAAAAATGTACACGCAGCTATATGGCTTTATAAAATCGTATCATAAAACAACTTGAAGATCACCACCTAAGCAATACCACAAAAGTGGATTCAACCCTGAATGCTATACCTTCAAACCATTAAAGAAAAGAATGCTGGGGACTAGAGTTCACTTACACATAGACCAGACATCCCATTTGACATCATTGCCAGAGGAATTGGTTGGGAAAGCCTTCAAGGTAAAAATTTGCACTACTCAATATATTCTCTGATACATACTTCCTAAAATTTCACTTGAGTTCCTCTTATTCTTCCATCCTTCTGGCCCAGCATACATGCTGGAATTCCTTCCTCACCTCTATAAAAGATATTAAAAATCTCAGCATATCAACTAAGGCCCAAGGCCAAATAGATGACAAGTAACTTCACATTTCATGGACAGGTATCAGATACCACTGCAAGATCTCCTAACAAGGTTCTTCCAGCCTTAGTCCATTACCCATTTTCAATACAAATAAAAGAAAGAGTGCTATGGTCTGAAGGTTTCTCTCCCCCAAATTCATTGCCTAAAACTGAACCCCCAATGTGATTATATTAATAGATGGTGGCCTTTGGGAAGTGATTAGTGACCCCAGAGAGTTGCCTTGCCTCTTCTACCACATGAAGTTGAGGTGACCACCATCTATGGAATCAGAGAGGAAACCCTCCCCAGAAACTAAATCTGCCAACACCTTGATCTTGGACTTCCTAGACTTCAGAACTGGAAGCAATCAATTTCTGTTGTTTATAAGCCACCCAGTTTATGACATTTCTGCTACAGGAGTCCAAACAGACTAAGATGAAGTGGCTCAGAGAATGAATGAGAATTTCTGGGAGAAGACTTGCATGCTTCCCTTTCCCATCTCAAACCAGGTGAGTGACGCTTTACAGGAACAATTCACACAGAATGAGAGTGTTTACCAGGACTGACATCACACACACACACACACACACACTCCTGACTGCTGTTGTTTCAAAATCACTAGATTTGTGCCAAATTGTTACAGCAGCAATAGGAAACTAATACAAGTAATTAAGCTTTAGTATGTATGATCCTCTCAAATACTCAGAGCATGGAATAGTTAACTGTGAAGAAGGTGACCATATGAATTCTTAGTTGTGTGAGACAACAGTTTGAGGCATTACAGTAAGTTAATTATCTCCTTGCAAGATTGCTTTCATAAATAAACAACCAAAACAAGAAATGATGAAGTTCTTACTTAAAGGTCTATCCAGCCCTTGTTCATTTCTTGTGTGAATGTTATTGCTATTATTAATTGGGAGAAGGGAAGCATCCCTGAGGGACTAGAAAAAGGAAAAGTGGGAAATGTCAGGGCTTACAATAAGACCTTCCTTGGAGAACCAAATAGTGTTGTGCCTCACCCTCTAGCCCTTCTTGAACCTGGAAAACTGAAAAATTCCCCAACAAATTCATTGTGAAGTCATTTCAAAGAAGCCCGTAGTACTCCTCAGGAGGCTAAGGTGAGAAGATCATGTGAACCCATGAACACACACACATATGCACACACACAAGCTCAGAGTGGTAATCAGAAAATTTTATCTCCAATTAAAATTCAGCCTGTGTATTTTATGAAACAATAAAGGAAAAGCAAAACCATTTAGAAGTTTCCTAACTAGCTTGACTTTAATAGAAATGCTATCAATTCCCCGAAGGCTAAATTCTACAAAGTCCAAACAAGAACATGAAAAAGGAAATTCTCGAATAAATTACCAGGACACTATTTTCATCTACTATAATCTCCTTTTCCCTATTAAAAGGTTTATCCAAGAGATGATTGATCTGGGCACTAATTTGGGGGTAGCAAATTATTAAAGAAAAGCTGCAAGATAAAAGGAATACTCTCAAGGAGCTTTGCAGCAGGTTTCAAGTTCCTAATTCACCAGGCACCTAGTTCACATTAATTGTTAGGAGAATTTATTAAGGATTTGAAAAATCTGGGTTACAGCCCTTAATGGATCACCCATGGGGTGTATGATCATGAGCATATTACTTAAAACCTAGGAACATGTGAGATTGTTCGTGGAAAAAGAATCTTTTTTATGGAGAATGGCAATACTGATAATTGTTAAGAGCAGCAACAAAAAAGATCTGGCGTATCTTTGTCCATTTTCTCATATGTAAAAATGGCAAAATGATCTTCATAGATTAATGATAACTAAGTGAGAGAAGGCATGGAAAGCCTTAGAGCTTGGCATTCACCGTCGTTGCCAGCATGGACCTGCCATTAGCAGCACCCACAGCTTCATGTCAAGGTTTCGACGCCCTGACACACCTTCCCTCGCTGCCCTTGCAGCTAGTTCCTCTACACCCCAACTCCAAGATCCTACTAACTTGAAGTCCTCCTCTGCAGAACTTTCCCACTATGGTCTGATACTGTAATCACTTCCTTATGTACTATTCCAACTTCATTGTGCTCCTCTTGCTTTGTTCTCACTTGACAAAACCCCAATCCTGGAAAATTCAACTCCATTTACTCCATGTCTGCACCAGGAAGCTGACCCTGGCTAGAGAAACACCCAATCATGCCATTTGGTCTCACTTACATTATTGGCCATGAAGTGAGACCTTACTGTTGTCCAAGAGTCCTATTCTTACTCCCCCAACTTCCTAGGGGTTGTCCCATAGGAACTACTAGTGTATCAAACTCTAAAAGCCCCTCCACTATTTTCCACTTAGATGAGATCTTGCTTCTGACTTTGTGGGGAAATAGAAGCCATCAGAAGAGAACTCTCACAGGCTCCTACACCACATCTACCCACTTGCCTGCATCCTCACCTACAGATTCTGAGTTCTTGTTAATAGAGATGAACTGTTCATGTTCCTCTTTGAGCAGCTCTTGCACATTAACACCTAGTCTTTGACCTCCAGGTTCTAATTCTCTTCATCAGCAGCTTTTCTTTTACCATTGGATTATTCTACCAGCTCACAAATACCCTGTCATTTCTCTCTGTATAAGAAAACAAACTGACTTTTGATTCTATACCCTCCTCCCAACAGCACTCCATTCCCCTGCTGCCCTTTACAGCAAAACTTAAAAGAATTTTCTGTTCCCTGTCTGTTCTCATTTTTCTCTTGTGCTCATGCCAATCCAGCTTATACTCCCACTGTTCCATTAAAATTACTCTTACTGAGGACACTAATGATTTCCACATGTTGAAATCCAGTGGTCAATTCTAAGACTGTATCTTATCTGATGAACCCACAGCACTTTCTCTTGCTTCTCTTAGCTAAAACAACTAAAGTCTTTATTTCCATCTACCTAAAAGCCAGTTATTTTCATTCTCTTATATGAATATGTTACTAAGTTGAACTATTTGAAATTATCTATATGTGACTGCTATTATCTAAGTTTCATATAGTCCAATCTAAATATTAAACATAGAAAATTTTAATTGAGCTAACAGCCATAGTTAAATTGATCCTTACTTTTTATTACTTAAACTAAATTGTTGCCCATATTTCTATATATTGGAGAGTCTCCTCCTCCAATCTCCTTGGTATGCCTGTGTCTTTACAAATCTCTTTGTGTCTCTACACTCTCTGGGTGAACATAGTTTTCAATATAAAGGACAAGGTCAGGATGTTCTCTCCTCTGAACTGCAGATCCATATATCCCACTGTTTATTCCACCTCTCTGTGTGAATATCTAATATGCATCTCAAGTTTTATGTCTCCAAACCTTAACACCTGACCTTTCCCCAGATCTGCTTCCCTTCCCATCCCCACCAGCAACACACACTCAAAGGAAACACTAACCTTTCATGTTTCCACATTAAAAGTCCAGAAATTGATCCTAGAATCCTTCTTTTTGGTACCCACAACCAATCTGTCAGAAAGTTCTGATGCTTTTGCCTTAAGAATATAGCCCAAACCCTACCAGCTCTCTCGACTTTCACTGATATATACCTGGTCCAAACCAACATAATATGTCCTTCTGGATTCCTGCAAATTGATGCCTTCAAATTGATCTTCCTGCCCTCATTCTCCCCCTCTCCTAGTCTTTTCTCAGCAGAATAGTTGTTACTACTAACATGTAAATCAGACCTTACTTCTCCTCTTCTCATGGAGGGGGAAAAAAACAAGATAGCAAATCTTTCACGGTGATTAACGGCCTGCAAGATCTCCAGTCTCCAACCCCCTATCCTTGCCCTTGCCCCTGCCACTGCCCATCCCATCTGCTCTCTCTTCCTTCAAACTCTGCTCCAGTCACACTGGTCTTGCTATTCCTGGACTCCCTAGACATGTTCTGGCCTCAGAGTTTTGCATTGTTTTATTTTCTTTTTTTCAACTTGCAATGCTCTTCTGCAGACTATATAGTCCACTCCCTGACCTATTTAAATGTCACTTTACCAGTGACAGTTGTTCCAGACCATCTGTTAAAAAGCTTAACCCATTACTTCAGTTAATTTTTTTCATAGCATTTATGACCTTCAGACATGATATATATTTTTCTTATTTATTTATTGTTTGTCTCCCCTCACTAGAATGTAAGCTCCAAGGGGAAGTTTTGGTACCCACAACCAATCTGTCAGGAAGTTCTGATGTTTTTGCCTTAAGGATATAGCCCAAACCCTACCAGCTCTCTCAACTGTGGGGATGGGAAGGGAAGCAGATCTGGGGAAAGGTCAGGTGTTAAGGTTTGGAGACATAAAACTTGTTTTGTTCACTCCAAGATCCCCAGTGTCTGGAAAAGTAATGGTCACCTAATTGAGTCTCCACAAATACATAATTAAAAGTTGAATTATTATGTAAATATTAATCACGATGTAAATTGAAGTAACAGTTTAGTAATAAGTGTCAGCTGAAGTATTAAGCATTAAGTAATCAATAAACATTAGAAACTACCTCTGAGTTTAAGTAATAAAAAGCAAAGATTGGGGCTGGGATTGTAGCTCAATGGCAGAGTGCTTGCCTTGCATGCGGGAGGCATTGGGTTCGATCCTCAGCACCACATAAAAATAAATAAATAAAATAAAGATATTTGTGTCCATCTACAACTAAAAAATAAAATAAAATAAAAATGCTATCCTCCTGTAAGCTGTTGAAAATAGCATTGTTTTAAAAAAAAAGCAAAGATTGGTTCAACTATAGTGTTAGTTCAAGTTTTCTATGCTTATTATATTAGGTTGAATCATATGAAATTAGGACAATCTTCAAATATACAGAAGTTTATACCATTCGACTTAATAATGATCTAATTTCTATGCCCATGTTGAGGCTATAAGCTCTCCACCTAGTGTGATCTGCACAATGTAGCAAGAGGCTTCTGCTGGAAATGCAAACCTGACCACAAAAATCCTGCTCTAACATTGGCAAATTACTTCTTATTGCCCTTACGATTCCAATTAAAATTCTTCAACATGGGCCTAAAAGCCCTCAAAGAAACTAGAAATTTTCTTTCTTTTTTTCTTTTACCTGGGAATTGAACCCAGGGCCTTATGCAAACTAGGTTAAGCATTCCGCCACTGAGCTACACCCCCAGCCCCAAACTAGAGATAATTGACAGCTCAGCCTCCTTCTTCATCTGGCTCCCAGGGGCACCAGTCTTCTGTAACTTCCAGTGGTGTGTCATGTTTCTTCCTGACAAATGAAATTCCCTCTCTCTAAAACATTATGAGCTGTCCCCTACCACCTCTTCTACCACTGTAATTTACCTTGATCCTCCAATGAATTACCTCCTTCTTCTTAGATATTAGCTCTACTATCAATTCCACAAATAAGCCTATTTAACACCCCTGTATGAGGATTCTTCTTTGCAATGTGTTTCCCAATTGTTTTACTTTATTTGTATGTGTTATTATTTGATTTATGTTTGTCCTCTCCACTGAGACTCTAAGTTCTCTAATGACAGGGTAACATCACTTCAGTCTTTCTACCTACCTTTTTTGTTCCTATGCCTGGAAACGACTCAAAAAACATTTATTGAGGGTTGGGAATTTAATCCAGGTGTAGAGCACTTTGCTTAGCATGTATGAGGCCTGGGTTTAATCCTCCATAATATATAATTAATAAAGAATATATATATATAATATAAAGAGTAAAAAAAAAACCTGAGAGCCGGGTGCGGTGGTGCACACACACTTGTAATCCCAGCACTTTGGGAGGCTGAGACAGGAGAATCAAGAGTTCAAAGCCAGCTTCAGCAACGGCGAGGTGCTGAGCAACTCAGTGAGACCCTGTCTCTACATAAAACACAAAATAGGGCTGGGGATGTGGCTCAGTGGTCGAGTACCCCTGAGTTCAATCCTTGGTACCAAAAAAAACCCCTCAGTATTAGATTGCTGTGATCAACAGATCTGACAAAAGCAACTTATAGGAGGGAAAGTTTATTTTGGCTTCAGAGGTTTCAGAGGTTCTATCTATGATACATGGTCATAGCTTTGGTCTGGAGGTGAGGCAAAACATCATAGAGGAAGGGTGTGGCAGAGAAAAGCTGCTTAGTTTTATAGACTGGAAAGAGAGCAAGCTCGAGTGCAAAAAGCCAAGGATAATATTGTCCCCAGGGGCACACCACTAGTGCCCCACTTCCTCCAGCTGTGTCCTGTCTGCCTGTAGTTACCACTCCTTAACTATTCAAATTATTAATTAATAATCATTGATTAATAATTATTCAAATGATTAATCCATCAAATGGATTAATCCTCTGATTAAGTTATAGCTCTCATAATCTAGTCATTTTACCATTGAACATTCTTGTACTTTTTCCACACAAGCACTTTCAAGAAACACCTTAGAGTCAAACCAAAACAAAATGATTAAATGGGTACTATAACTCATCCACCAATGCACCTTTTTATTTTGTGTTTCAACCTCTGCTTAGGGTACCATTGGGAACAAAAGTCATAGTAACCATCATCACCCAAGAAGACACAGGACTTCCTTGGAGTCCCAACAGCCTGGGATTGTCAGAATCTGGCTAAATGGAGATGTCTGGAAAAAAAATATCTTTATTGTTCTCTCTCCATTTGCCACCTATACAGGAAGCCCCACTTAATTCACTACCCTTTTGCTTTGGTCATTTATTGCCTGAAATCTTAAATTAAAAATGTTCAATACCACAGCAACTATTGTTGCCTTCACCTATGCTCAAAGCTATGTCAGAACTTCTCCAGGCAAAAATTTAAACAGAGTTAGAAACTCGTGCCTTCCCAACATCCAACTACCTTCCTGATAGAAGCCCAATTTGTGTTCAGAGGCAGACCTTCCTCCAGGTGCAATTCAGTGGTTTTTAGTGTATTCACAAAGTCATGCAAACATCACCATTATCTAATTTCAGAATATCATCATCACTGTGAAAGAAACTCCATGCCCATTAGCAATTGCTTCCTCCTTCTTGCCCTGGTAACCATTAATCTGCTTTCTGTCTCCATAGATTTGCCTATTCTGGGAATTTCACATAAATAGAATGAAACATGGTCTTTTGTGACTGCCTTGATTAGCCTAATGCTTCCAGATTCATCCATTTCGTAATATGTACTAATACTTCATCTCTTTGTATTGCCACATAATATCCCATTGCATGGTTGTATCACATTTTATGTATCCACATGTCAGTTAGTACATAATTAGAATGGATCTACTTTTTGACTATTTTGGATAATGTTACATATTCTTGAATGAGTTTTGTGTGGACATACACTTTTACTTCCCTTGACAGATACTGAGGAGATTTTTGGTTTCTGAGACTGCCTATCACTGGAAGATTTTGAGCAGAATAATTTGATGTAGATTTTAAAAGAATTATCCTGGATTCTATGTTGAGAATAACATGCACTTGGAAAAGGAGGGGAGCAGGGAAATCAATTGAAGTCTATCAAAGCAGCCAGGTGAGAGTGGCTTTGACTGGGACTGTAGCAGTGGATGTAGGGAGGGGCATCACACCCTTGCAAATATGCTGTAGTTAGAACTGACTGGAATCCTGGATGTGTCAGGAGTGTAAGAGTATTGATACGGGGCAGGAGAGCAAATGAGGGCCTGGCATTGTGGTGCATGCCTCAGCAGCACAGGAGGCTGAGACAGGAGGATCACAAGTCCAAAGAACCAGCCTCAGCAACTTAGAGAGTCCCTAAGCAACTCAGTGAAGCCCTGCCTCTAAATAAAATATCAAAAAGGGGAGGTGATGTGGCTCAGTGGTTAAGCACCCCTGGGTTCAACCCTCAGTACCAACAAAAAACAAAAACAAAAAAACAGATGAAATATGAAGGGATATTCCAAGGATTTTGTCCTGAAGAATTAAGATGCCATTTACTCTCAAGGTTAGCTAACTAGTAGCCTCAATTCCATTTGCAACTTTAATTTCCCTATATCATATAACTGAACATGTATAATAGTTCCAGGGAGGAGAGCATTTTTCTGACTACTCGGGTTTGGAATCTGTACCTCCTAGCATAAAGCTGAATGCCTGCCAGGACTCAGTGGATGCAAATGAATTATTAATTAATTAATTAATGCATCTCTCAGCACCTACTGCTAGTGTTTTCCTCTAATCCCAGAAAATAGCCTGCTGTTAAGAAACATACCTGCTCAAGTCCATTTTTTAGCAGAATTTGAGAGGAGAGATGGAAAGCAATTTTGAAGATTTTAAAATTAGCACCTCCTGAGAACTGGCAGGTGAAAGGAGGAAGCCTTAAAGAAGGAAAACACTCAGTCCTTAATTTTTTTCCTGTAGCTCAGTGTATAAAACCTAGTTTCTTCTTAAAGGCATGTGATTCTTAAAGAGTCCAGAGTTTAGACAGTTTAATCCTCTGATCAACACTAACAATAAAAGTAATTTTCAAATATTTTGCTAAGATGCTATTTAGGTACCAAAGCCAGACCATCAAAGTAATAAGAGCCAACTAGCAAACTTTCTTCACTTCTTCATCCCCGGAAGACTCCACATTTTCCCCATTACACTTTATTATTTATTTGATTTTACGTTTTCCTTATTAGCCCATGAACTTCATGCAGATGGTGCTCATTTGCCTTTGTAACCCATTATTGCGACTCGGGGGCTTGGCACACAGTAGATTTTCAGTAATTGGACTTTGCTAAATTACTGTTCAAGTACATACTGCATCAGAGGCAGCTTTCTCATTATTGGCACATTCACGTTTAGACTTTGAGGACTCAGATTTCTTCAAGATTCTCTTGGAACTTTTCTGCATCTGACCCTTTGACTCCCCCTTGAACAGATGACTTTTTTTTTTTTGTCAGTTAATCAACAAACTGCTCCATCCCACACAGTGACACTGACAATTTTCACAGAAGTGGAAATTTTCCTTCAGTATATCTCAAGTTTAAGTCTTAAAAGAAAAGAAAAGAAAAACAAGAGCAGCAACAAAAACATTTTGTGGGTGTTATATGAGAACATGTTGTAAGCACAGCTTATAAATTGGGTTCAGTCTTTTGAATCTAACTCCCTTGAATTGGTGAGTAATTTTGTACAAGTATTAAAAATGTGACTCATCCTGAGAACCAATTCCAAATACTTTATCTTTTTCAAAGATGCGCTGTTGGTCATAATGGGTAGGCTGATTGTTTTTCAAGCAATGGTCAAGGAACCACAGAGTTTCCTGGGTGTTAGAGGGAAGTACATCTATGAGAAACATGTGTAAACTGTTTTGTTTGTTTTTTTTTTGTCAAATCCTACCTGGATATACCATGAAAAGTTAGGACATAAAAAAATTAAGGTTTAAAAGTGCACATTAAAATAAAGGATGTATTTAGTAAAATTGAACACTCTCCTAGTACTGAATTCTGCTTATCAGGAAAGTTCACTAGGTAAACTTGGACTTACTCAGTCCCTTCCCACTTTCTCATTTGTGATTCTCAAGAATAATTGCAGAATGTGCTGGAGGTGCAGTATCCTGAGATAGAATGGAAATGGTCAAAACAACTTGGGCACTGCTCCAGGCTTCTCTAGAAAACAGGACTTCCTTTACTGCTTTAGCCCAGTAAGTTGCACTACCCTAGGTTGTAGAACCCAGAGTGGGCTGCTTTCTGGGGTCCTATAGCTGCCATGAAAATGAGGCAGATGTGTACAGTGGTGACTCATATTATTACTGTTATCCGGATCCTTCCCAAATCACTTTATATCTGCTCTCTCTCACCAAATGGTCGCATCCAGTCCCATGATATTAAATGCCTAGACCTACATAATGCATAGCTCTATCTCTGATAGCTTCTCTGGGTTCAGATACATATAGTAGGCACTCTCCTGACACAGTCTCAGATGCCTTATAAGTACACTGAACATGCTATCTCTCAGAAATCTTGATATCTCCTCACAAGGTCTTCCATGGTAAATAGCATCACCCTTTCCTCCATGCCTCAAACCCAAAACTTAGGGATAATCTTTTTTTCCCATACTAAAACAATCCTATCAGTTCTCCTTATGAAATGCGCCCCAAATATATTTTATTTTTTTCCCCTGTTTCCAGGGTTTCCACCATGGTCCAAGAAATCATGGTCCTCCCCGATCCTAGCATGGCAGCAGCCTTATAACAGATCTTCTCTACCTACTCTTGGCCCCTACAACCCATTTTCTATAGCCATGCTCATCTATGGCCTTCTATTTAAGAACATAAATCAAAATAGATTACTCCTCTTTCAGAGTCCTCTAATGACTTACTATCAGCCTCAGAATATGATCAGCACTCTTCATTGTGACCTAAAAGGGCCTAGTGTCTCAGCTCCTGCCTACCTCTCCAATCCTACCATGCTGGCCTCTGTCCCATGGCCGCACAAGCGATGCTTCCTACACTTCAATACCTTTGTGTTCCCTTCTTCTACTTGGCATGTTTTTCCCTCAGATTTTTCTGTGGTTGGTATTTTCTGGTTTTTTACCCTTTATCTCTCAACTCGAAGTTTCTTCCTCAGGGTTTACATTCCCATCCCTGCAATTGTTCTCTATCATATTAGATATTAAATTACCTTACTTTATTGTCTTTATCGCCTGTGTTATTAGTTTAAATTATCCTGTTAATTTCTGGCTTACCTACTACTGATTCTCCTATACTAAAGTATATCTCAGGCCTATACACATAATATATCCTATAATAAGATAATGCTCCCCCTCAAAGATGTTCATGTTCTAAACCCCACAACCTGTGAATATGTTACCTTCCAGAATAAAAAGGAATTTGCAGATGTATTGGGAATCTTGTGATGGGAAGATGATCCTAGATCATCTGGTAGCCCAATGTAAAAATAAAGTTTCATGTAAGAGGAAAGCCAGAGGGTCACTGTCAGAAATATATCAAGGAAACAAAGGATAGTGAGATGCCCTTTTAAGAATGAGGAAGGGGATATGTGCAAGGGAATGTTAGAAGCTCCTGGAGACTGGGAAAAGCAAGGAAATAATTTCTCCCATCGAGCCTCCCAGAGGAAGCCTACCTTGCTGACACCTAGGTTTTAACTCCATAAAACCATTTGTACTTTTAAATTCCAAAACCAATAAGGTAATGATTTTCATTGATTTGAAGTTTGTGCAGTTTGTTACAGCAGCCATAGGAAAGGCATATAAGTCCCCAAATATGGTTGTTGAAAGAATGAAAATATTCTAAGTGTTGGAGAGAGAGTGAAGGGGGAAAAAGTAAATATACATTTCTGTCCTCATAGAGGTTGTAATCTAGCAGAGAAGAAAGGCAAAATGTATAATAAAAATATGTAGTAAAATAGGGGATAATAAGCACTAGAAAAATAGAGACAAATTGTTGGATCGAAGTTACCGAGAAGTGAGAGGGGAGCCTTTGGAGCAAAGGAATGCCATCTCCTGGCTTACAGCTTAAAGAACCCCTCAGGATGCAGCACAGTTGAAAATTAGGGTGGGTGAAGGCGGGAAGCAGCAGCATCAGTTAGGAGACTGCCATGATCCCGATGAGGGAGAAAAGCCCCTGCACCTTGGTGGCCAAGGAAGTGCCCCTGTCTGGAGTGAGCCTCTGCTGGCCATCTTCTTATCATCTAAAAATTCATGAGTGTCATGTCCTCTACTATTTTCCCCCCAATTTTCCACTTTCCCTTCATCTCCAGAATGAGTAGATATTTTTCTCTCTTCCCTGTACCCTGCAACATACATGATGAAAGTTAAAGGATGGAGAATAGAATGGAAGTTGCCAGGGATTAGATTCTCTCCCTCATCGTGATCCCTGGGAACCTCCATTCTGTTCTTCATCCTTTAACTTTCATCATAAAAGAAATGCTACCTAAATTAGGCAGCCTTGCTTATTTCATTCAGGAAAACATCCTTGAGATACATGTATCCAAGTTGTATCTGTAATGCATCCCCTGTAATTAATTGCTGAATAGTATTTCACTGAATGTGTGTCTGATAGACTGTTTACCCATTTACCCTTGGAAAGACATTTTGGATTGTATCCAGTTTGGGGATATTACGAATAAAATTTCTATGGAAATTTGCCGGGCGCGGTGGCTCATGTTTGTACTCCCAGCAGCTCCGGAGGCTGAGACAGGAGGATTGCTAGTTCAAAGCAACCCTCAGCAATTAAGCAAGGCCCTAAGCAACTCAGTGAGACCCTGTCTCTAAATAAATAAAATACAAAATAGGGCTGGGGATGTGGCTTAATAGTCAAGTGCCCCTGAGTTCAATCCCTAGTACCTCCCCCACAAAAAAACTTCTGTGGAAATTTTTGAAGAGGTTTTTGTGTGAATTAGGTTTTAATTGCTCTAAGATAAATTACCCATGAGTGCATTTGCTGAGTCCTATGGTAAGTATATGTGTAACCTTGTAGAAAACTGCAAAACTGTTTTCCAGAGTGTCTGTTGCATTTTGCATTCCTACCAGCCATGCATGAAATATCTATTCTCTCTCAGTTATTGACAGAATTTCGCATTGTCAGCTTTCTTTTAAGTATTATCTTATTTTTAACTGACAAGTAACAATCATATACATTGTGGGGTACAACGTAATGTTTTGATACATTCATACATTGTGGATCAGAGTAAGTATCATATCCATCAATTCAAACATTTAGTATTTCTTTGTGTTGAAAACATTTAAAGTCTTCTCTTTCCACTGTTTTGAAATATGCAATGCATTGTTAACTCATTGTTACCTCAAGCCTCCCTTCTCTCCTGCTCTCTACTTGGATTAGTTTGAAATTCTCAGATTCCACATATATGTGAGATGGTATTTGCTTCTCTGTGCCTGGATTATTTCAATTAACATAATGTCAAATTTTTTATTATAGCCATTCTAATAGGTGCGCAGCAATATCTCACTTTGATTTTCATTAGTAAATTCTCTAATGACTAATAATGGTAAGCCCTTTTTCTTGGGCTTCTTGGCCATTTATGGATTCTCTTTGATAAAGTGTCCAAGTTTTTTGCCCATTTTTAAAAATTGTGTTACTTGTCTTCTTAATGAATTCATAATTTTTTTTTACATATTCTGGATACAAGTCTTTCATCAAATAATGTGATTTGTGAATATCTCTCCCCATAGATGACATATTTTTTTAAAATTCTTTAAACAAGACATATCTCAGAAAATCAGTTTTCAGTTTTTATAAGTCCAGTTCATTGATTTTTATTTTAGAAATCTTATTTTTCATGTTATATCTAAAAACTCTTGGTTTACCTGTAGATCATGAAGGTCTTCTCTTCTATCTAAATGTTTTATATACTTTTCGCATTGCATTTAGATCTCAGACCAATTCTGAGTTAACTATTATGTATGGTGTGAGTCTTAGGCTGAGTTCATTTTTGTGCCAGTGGATATACAATTGTTCTAATGCCATCATTTGAAAATATTACCCTTTCTTCTTTTGTACCTCTTGGTGATATCCATGCAGCTCTATTTCTGGACTTTCTATTTTGTTTCATATCACACTGTGTTTTAATTATTGAATTTCTTTTCACTCTCACTGAACTGTGTTTTTCCTCAATGTGTGTTCCATAGTAAACACAATGAATAAAATTGTATTAAGTGAATGAAAGAAGCTTGCTTGGCTCCATTGGTATTAATAAGTGAAGATCCAGCTTGTCAGCTTACGTTTTTGAGAAGGGATAAAGAGCATTTGTACTGAATTGTCTGTTGTTTTCTTCAATATGAAACCAGTGCCACTTGTTCGTATCACTTCATGGTTTTATTTATTT
>CM053405.1:39433936-39503720 GCA_028644305.1 Xerus rutilus | reverse complement strand
AGATGTTTAATATGAAGAATGTAATCTGCTTATAATTTTGTGCAAAGTTAGAAAAATTATGATTGTAACAATTTTTTTCTATTTGCCTCAACAAATGTTTTCAGTGAATAGTGTGTACAGCTTCTGATAATTTGTTTTTTTCTGTTATGTTTGCCAACATGTATTAAAATGCAACTTTTTGGAAAAAAAATAAAATAATATAAAAAAATAAAAAATAAAAAAATAAAAATACACCACAACTTATTTATTCCTGCTCCATCTTCAGAATGTGATTACCCCTGAGAAGGAGGTATGGGATTGGGATGGTTAATTTTAGGTGTCAACTTGAGTGGGCTAAGAATTATCTAGAGAACTGGTAAAATAGTGTTCCTGGGTGTGTCTGTGGTGATGTTTCCAGAGGAGATGGGCACGTGAGTTAGTGGACTGAGTGAGGAAGATCTGCCTTCATGTGGGCGGCACCTTCCAGTTGACTAGGGTCCCAGATAGGACACACAGGCAAAGAACAGGGAACACCCATAGTCTCCCCTGAAGCTAGGACACCCTTCTTCTGCCCTTGGGCATCAGAACTCCACAATCTCCAGCTTCTGAACTCCAGGACTTACACCAGCAGATCCCCAGGGTTCTCAGGCCTTAAGCCAAGTTCTGAGAAGTACCCACCAGCTTTTCTAGTTCCAAGGTTTTGGAGTTGGACCGAGCCATGCTACTAGGGTCTCTAGTTTGCAGGACCTGTGATTTAAGGACTTCTCAACTTCCATAATCTCATAAGCCAATTCCCTAATTCCCTCTTCTTTATCTATATATGTGTCTCATTGGTTCTGCTTCTTTGGGAGAATCCTAATACAGTTATACAGTAGGGCAGAGGCTCTGAGTGAGTAGAGAGTACAGAGTAAACATACACCATTTCTAAGTTGACTCAGTGTTCATTTTATTATTCCTTATACTGTACCTACTGTACATATAATTATTTTTACAATTTACAAACTAGGAGCAAAAACGGATATTGCCTCTGTTATCTGACACAAAATACATGCTTATTTCATCAAAGATAGAGTTTCACATTGGATAATACCCATCGATGTCACTAGGCATTTTTCTGGTTTGATTTTGTTGTTGTTGTTTGTTGCTTGTTTGTTTTAAAGAATGACCCAAGGTGTTGGAAATCAGCTTCTCTTGAGTTCTATTTCCTGTCATTGCAACCAAATTTGAGAGCCATAGTCATCTGCAACACACTGGCATCTGGAAACTGTTTTCTTTACCCCAGTGAATTCCCAACCAGCTCACTCTCTAAGTGGCAAGTTGAGACATTCAATGGCCACAAACAAACTGATTAACTGATAAATAACATTGACTTAAAGTTAGCTGTCAAACAGAGACTAGGAAATAGTAGACCTACAAAACTTGTAAAACATTCTCCGAGACAAAAAATCGCATATCAAAATGAGAGATAGTTGACAAAATACCAGGAGGGAACTGGTTGATATAAACAGACACATAGAGGACAGTATTTATTTATTCTTTCACTCATTCATTCAAGCAATCAACAAATTAATCATTAAATATATATGTCCTAAAATTTACCAGGCATGGTGGTGCATGTTGAGGCAGGAAGATCACAAGTTTAAGGATAACCTTGGAAACTTAGACTTTATCTCAAAATAAAAATCAGAAAGGGTTGGGAATGCAGCTCAGTGGTAGAACACCCCTAAATTAAATTCCCAGTACTGGAAAAAAAAGTTATTTCTGTCAAGCTCTGAACTAGGTGCTTAAGTCAGAAAGATAAAATCCACCCCAGGCTCTCTCCTCAATAAGCTTACAATCTAGTGCTTATGTTACAACATTGCTTCACAAACATTTCAACTGCAAAAGTCATTGTATCATATTGAATAGCCTGTGTATCTTGAGGTAATTGCTTTGTCAGGGTACATATGCACCTTACTTCCCAGGGCCTAGCACAGTGGCTATTGTGAATAATTCTCAGCAAATGACCACTGACTGAATTACCACAAATAAAAACTAGATTGATCTAAAAATCTATAATTCATGGTTACTGTGTTTGTCAACTTTCTTCTACTGTGACAAAATAAATGATGTAATCAATTTAAATAGAACAAAGATTTATTTTGGCTCATTCTCAAATTCTATAGTCCCAGTGCCTCTAGACCTACACACACACGCGTGTGAGCACACACACACACACACACACACACGGAGGGGGGAATTTTAAAATTCCAGTAATAATCATTTAGAGCCATTAATGAGAAATGAGTTTAACTATGGAAACTAAGAAAATATGCCAGGGAATTATGTGCTTTTCTGTCTCACTCTAAAAGTTGGTCTACTGTTGGGCATTCTTGAACATACAGACTTGAGAAAGCTAGGAATGCAATGGACAAATGACCTTTGTGCAATTGAAGAGATAAAAGAAATTAGAGAGAAAGACAACCATGTAGAGGAAGCAAGGTAGACAAGGACTTTGAGAACCAGACCAGAATGTAGCACCCTTGGACAAAAGAAAATAGCAAGACTGGAAAAATAAGTGTGATGTCTTTTTAAAGAATGTGGCACATTCTTTGTGTCACAAGAAGATGACACAAAGCCCAGGGTTCTGATGAAGAGGGCTTGCTAGCCAGGGTAGGGAGAGGAAGCTGCAGAGCCCGACAGCAGTTCCCTGCTTTTGTGACAGACGCCCTGTTGTCTGCTGTATCCGGATTGATTTATCCTCACCAGCTCTTCAAGTGGGGTCGGCATTGAGTGGTGGGACTGTAAATATGCCCTGGATATCAAGACCAGCTATTTATTCACTATTACTATTTAGAAGATTCAGCCATCTGAAAATTTCAAGGACTCTAGAATTTTCTGTAGTCAGCAAAGACCTTTAGGAAATGCCTTAATTTCTAGTTTCCATTCCTTGTTGGTCAAAACTCCAGACCTCAATCTCTGGCCTTCAATAATAAATTCTTTTGACAAATCAAAATTTTATTTATTTTAATCTTTTCATTTTACTTGATTTCTAATGTCAGCGAATTTGGATATAATTATTAAGAAACACAGTTTTACGTAAATCACCCTGAACAATCTGCAAGGGGACCATCACATCTCTGTTTATAGGGATGTTTCCAACCTCACTGCATTACAGACTCTGAGGCCAGAAACTGTTTCTTCTCCTTTCTTGTATCTCTGTAAATCTCTGGATCAGACTAAGAAAACATGGGTGCCTAATAAATAGGCTCTGATTAATATTTGAAGAACTGGTCCTACATTTCTCACTAGAGAAATGTATGTTCATCAAAAAATACCTTAAAGCGTTGCTTACTCTAGGTAAAAAGTGATTCTTTTAAAAAGTCACATGTATCCTTGTTTAATCCATTAAAAAAAAAGACTCATCAGGGTCTAACTAACATATGATGGTCAAGTACACAAGATTTTCCCTTAGTTGATAGACTGCCAGCTACCAGCCTCCAATGGCCCTTTCCTTATCAGTTCCAGATAGATCACTGAATCAGATTTGTAGACTTCGTTATGTAGAATGAGCAAATATTTATTTCTCTGCTTTCCTACTTCTCACATGAACTGAGCAGTTTTCAAAATCTAAATGCCTCACAGGCCTCTTCTCTCAGTCCAGTTTCTTGTTTTCTCCTTACGTATCAAGTACATGCTAACTGGAGTTCTCTGGCATGCCGGGCTCCTCAGGAAATTTCTGTCTACATGGAGCTAGAGAAGAAAGGCAATGACCAGGCTATTTAATCACAACATAATTAGGGCTACAGTGAGAGAAAGCACAATGCATTAGAAAGCACAAAGCACAATCCCTTCCACAGGCAGCAGCTGGAAGGGAGATAGCAGTTACGAATGAAGAAGACAAGCAGAAGTCCCTGCCACTGATCACTTTGCTCTGCTACTAACCATCTTCAAGTTATTTTGAAAGCATACTTGATGTGGTTTGAGAAGTAACAAGTGACAGAATCCATTTGAGAAATCATAGCCGGAAGAAGCTGGCAACAGGGCTTTGGGGTGGTGCAGGTGGGGAAATTTCGGCACGTCTCTCCTCTCCCTTTGTGGAGTTACAAAACAGTTCTATAAATCACATGTTCTGATGTCTCTATTTGATAATCCATGTGGAATCCAATTTCAGCCAAGTCTGATTTCTTTGTTCTCTTATACCCAAACATAAATCAAAGGATTAGTAACCTTAAAATTGATCTAAGTGACAGAAAAGGCCTTGAAAAAATATCTTTGTCTCTCCACAAATCCCTTCATTTACTATCTTCAGGGAGCCCTTGCTTCCTCTTTCTTCCCTGAACAGATAAAGGTTCCTGTAAGACTTGAGTCTCCTTTGTCTAGTGAATTACAGAGGAATGAATCTTGAAATAAGGATGTATCATAGATCACTTGAGCTGTAGCTTTAAAGAGAAAAGTTAACTTTAAAAAGGAATGTGTGGGCATGGAGAAAAGAAGGAAGAATTTGCCATTTTCCAGGCAGACATCAGATACTTCTCAGGCAAACAGGCATAGAGTTAGCAATCAAAGCTTGTATCCTAATTTCTAAGAGTCTTTTTGACATAGCCTCTCCCTTTCAATCTCAAGTAGCTCTAACTAGCCTAAAGTTGATACTAGATTTAACTCAATATACCGTGGTCTCCACACTTCTAGACAAGTATTCCTGCGAAGAATCTACAATTGGAATAGAGTCAAGGAGAAAGAGGTGAGATCAGAACACATTATTATTGCTTTTTTGAAAACACCATCACAAGACTAAAATCAATCAAGCCTAAAGAGTAGTTTTAATATTCCTACTGCCAGGGAAAGAGTTGGTTGATCTTTGGTTAATGAGGAAATTTTCCTGATTCCAAGGGGCCAAATATAATCCATACAAGGCCAGATCATTCTCCAAACACACAAACCATAAAAAGAAAAAAAACTCAAATTCATTAAGTTGCATATATGTGGAGATACACAATGCTTTTCCTTTTCTACCATAAAAAGCATGAATTAAAAACATAAGGAAGTGTCAGTTTACCTCTCTCTAGGTCACTCCCACCCTGACTTCACTGGATGACTTGTTCATTCTTTGCTTAGGTATTTCAAGATTGAGGAATCCTTTCTGAAATCCTCACTAACTTATGTGCCTTGCTGGCATTCTGAAAGTTGGGCCCCCCCTTTTCCCAGTTAAGAACTGATTTGTCCTTCAGGGTAGTCACAGAGGGGATATCGTTGTGAGTGGTTGTAGCAGACTTTTATCTCAGACCTACATTAACCCCCTTAGGAAATAGACATACAGAGGACATGTACAAGATTACATCAGGATCTATTAAAGATTAGGGTCTTTTAAATATTTCACCTGAGAATTTTCCCCAACAGACAAGGACTGCTAGTGCCCTGGCTGTCATTTGCTTTCTCTACTGCTTTGGTAAAGTTGGAGGCAAAATGTGAGCTTTATTTCACACTGGTACCAATCTTAGCCTCATTTTGATGCCAACAAATGTTTTGGAAAAGTTTCTTCAAGTTGTTAAGAAACAAACTCTTTTTTCCCCAAGTGCCTGCTGACAGGTTAAAATTGAGCAGTGTTTTTGTGTCTTTTCAATTTAGGTAACAGGTAAAATAACTTTCTTTGTGCCTGGCAGGAATAATTCATCTTTATCACTCCACAAAACACTCTGCACTTGAGCAGCCTGCAGTATAGCTATATTGCAAGCCAAAGGGAATTAAGTAGAGGACAAAGCAAAAATGTTCTTAGGAAAGATTGTCACTTTCCCTTCCAAAACATGCAATGGCAGAGTGCTCATGAAATGAAAAATATGAATGTTCTAAAAATAAGCAAACACTATCCATCATCCCAGGGCTTTATGCAGCATCCTGCTCAGAGCAGACTAAATGTAAAATCAATGTTGTTGTTGCACTGGGGGTAAGTCTTGAAGATCACGATGAGAGAAAACAGCCTTCTATACTCCCAGTTGCCCACCTTAAACCTCTGAAGCATCGCCTGGATGAAGGTGAAAGGGGAAAGCAAGGATACCAGACAACTGAAAAAATGCCCCCCTCCCACCTGCAGCAGTCACTTGGGAAGAATTTGGAGTGACAGATGAAAGAACAGATTCATTAAACGACACAAGATAAACTGGACCCCAGAAAAAATGGAGATGGGGAATCACAGCTGCTTTAATAAAAAAAGGAAACTACTCACAAGTGAAACAAAGAGGTCATCAATGTAGAGTGGAATTTTCTGTTTCATGATATTTGACCTAAAATATTGATTACAGTCAGAGGTAGATTCAGAAAAATTTGTTCATATAAATTTCTTATGGTCTTGGTAAAATTATACTGTGGTACACCCCACTGATTTTGTAACTCTCATTCAGTAAATATGAATTAAGATGTGGCACTAAAGGAAATGAAAAGGCCATGTGCCAGACATTTGGCTAGACACTAGAAATACAGAAGCATGTAAGAAAAAGAACCTACCCATGAGGAGTCAGCTATTGCAGAAGGAAGTTTCTAAGGTCTAGTAACTTCACATATAGTGATTCAAAATATCCCCCAAGCAGCAGTTCCTTAACCTTAATGTCCATATGAATCTTTTGAGGATCCTGTTAAAAGGCAGACTTTCATGCAGAAGGTTCTAACCTTTGGGATACATTCTGAGTAGCAGTCCCTAACTCACGATTGATTTCAGTTCTTTCTATAGCAAATTTCAGCTCTTTCCCTAATGGCATGTTATCCATGAGAGATTGGTTCCAGGAGCTCCTGCTTATATCAAAATATGCAGATGCTCAAATCCCTCATATAAAATGGTATGGTATTGCATATCACTTTCTTACATCCTCCCATATATTTAAAATCACCTCTAGATTGTTTATAACACCAATGCAATGTAAATGCTCTGTAAATAGTTGATATACTTTATGGTTTAGGGAACTGTACAAGAAATAGGTCTGCATATGTTTAGTACAGATGTAGTTCTTTTTCTGAATATTTTCAATTTGCCATTGGTCAAACCCACAGAAACAGAGTTCACAGGTACAGAGAACCTCTTTTTTTGACGGTGCTTTGTGTACATGAGGAACTCCATGGCCTGTGATTCTATACACCAAGTTATCATACAGAAAATGGTGATAATCTACTAGATTAGCAGTAGCACAGAAGCCATCTAGTGATGAGGAGGATCTTCACAATTAGGAATCTTGCTAAGGACAAGAATTGTGCTCTAAAGTAGTTTGTACAATTTCCTTACCTGGGAGTCTACGGGAGAAAAAAAAAAGAGTACATAAATTTTTTTCATCTCTTCTGAAGATTGAAATGGAATTTCACTTTTGAAAGTCTCACTGGTACATAGTATGTGCTCAAAGAATTCTTTGAGAAAAAGAATTAATTGAATTTGTTGCATAAACAAGTAAATGAATAGAATGGTTTCTCCTTGCTTGTCTGCCTGAAAAACTCCCACAGAAGTCTCATCAGATCAAAAACAGTCTCCTTTTTGAAGGTTTCCAATTTCTGAGACAGGCAGTTTGAAGTTCTCCTGTTTATTGTACTTCCACCACAGTTGGTGACTCACAAGAATTATTGTTGCTGTGTGACCTTTATTACCTTGGTGAATTTACCTTCAGCCAGAGTTCACCTTCAGCAATACAAGTTCAAGAACTGGATGGGTCAGCGTTTAACAAGGTGGCTTCATCTCTCAGCAGCAGTATGCTCTTGAGATGAGTGTGTGAAATCAGAACAGCAATTAAAGTGATGAGATTACCCAGGAATTGTCCAAGACTATCCTGATTTTAGTCCTGCAATTCCAGTATCTGGAGAAAAACTTTACTCCCAGGCAAACCAGAATGCGAGGTCACCTAACACCAATTTACCTCCAGCCACAGCAATGTTATTCTTACAGTGACCAGAATATTCTGTGTGAGGCAGCACTATCTTTTCCTATAGGTACATCATAGAATGTATTAGACCAGTAGAATAATGTTTTGTGAGCATAGTATGAAAATAAGGCTAACTAGGCCAAGGAAATGTTAATGGCACCAGAATAAGCTAGACTGATACATGTCCATCAGACATTGGGAAATGTCCTGATAAGACAGCAGAATTGATTGGTCCTAACTCTATGTATCGTTACTCACATTACTTACATCATCATCTTCAGAGCAGGTAACATGAGGTTTAAGATTTCTCCCTCCTGGATAATGTTTAGATGACAAGCCTGGTCCATGTAATAAACTTTTTTCTGGGATTAAGCAACCAACTACTCAATTCACACACATCACTATAAAATGACTAGATCTAAGTATACACTAAATCATTAAGATTTGATTGTTTTAAATTTAATTCTCAGAGAGCAAGTCCCAGGACATGTTGCATATCACTATTACATTAATTTTTTAAAAATTACTGTGGTTTTCCTCATTCTCTTGTCACTGGACTATGACATTGATGAGGACAGGGATTTTGGCTTCCTCTGTGCACCCTAGTCAGTTTTCAAACACAGAGCTCTGCTCTTCAGTATTTCCTGAGGGAATACATGCTTGGAGCTGGAGCAGACATCCAATTTCTCTAGGAAATGCCCCAGACCTTTATTTTCCGGAGATCATTCTAAGAACCTATCTAAAATGCATCTCTAGGACATAAACCCAATAAGACCTTTCAGAAAGGCTAAAAGAATCTGCTCAATTTTATCTAAACTTGTATTTCCCAAACATAGTTAACAATAAACCCTGCCTTTTCCATTCAACATCTATGAAATTTACCTTTTTTTATTTATTTGTTTTTTTGTTTATTTATTTATTTATTTGGTACTAAGGACTGAACCCAAAGTTGTTTTGCCATTGAGACACATCCCCAGCCCTTTTTATTTATTTTGAGACAGGGCCTTGCTAAGTTCCTTAGGACCTCACTAAGTTGCTGAGGCTAGCCTTGAATTTGTGATACTCCTGTCTCAGCCTGAATCTCTGGGATTCTCCAGGCATGTACCACTACACCCAGCAAAATATGCTTGGATCAATAGGCCACTCTTGTCTCAATTGCAATTTTTAAATTAAAAACAAATTTAAACACTGGAAATTTTTTGTTGTTTTTGTTTTTTGTGATTAAAAAAACATATAACCTGGATTAAGGATGTAACTCAGTAATAGAGCACTTAGCAAGCATGTGTGAGGCCCTGGGTTCAATCTCCAGTCCAACAAAAAAAAGGAGAGGGGCACAAAACATGAGATCTCTCAACAATTTTACATATATATGTATGTATATATGTATATATATATATACATACACACACATATGATACAGGTTTGTTAACTATATGTACATTGTTGTAGTTATATAGTATATATTTATATAGTATATATTTTGAAGTTTTTCATCTTTTTGCATGATTGAAACTCTGTGTCCATTAAACAGCAACTCTCTATTTCTCTTCCCCATATTCGGCCTGGCAATTACCATTTTACCTTCTGCTTTTATGAGTTTTACTACTTTAGACACTTCGTATAAGTGGAATCCTGCAGTATTTGTCCTCCTGTGACTAGTTCATTTGATTTAGTTTAGTGTCCCTAAGGTTTAACCATTTTCTTCTTTTTAAAAGTGAAATAATTTTCTATTATATATGTATGTACCACATTTTCTTCATATACTCATCTATCAATAGACATTTAGTTTGTTTCCTTCTCTTGGCTCCAGAGGATAATGCTTCAATGCACACGGAAGTCTAGATGTCTCTTTGTAATCCTGTTTTCAGTTCTCTGGAATAACAGTGAGAAGTGAGATGGCTGCATTATATGACAGTTCATTTAAAAAATTTTTTTTGAGGACACTGCATACTGTTTTCCGTAGAAACTGCATCATTCTATATTCTCACGAACAGTGTGCAAAAGTTTCGAGATCTCCACATTCTTGCCAATATTTGGTTTTTAAATTTTTTATTTATTTTCATAATGGCCACCCTATCAGGTATAAGGTGATATTTTAGGGTGATTTTGTTTTTGCATTTCCCAGATGACTAGTGATATCAAGACACTAATAAATTTTTAAAAAGTCCCAGGTTCAGGATTGGAAGAATTAATATTGTTAAAATGGTTATACTAACCAAACTAATCTGCAGATTCAATATAATCTCTACTAAAAATCTTAATTGCATTTTTTGCATCAATAGACATAAAAAACCCTAAAATTCTTATGGAACAGGTAAAACAATCTTGAAAAGGAACAAAGTTGGAGGTGTCACACTTTCTGACTTTAAATCATATTACAATGTTACAATGATCAAGATAGTATGGTAATGACATAAAGCAGATATGTAGGCCAATAGAATAGAAAGTCCCAAAATAAACAATTATATAGCCTTTATTGATTGATTGATTGATTGATTGATTGGCACGGATACCAAGAATACACAATGGGAAAGCACAATCTCTTTAACAAATGATACTGGGAAAACTGGATATTCACGTGCAAAAGAATAAAATTAAACCTTAGTGCTTCACCATGTACAAAAAAATCAACTCAAAATATATTGAAGACTAAAATGTAAGATTGAAACTTAAAACTCATAGAAGAAAATATAGAGGAAAGCATTCAAGTGATAATATCTTGGGTATAATACTAAAAGGACAGGCAATTTGAACACTAAGTTTTTACTCAACTCATTTGTTGGCAATGCTTGCATTAAATAAAGGCAATATCTCATAAAGAAGAATGAGATTATGACATTTGCTAGTAAATAGATGGAACTGGAGACCATCATGCTAAGTGAAATAAGCCAATCCCAAAACACCAGAGGCCAAATGTTCTCTCTGATATGCGGATGCTGACTCACGATAGGTGAAGTGGGGGGAAGTGGAAGCAGATTGGACAGGGGAGAATGGGGGGAATGGAATAGAGATGGGAATGGGAAAGACAGTAGAATGAATTGGACATAACTTTCCTGTGTTCATACATGAATACATGACTAGTACGACTCCACATCATGTACAACCGTAAGAATGGGAAGTTGTACTCCACGTATGTATAACATTTTAAAATATATTCTACTGTTATGTATAATTAAAAGAACAGTTTTAAATAAATAAATGCAATATCTGATATGAAACTACTTAAAACTTTTAAGGTTTTTATTTACCCCTTTGTTACCACAGTTACTTCAATTACCACCCAGTTAATCCCTATCAGAGGATCAAAGCACTGATTAGGTTAATTTTTTGATTACCCAATCATTTCACCTCTAAACTTTCTTGCATTGTCTCACACATAAGCTTTGCGGTGACACCCTGTATCTAAAAGATAACATTCCACCCCTGGTCCTCAGAACCTCCTGCCCTTCTCATAATGCAAGATACATTTAGTCCATTTTCAAGAGTCTTCATAGTCTTAACAATTTTAGCATTGCATAAAAGTCCAAGTTCAAAGTCTCTGGAACTCATGGCAAACTCTCAACATCCTAGAATTCAAAGGCTGGAGACCCTGGAGTTCTGATATCCAAGGGCAGAATATAGGTGTCCCCAGGTTTTAGTCAACTTTTTCTCTGCTGTGACCAAAAGACCTGACAAGAAAAATTAGAGGAGGAAAAATTTATCTGGGGGCTCACAGTCTCAGAGGTCTCAGTCTATAGAAAGCTGACTCCATTCCTAGGGGCCTAAGATGAGGCAGAACATCATAGCAGAGATATGTAGCGGTGGAAAGCAGCTGGGAACCTGGCACCAGGAAACAGAGAGAGAGAGCTCTCCTCACCATGAAAAAAAATATAAACCCCAAAGGCAAGCCCCCAATGACCCACCTCCTCCAGGCATACCTTGCCTGCCTAGAGTTACCACCCATTTAATCCCTATAAAGGGATTAAGGCACTGATTAGGTTAAGGCTTTTATAATCAAATCATTTGGCCTCTAAACCTTCCTGCATTTTCTCATATGTGAGCTTTTGGAGGCACAGCATATATCTAAACCATAACATTCTGCCCCTGACCCCCCAAAGCTCCTACCCATCTCACAATTTTTTCATGATGAAATTCCTCCAGTAAAACCAAAACTTCAAAACATATATATTTCATGTGATGAAGTATAGATACATAGATTCTTCTAGTTATATTATTCCTAGATAATTGTATGTAATACTGGCTTCGAATATAACTGTAACCTTGTGATAGTTTCCTCAGATGCTTTTGTCACTTTCAGAACTGAAAGGAGTATCAAATCTCTAGGCCAATTTTTTTAACTTCTTTTTTATTCTTTTATTTTGTCTTACTATTAAGTTTTATATGTAAAACTTTTCAGGTGCCTTTAGTCTTAACATTTTTTGATAGAATCACTCTGTGGTTCCCTATAAATATGGTACAAACACTTTGATTGTCGCTCTTGAAAAGTAAGCAAGCCTAGATCATCCTGCTAGGCTCCATCTGACTTCACATTTAGTTCCTGTTTTGTTTTTGTTTGTTTGGGGTGGTGGAGATTAAACCAGGGCCTGGTATAAGCCAAGCACTTGCTCTACCACTGAGCAATACCCTTAGTCCCTGGTTCCTGTTTTTGGCTCCTGCTTCTCCCTGATCTTTCATTGGGGCTGCTGAGGTTCTACATCTACAACTTAGCCCTGCCACCTTTCTTGAGTCAGTCAACATCCAAACCACAGCATCAAGTTATGATCTTAGTCCACCAGCAACTAAGGTCAAGAATTATTTCTCTCTAAAACTTGAGTTGCCTGTAAGATCTCTATCTGCAGACCACTTATTTGCCATATGTCCCAAACCACTATGACATTAATGCAGTCATCAATTTCTATGCATGGCACCCCAGTATTCTCCTAGCTCAGAGGCTTTGCCATAAATTCGAGGTTACTAGAAATAGCTCTGTTTTAGTCAGCTTTTTCTCTGCTGTGACCTAAAGACCTCCCCCCAAAAAAAACAATTTTAGAGGAGGAAAAGTTTATTTGACAGTTCATGGTTTCAGAAATCTTAATCCATAGATGGCCAACTGCATTCCTTGAGTCCAAGGTGAAACAGAACATTATGGCAGAAGAGTGCAATGAAAACAGCTCAGGACGTGGCACCAGGAAGCACTGAGATACTAAGCTCACTTCACAAAATATATACTCCGGAGGTATGCCCCCAGAGATCTACCTCCTCCAGCCACATCCTGTTTGCCTACATTTACCACCCAGTTAATCCATTCAAGTGGATTAATACTCTGATTAGGTTGAGGCTGTCATAACCCAAAGGTTTCACCTCCAAATTTTTCAGCATTGTCTCACACATGAAATTTTTTGGCGGCGGGGACATCTTATATCTAAACCATAACAAGATCTGACATCCTGCACTTTTCTCTGGAAAGCTAAAGCCTATCCATTTTATCTCTAGTTAGTTTACAGACCCCAGCTATAAATTGACCAACTGTATTGCAACATGGCACAGTGATTTGTCTGACATAAATTCTAGCCAGTAGACTAAACATTTTTATGTGTTAGACATAAAGAGTAGCTGTCAACAAGCCCAATTTGAAGAAAACTTTGAACACTGCAAAACTGAACCACTGGCTACCCATTGCAGCAATCAGCATGTAGCAGACCCAATTCAATCTTCCATTCTCAAGAGTGCTACGCCTCTTGAGCATTATCCAGCCTAATTCTGAGCTCCTATCATATTTTGCCTTTAAGACCCTCAGAAGCACAGGGACATAAGATGCAGCCACTGGCCTGAAGATGAGACATGACAGATCTTGTAAAACACCCAAAAAAATACTTAAAATGTGTGATGCCAGTTCTTGCTACTTTAGGCACTACTGACTGAGAGGATTTAGTAACCATAAAGGAATACTTTCACTAGGGCAAGAAAGTATGATTCTACTGACTTGCAAGTTGGGAAAACCACTTGTGCATTTGGGCTTCTTCTGATATAGGGGTAATCAGTGAAAATGGGGAAAAAATGCATTTCCCCTGATCCTGATTGTCGGTGGGAAGTAAGGTGACTGTAACATAATGCAGACATGGGGATACTATGGATGGAAAGCAGAAGGGTCCTTCATTACCTGTTGTGTAGAAACAAAAATAACAATAACCAGTCACAGCAACCTCTTCTAGGTGCTACCACCAGGGGTTGGATCCTTAAAGAATCACAGTACCTGGGTAAAGTCAAAGAAACATTACCTGAGTAGTACAGAAAATTAATCATATCTATGACCAATAATCATAAGCACCTACTTGTATCCTTTTCTACATGAGACTTACATTTACTTATTCCAGTAATTTTCCTTTTCTTTCACAATTTATGCAAAACAAGTGAGTGACAACTTTTCCGTTTTAGTCTACAGATTACAGAATAGATATAAATTATCATGAGACTACTAGAAGATGGAGCATCTCCCAGAGACTGAACCAGTTGGTGCATGCATACACTATGGAAGCTCAAAGCATTCACCAGTGACTTTGAACTTAGAGATCACAACATGGAGAAAGAAGTAGAGCAATAACTATAACTTTGAGCACTGCCTCGTCTGATGGCCGTGGAAGCTGTGGCATGGAGCACTCAGTGGACATGGTGGAAGTTTTGTGCCATGACTTTGGGTATGTTTTAAGCTGCCTTGGAACCTAGTTCTTCAGGCTTCTTTGTGATTATGTTATTTACACTATTATCTTTTTGTAGATTTGTTTACTCTTTAAATCACCCAGAGTTAGTTTCTCTGGAAACAAGATCTATTTTGTCATTTGCCTGAGTTCAAGCAGGATTCTTCACCCAATTTCAAATTGTAGGCCTGGGTAATTTGACCCATGTCTTACTATCTAGAAAATGAAATGATAGACTTGAGTAATTTGTTCCATGTCTTACATTCTAGAATATGAGTACCTAGATTCTGTCTCATGTGGCTGTTACTGTCACCAATGATCTCATTACCATTCTCTTTCCCCAGCTGGAAAAAAGTTCATAATATAGACAAACACAGAACTTATGTACCTCACCAGATTTTTGTTTCCTTTACTCATATCAAATGTTGGGCATGCTTCTTTATATAGAATCATGTGTGTTCCAAAAACATGCTGAATGTTATGAAATATACATCAGTTATTGAAAATATAATAGTGACGACTCAAAGAAATTAAACAAGTAAAACACAATTTCAGAGTGAAGACCTGGTCCTGGAATGGAACATTTACTTTGTATCAATGTTTATAGAGTTTTGTGTATATGTTATGATGAATACTGGTATGTTAAGTCCTGAGACTGTAAGTCATCATGTACCTGGAATAAGCACATAGCTTTCATAAAAAAGAAAATTGTCTGGATAACTAAAGGTGATTCTTTAATTACTAAAAAACTTTTAACTATACAATGAAAAGTCTCCCCAGAATATACTGCACAACTTTCCTGTCTTCCTAATAAGATTCTATAACAGTGAATATAAATTTTTCTTTATGAAAAGGACCATTTTCATGAATGTCAATTATTGAACCATATTAAATAGCTATTGAATAATAAAAAGCTGTATGAAGATATTCAGTTCAAGCTGTTGAACTTTTACTTTCCTTTAATGATGGCAAAATGTGGATTTTATGTGGTATACCAAATTAAAAGCTGAGAACATATAGGAGTGGAAGTTACAAAACATAAATAAGCTCTAGTCCCATTTCTTCTAACTCATTGTGTGAGTGCTATGATCAGAGTTCATGTCCTCAAATACCATTTCTTAATCCATCAATGTCTGAGGCATAGGGCTAAGAACTGTGTGTGTGTGTGTGCACTTGTGTATAGGAAATAAGACCAAATACTTTAGAATAAATCATATATATGTATAGATATATACATATTTATCAGTATGTATGAAATTTTCTTTTCCTTTAAGTAGTTAATAACCATTATAGACATTTTGAGGCTATAACAGAAAATGTAAACATATAAACAAAAGCTGGGTTGTGAGGTTCAGACTTGAAGTGTAGTAAGAGTTGAATATAAGGAAGATAAGCGTCAGCCATATGCCAGTCTTTGTGTAAATTCTAGGAAAACAAAATCAAATCAAATAAAGTTCTCTTTTTTCTAAGAGATTAGATCCTAGGGAGAGATTCAGATAGTTAAGTCAGCAACTGTAGTACAATATAGTATCTGTGACACTAAATGTACACTTAGGAAACAGGAACACAGAAAACAAAATACGGGAGAAAGAACATAGTAAACCTCTTGGATGTGATACTGTGACCTATATGTTAAAGGATATAGGGTAAAGAGAAAAGAAAGAGACATAGACAAAAGAGTATATCAAGAAGAGGAACTATCCTCAGACATGACATGATGAAACAAGATGGCACATTATCATCCTCCAACATGCACCATGATGGACAGGCCTCAATTCCCATAGCCTCATGGCTAGTAGGTATGACTGAAAGCTTCAGGGTTGTGTGTTCTGAAAGCAAGAAGACACTTATGGGTAGGAAAGTGCAGAGTTCACTGCTGAAGTTATCCCTGAAGATTTGTTTTCAAAACATGTGACATTCACACATAAACTAGATACATATCACATTGGTTTTTCTTCTTGTACATGTATAGTCTCATATTTTATATCTAGATCCTTGATTCATTTCAAATATACTGTTTTCTATGGTGTAAGGTATAGATCCAATTTTATCTTTGTCCTATTGGATAAATTGTTGTGCTTTATCCTTTTATTAAAAAGCTCATCTTTGCCCCAGTATTTTAAGATGCCACCTTTTAGTATATGAATGTTCTGTGTATACTCAGGCCCATTTTGGGACTTTTTAAATATTCCACTGCTCTTATATTCTATTCAATCACCAATAACAAAAAGGTTTAATGACAGACCATATTGTACCATATGTTACAATATCTAATTGGGCTAATTCTTCCTCATAAATTGTTTGCTTATTTCTAACTATTGTATTCTAGCTGCATAAAAACAAGGCCAAATAAAACAAAAAACAATAGTTTATTGGGATTACATTAAATTTATCAATTAAAGAGAACTGATACATTTATTGATTTTATTCATCACCTAAAACAAGGGATATCTTTATTTTTTTCAAATATATTTTTGCATCTTTAAGGAATGATTTACAGTTTTTTGACATATCTCCTATTAAATTTATTTTTAAGGATTTTTTTCTTTGTTGTTGTTTGAAATAAGATTTTCTCTTCCATTTTATGATCTAACTGGTTATCATTTGTTACTTTTATATATCCTGACACATTACTGAATTCTTTATTGCTTGAGTCATCACTATTGTTGAGTTAGTTTCATTTATTCCATAAATGAAATAGGAATATTTATTTATTATAGGGAATCTATAATAAATATGTGACCATATCATGCTGGTTAGAATAAAAATTGGACTACCCTTATGTAAGAATTTGGCAACTAGCAAAACTACCTATGTATTCCCTTAGGATATAGATTTCCCACTTTTAAGCAATTCACTGTGTAGATATATCTCCAACAATTTGAAAATACTTATGCACAAAGATAGGTATTTGCAACATTGTTTGTTACTGTAAGATATTAGACTCAATATGCCTTTAAGTATGGTTTTTGTTATCAAGCAGAATACTAAACAACTGTACAAAGGAATGAAGCAAAGCTGGATGTACAGGCAGAGTGCAAAAGAGATCTCCCTTTTTGCTAAGAAAGAAGGGGAAATTGAGTATCTGATCATTTGTTCAAAAGACAACAGAAGGAAAATAAGTAAAAGTGTAACGTGATTGATTATCTAGAGGAGGTGGGTGAGGATATGGTGGAAGGTAAGAAGGAATGACACAGGGCAGAAATGTGTATACTTCCCTGTGTATGCTTTTTATGCAGTTCTGACTTTTGAGAACATGTTAATATTTTGCATACTCAAAAATAAAAATGAGGGAAAAAATGTGAGCTCAAGCAAAAGAAAATCAGAAACAATAGAAGAAAATCTCTAAAACAGAGTACAAACCAAAAGAAAATTTCAAAATAATAACCTAATTACACTGAATGAGCTAAGTAGAGAACTAAATCAAGTACCTTATACAGATAGATTTTAGATGATATGCCCTTAGGCTAAAGACAAAAAGAATTCTAAGCAAATATTGAACTCCAGTTAGTAGACATCGTTTCAGAGGCATGGATTGGCAATCTGAAACTATTTTCTTTGTATTCTAGGATCAGCAAATAAGTCACTATATTGTGGGTAATGAGAGCCAGGTTCCTTAATGTTGGAAAGGGAGTTATAGATATGGGGAAAAGAAAACTTGAATGAACCCTGTGGTATCAGATTGGAAATAGAGGGATTAGTGTAGACTCATGGATTTCAAGTAGAAATCAAAGAGAAAGAGAGAAAGAAAGAATAGATATAAAAGCACATATAAATGTATGAGAGGGTCTAGAAGTGATTATGCCGTAACAGAACTGAGGATCTCTCTGTATACATAGCCAGTTGGGGATGGGGCAGGGGATTATCAAACACATTTGAAAGTAATGTAATGTTACAAAAAACCATGAAGATATAACAAAAAGACACAAAACACTGTCAGAAAGACTCCTACTTGCTGAAACTAAGGTAATTTGGACATCAAAATAAATATTAAAATAGCAATCCATGAGTGTGTATGGCTACCAAAAATGAGAGAAGGCAAATATCTTCTTTACCATAGAAATGCAGCAAATAAATGTAGAAGAAATTATGGAATACAAATCATTATTTAGCAATCATAATAATAAATGATTGAAGTTAGAATCTCCAGTGGGTGCTAACACGAGTGGATGAAAGATTCAAGAGTAATAGAATATTTACATATTCTCCAAGTATTTTTCCACAAGGTGTTTATTGATTAAAACAGGAAAAGTAGTGACTTTACAGTGAGAAAAACCTGACAGCACTTGAAGTAATTGAAGACAATGCTGCCAGAATCAGGATAAATTGCTATCATAAACTCTTTGATATGATGCATGTGGACAAGACATTGCTTCTGTAGTATTCCTGCCTAAAGTATATAACCTGAATTCAATCTTGGGAAAACATCAAGAAAATAGTTGCCCCCGTCTTTTTAGAAAGCTCAAAGACAATTCCAGATTTGAAGAAGGCTAAGATAGATGGCAACTGAATGTAGCATGTGATCCTGGATTTTCTTTTGCTAGAAAGAACGTTGTTAGGAAAATGGACAAACTCTGAATATGGACTGATGTCATATAATCCTGTGTTAACTTTTAATGTTCTGGTTTTGATAATTGTATTGCAGTCATGTAAAAGAAAGTTCTTGTTTTTATAAAATACACACTGAACTATTTAAAGGTAAAGAAGGCACATCGTCTCTATTTTATTGATGAATAGTTTTGAAAAAAATTGCTTAGAGATTTAAATGATGATGATGGTGATGACAATGACACATAGATCAGCATCTGAAAAGTCTGGGTGGAGCATATGACAATTCTTTGTACTATTCTCACAACTTTTCTGTACATCTCAAAATAGGCCAAAATATATTTTTTCATTCAGCAGGGCTGGAAGGCAAGAACAATATGCAGAATGCCCCCTAGAGGAGCATTTCTCTCTGCCCAAGAGCCTGACTCCCACCTGCCCACTGGGAGAGGAGGACTGAGAATAGGAAGGTCAACATTCACTCAGCTCCCAGTCAGGATCCTCAGGCAAATCATTATCATCTCTGTGCTTGTGTTCTGTTGTGAATGAAGGTTTAAGCAAGATGATCTCTCAGTCAAACATCAAATATCTTTTGAAAATGTATTATGTGCTAGAATTTTGATAGTCCTGTAAGCAAAACAGAACATCATAGTCTAATGCAGAAAATAGATTTAAAACAAATTATTTAATAAATGTATAAAGTCCTGAAAGAGAAAAAAATACATAAAACTAAGAGATCTGGAACACAGAGAAAACTGTATATGGAGAAATCAGGGACTGCTTCTCTAAGGAGTCACATGGCAATGAATCTCACTATTCTGCATAATTAACATGCACTAATTTTTTTAAAGGAGCCACAATAAAGCTGAAATCTAAATGCAGGGTAGAGGCTAGCTAGCAGAATAAGCAGATGGGACAAAGACCATTCCAGGAAAAGAAAATATATGTACAGATCTGGAGGAGGATATTTTTGCATTTACAGAGAGATTAGATGGAGAGGTGGAAGGAACAAGATTGGTGCTGAATACTGTCTCAGGAGTATTGAAATCTCTTCCAAATCTGTGATTCTATTAAAAGGTGTTTATATATGAATATTTAACTCTAAAAAGGAATTCAAATTCCATAGCCCATTATAATATTGCTTGGTATTTGAATGTGTGGCTTATGGTAATCACTCAGAAATACTTGTTGAATGTCAAATATATTTATTATTCTGTAGCTCTCCAGTTTAACAATCACACCTATTAAGCACTTGATAATATTTCAGAAAGCCTGGAAGTCATTATAAAGTTACCATTTTCTGCATTAAGAGTTGACCCAAGTAAATCTTGACCCAGACAGAGAATACTATCAACAGTGACAGAAAGGGAAATTGTCCACAGAATAGAATGTGTGATAGCTACAAAATCATTTCAAGCTAGAGCAGACCAAATTCTGGAGTAAACACTGAAAAATTATCATTTGACTGGAAAATTGACAATGTCATCGAATATCTCCTGACTGTAAATTACAAATGTAGATCACTTAATGGAAAGTTATACTGTGATTTTCAAAAACTTCTCTGGAACAATAAATTTCATTCCCTTTGGGACTAATGTCTCCTTGATTATAAGAGAAGAGCATACGTCTGCATGAGAAAAAAACAAGAAATCCAAGTTCCTGTAAATTGTGGACAAAGTAAGTCATTAGCTTTAAGCCAGACAATGTCAAGGCAATTACACTTTATGACCTTTCAGTAAGAGCCTGTGCCTGGACTTACATCTCCTTCAGAGGCCAATGAGACTGCTAACCTAATCTGCTGTTGTGTCCCCAAACAGTAAACTCAGCACAAAGCCCACTCATAGTGTCTGCTGGTTCACAGAAAGACAGTGGCTCTGCAGGGACAGGGAGGAGGTTTTCCTGTAGATAATAGCAGAGACCTGACACTTGCATATTCGGCTTGCTGGAGTGCTTTGTTTAGCAGATAGCATGGCAGTGTTGAAGGACCTCAACACAGTGTAGAATAAACCCCTAGCCCAGGGTTATACCATAGCAAAACTCATCCTTGGGAAGTAAGAAAAAGAAATGCATCTTCATCTTCTCTTGGCACACATTCTCAGAGCTAGATAAGAAATAAGAGCTGAATTTTGGATCAGACTTATTTATGTCAGATAGGATACCCCTGCATTTCCTGGAACAGGTTGGTTATTTTTGCTGTTGTTGATTTATTTTGTGGTGCTGAGGTGCTCTACCATTGAGCTACATCACCAACTCTTTATTTATTTAATTTTTTTATGTTGAGCTACCTAAGTTTATCAGACTGGGCTCAAGTAGCTGGGCTTACAGGAGTGTGCCACCATGCCTTGTGACAGCTTGCTATAAACAGCAATTCAGTCCATGGGAGGGAAAGGTCTAACAGAGCTCTTGAGGGAAGTTTTACCAAATACTATCTTTGAATCAAAGTCCAAAATTTTTAGTTAAGCATCTAAATTTTTCCAAAAATTGGCTCCAGCTTACCTTTTCAGGGCTTCTCACCATTATGCTGCCAAACTAACAATGCTTCCCCAGTCCTCAGGATTGAGGGTGCTTCCTCTGCATCACCATTCTTTTGCTCTGGGATGCCATTTCACCATCAAATGAACTTCCAAGGTCCAGCACAAAAGCATTTTTTCCCCATAGAGCCTTTCCCAGTACCCACCCTGCCACCTCCTCAGCCCCTGCAATCCCTTCTTTCTCATCATCATCTCTCTAACTTGTATTATTTTGTCCCTAACTAGCCCAGATACTGGACTAGAATTACTTTACGTAACCATCACAAAATTATCTCTACTCAGTGAAAGAGGAAATTGAAGCAAAGAGAAATTAAAAGTTTTGTCCATGTTAAATTATTCTCATTGATATCACAGGACAGAGCAAATAATTACAATTTGGAAAATATATGACTTTTTAATGTAGTATATTGAATAAATTTTAAAAAGCAATAGCACAATGCAGTAGAACCCTTTGGTTGGTTGCTTGCTTGCTTTTTTCCCTACTGTAGAAGTTAGCAGCATGATAAATAGGCCTCAGTTAAGTGTAGCTAGCACATACATTTATTTCCCAAGTATAACATCGTTTTTACATTTATAGGACCTCTTGTTTCATAAACAAAGCAATAAGCTTGTAAGAAAAGAAGATATGAAGCGTATGCCTGAGTGATTTTGTTACTTAGAAAAGCAAGTGATAGAGCCATGATGAATCTAACCTCCACAAAACCAAGGTCAAAGTTTCTCAGCATATTTTCCTCCTCATCTTTGAACCAGCAAGAAGGCAGTCTCTCCAGAACACAGACAAAGGTCATGTCTCTGATCTCAACACCCCCACATCATTTTCTACTAACACACACAACTAATTACTGAGCTGAAGAAAAATCATCTGGAGAAAACTGGCCACAGTGATGATACACTATGGGAGGAACTGCAAAGTCAGCTCCACAGGCCTCTCTGATAGGGAAAATTCAACACTAATTAGCACAGGAAAGAGTAAAGGCTGATATGATGCAGCAGCACTTTGGCCTAGAAAGCCAAGGAAATTTCTAAAAATACACAAGAAAAATGCACTATGAAGTTTTCACTTCCTACACTACTCCCTCGCATCACCAGTCCAGCATCCAAGGTAGAATTTCCCAGAAAACAAAGAAACTATGGATAGGACTCAGAAAATCCCACCCTGAGGAAGGCAATGTTGGGAGTGTAGTTCAGTAGAATAATGGGGTAAGTGATGAAGACAAAGGAAAAAGAGAAGCCAAATCCCAAGATGAAGCCTGAACCAGTGCCTGTGGAAGAGAGCTACATCATGGTGGAGGCGATTCAAAGCTTCATGAGTCTCAGCAGTGATGGAGAAATTGAAAGAACTCATGAAGCTGGCAGAGGCCCATCAGACTTACACTTGAGAGTACAACCAGAGTGCATGAAAAATCCAAGATATCTGGATGTTTGAAGACTGTTAAGATAAAGAGAGGTTTTCAAGAAAGAACATTTTTAAATAAAATAGCATATCAAACTGAAGCCTAAGCATTCTCATGAGAATGACCAACTACAATAACATGTTTGTTGTATATGTTATACTATTAACACTTTCTCATAAATTACTGAACTACATCTGTTACCTATTTGTCCTAAGGCTTCTTCTCTTAAATTCAGCATTACCAAAGCACATTCTGGCTTTGTCCCCTTTGGATTTGGTTGGACTTTGATAAAGTTCTTACGTGGGCCAAATAATAGATTAAATATAGACCTTTAAGTCCTAGTACACACAATTTATGTCTAGAGACATTTATCTAGATTTGCAAATACAATCTGAAATTTCCCCAACTGGATCTTGATTTCTAAAGCCATTTATTCAAAGAAAGTAAAAGACTGCACACTGAGAAATAAATTTGACCATTTTTTAAAATCTAGGTCTACTTCAAAACCCATTTTAAAACTCTATCCCCCTCCTTGCCAAAAAAAAAAAAAGAAGAAAAGAAAAGAAACCCTAGGCTAATCCATAAAACCCTGTACAAACACAAGCCAAACTATAGTCATAAATAACAGACTACTATCAGATAAGCTAAGTGTACCACAGAACTAAATGACAAGACCACTGATAAAAGACTTAGATTTGCTCTTATCTCAATTCCCAAGAAGTCTTTTGACAGGATGAATGGGAAGGTTTTATTTCTGACCTCAAGAAGAATAAGAAAGACAAAAAAAATTATGTATAGAGCTTGGATATTCTTTGAAAGCTTTTGAGTAATATATAAGTTTATCCTTTTCCTCATTTCAGAGTCATATCTTATTTTACAGGACTGCTGGAAAGATAATTTAAAAAAAAAACATTTTTGGTTTTGTTGGGTTTTTCCCCTTAAGAAAAGTAAATGTGAGAACAAATGAGGCTACCTAGCTCACTGTAAGTCTATGTAAATGATACGTGATACATACTTAAAACTATTACAGGGTCATTTATCAGAAAATATGTATACGTATTTTTTTCAAGCCAAATTCCATGTATCATCTAAATCCTCTAAGAGTTGTGTGAAAATGATTCTCAAAAGCAAAATTAGAGAAAGGGACACTACATATGGCAAATGAGCTAGGTTCTCAAGGTTAGTGAATAAATCACTGGGGAAAAGATAACCGAGGATGCAGGACTCTTTTTTTTTTTTTAATTGTTTTTTAGATGTTGATGGATCTTAATTTTATTCATTTACTTATATGCAGTGCTGAGAATTGAACTCAGTGCCTCACACATGCTAGGCAAGTGCTCTACCACTGAGTCACAATCCCAACCCCTAAGGATGCAGGACTCTTGATTCTTAACTCTTAATTCTTTGACCAAAATAAGTTGAATTAGCAGAATTCATAATGAATTTAAATCCTAAATATTAAAAATTTGAAAGCCTGGTAAAAAAATAATTTCCAAACAATTAACTTCATAGGTTTTGTTGAATTCAAAACTATCATTTCTTTAAAGCTGAATATAAAGCCATGGTTATTTAGAGAACGAGGGCCAAAGGAACGAGGGCCAAAAGGAAGCTGCACAGCTAAGAAATGTTGTGTTTCTTAGCAGCATGCTCAGATATGAGTATATTTTTAACATTCTAATAAATAAATAATAGGTCATGCAGTTAGAAAGACTCAGCAAAGCAGCAGAGTTCAATAAGCATTGTGTTTTTCTTCCAAGATCTGCTCCATGTATCCCCAAACACTAATGGAAATGATGAGTGGGTTCACATTTGTGTTCTGCTCATAGTTCTTCAAGCCGAGGTTTAATTTTAAAAGCCATCAACTACTAAAAAGAAAACAGACACACTGCCATCATATATTGGGCTCTCCTGGCTAAAAAATATTGGCACAAGGTGCTTTCCCTTCTGATCGACAACAATCTCAATGCTTGTGATCGCGAAAACGCTAGCTGGTTAGTTCTTGTGTCACTGAAATAAACTTGTAAGCATCCCACAAACTTAAATACTATTGAATGGACACTTCATGAAGTCAAATAGATACATTTAGAATAAGACTGAAAGGATGTGAGCTAGTTAAAGCGTCCTTCAAACCATGTTCTTTGGAAATACAAGTGACAGTTTGTGGGTACAACTTATCCCCAGCCTTTGAATAGTTCTGCTAGAGCAGGAGTGGAACCCAAATGAGGTCACAGTGGTCACGGGTATGCCTTGGGAAGGTTCCTTGGCAGGTAGGCTAAGCTACCTGAACAATAAGAGTAAATAAAACACACCAAGGAAGAATCATGTTATGGAACTCCCCCCAAGCAGTTGCAAAACCTCCCAACTTCCCCATTGCTTCTCCTGCAACCATGTTTGTTCGGGTTTTTATTATTTTTTGTCTAATCTGCTATAGTCCTCCTTTTCCTTTTCATTCTTCCATCCTACACATTGTCTGTGGCCAGATCATTTGTCCCACTACATGCTTCACTCATGTTATTCTCCCTCTCAGAATGGTCATTGTGTCTCTGTTCTCCACAAAAATTTTATCCACTAATCATTATCTGTGAGGAAAGCAAAGTCAAAGGAAACTGGTTATTGTTTCTAAGCTACAAGTTTGCTGCTGCTTGGTCTGCTTCTCCAGGATGCCTGTGAGAACCCTGTTCACTGAGCTAACCCACCCCTCCTCTTCTCCTTCCCCATTTTCTATTTTATTATTCTGCCCCCTACATTTTCTCATTCCCCTCAGTCTTCACATGCAGAAAAATCTCCCTAAGCTTGTAGAGGGAAGGAATTTTCCACTTCTGGCTTTCTCCAGCTGTAGTGTCCTCTTTCATTGGTACCAGTGCTCTGAACTCAACCATTCCATTCCTACTTCTCTACTTTGTCGACTCACTGGACTCTCATCATCAAGCATGTCCTGCAACAGCTCTTCTTTTTGAAGCTGTCTCATCCTTTGCAGAGGAATCTCCAAAGTGGAGTGTCAGCACCCAAAAGATGAGCAACAGTCAGCTGAAGCATGGGGAAAATACTAGAATTTTTATGAACATATTTTATTCTGCAAGAATATTAAAGAAATTAAGCTGAGATATTTCATTTAAAGATAATATATGTACACAAAGTGCATATATAATTATTTACACACATACACCCACATATCAAACATGAAAGGGTTGGTGTGCTACATATATGCAATTGCTCCTTCCACCATACCAGACATACCACAATTTGTGTGTCCATTAAAATGGAACTCTGGATCATATCATCTGTTTTTAACATAACCTACTCTCACAGAAATATAAGTACTCTATAAAGATTCCTAATAAGAAACCACAGATTGAAAAAAACACTGAAAATAAAATGAGAACTCAAGAAAACAGTAGTGAAGACATTTCTAACTTTAATTCCAGCTCCTTTTCTACTATATTACAAATTAAAATGCATATCTAATAAGATCCAATATGATATTAGATGAAAATATTATAATTAGGACTATTTGAAATATGGATTGCTTTTTATTATTGTTAATTAGAACTTTCAAACTTAAAAATATTTCAATTTTATGTTTCAAAGGACAAATGTTTAAATTTTTTGATCTTATTTTTAAAAAATAATTGAAAATATAATTTCAATGTGTTTAGTCTTCCAAATATACATAGAGTTTGTTTTACATACATATGTATGTGTATTTATATATAAAACATGTATTTACATATTTAGAATCACATTTCATTAGAATACAAGGAACAATTTTGTGGATATTGGGGACAAAGTAAATCCACAAAGTAAATATGAACAAAGAGCTTCTCTTATAATTGGTAGATAAGATTGAGAAATCAGATGATTATTTATTTAGTGTACCATTAAAGATTCTGTTTGATTTTTCACATCTAAATTTTCTGTCAGTGCTGGTATTGAAACCCACATATGCTAAGCAAACACTCTACCACTGAACTACATCTCAAACCCAATTCTTCTTATCTTTGTGATATAATTTTTTCATCTGAACACCACTAAAATCAGCTATCAAAATAAAGGAACTCAGGGTTAGACTCTAGAATTACTATGTCACTATGCAATTTATAAAGGTAAACCAAAATTAAAAATCTATTAATCATATTAATGTCATGTGTAATCAAGATTTTCAGTATGAGTTAAAATATACAACCAAAACTAAATAAACTTTCTGCTCTCATAATTGAATAATAAATAACAATGTGTATTCACAATTCAATTTTTTTCTTTCAGGCACACACACACACACACACACACTTATAGCTTTTTCCAGTAAAAAGGACCTAAAAGAGTTAATAACACAGCTTTCCCTGAATGACAATTGTTCCCACTTATCTAACCTCTTTAAAATCCCAAAGCATTTATTATTTTTTAATTTTTATTATTTTATTTATACTTATTTTGGTATCACGGATTGAATCCAGGAGCATTTAACCACTGAGCCACATCCCCAGTGCTTTTTTGTACTTTTACTTAGGGCCTTGCTAAGTTACTGAGGCTGCCTCTGAACTTGTGATTCTCCTGCCTCAGCCTCCTGAGCTTCTGGGATTACAGGGATGCACCACCACACCCTGGGAACTTATTCTTTTTTCTTTTTTGTTTCTTTAATTCTTTTTAGTCATATGCAATACCAGGACACACCCTGACATTACCACAAAAGCATGAAAGACAACCTTTCCCAATTTGGTCTCAGCACTTCCCCAACCCCCCCCCCACTACCCTCCCTCCATTCCACCCATCCCTCTTTAATACATTTACAGTTTACTTTTTTTTAAAATTAGTGTCCTGTGGATACACTTGATGCCAGAACCCACAGTGGCACATCCATACATGCACATACAAAAGTTCAGTCAGTTCAATCTATTGCTTTTCCCTTTTCCTGTTCCTTCTTTCTCCTCCTCAATCCCCTTCATCTATTCTACTGATATTTTCTCTATTTTGATGAAATTCTCTCTTGCTTTTTTTTCCCCAAAGCATTTATTCTTTGTGCAACCAATTTCAGGCTTAATGATAGATACAACTATAATTGATACAATTCTTCAATTTCATCATATTTTTATTGTCCATTCCAAAGTATAATATCACATAAGTGCTTAGGTTGGAAAAGATATGTGTGATATCAGAAAGGAAGCTTTGATTTTCTTTAGTCATATAGGCCTCCATCAATTGCATCTGTTCATACAACTGGCCACTCCCAATTTGGAAAATAACTATACTGGAAACTTATGAGTCAAATGCTGTATAGAATGGAACTGTGGTCTCTTTATTTGACTTTTTGTATATTATAAGAAAAAAATGAGTTGGGAAAAGGATCCAGGCTGATCCACGAGACAGCCAGGCTTTATCATTTTATTAAAATGATCCTTGAAAGTAAATGGTATGTATGGGTGAGAGCATTAACCTGTCTCTTCCTGAGCAGCATCTTCACTTGGAGTAATTACCTTCCACTGCTATATGTCACTGTTCAAAGGAACATGTAGGGCATCACTTAATTGAACTTCAAAATATATTGTGATTGATTGCTTGAATATAATTAGAATCTTGAACAAATTTTGATATTCTGTGAACCTTTCCAAAAGTTACCAGTTCTTAGAATTTTCTTAATTTAGTGTATAACTAAGGATTACCCTGACATCAAGCATCTGATTGTGGCTAATAAGTAACATGGTTTAAAATCTTTTTCCCAAAAGGTAGACTCATAATATTCCCAAGAAATTTTCCCCAATAAAAACTATGAAAAACAAAAGTCGTGGGCTGAGATTGTAGCTCAGTGGTAGAGCGCTTGCCTCGCATGCGTGAGGCCCTGGGTTCCATCCTCAGCACCACATACAAAGCAATAAAATAAAGACATTGTGTCCATCTACAACTAAAAAAAATATATATATTTAAAACAAAAGACATGCTGTCCTTCCAAAACTTAAAACTGCAGTTTTCTAGGGCTGAATTCATTTCTTTAAGAAAGATTAGGGCTTCTCTTTCACAAGGTGTTACATTTCCTATTTATAATTTGATCTTTAAAAACATTTCCACATTAAACTACCAGGATCTAATTGGACTTCCTGTTAAAATGCAAGTATTATTCACAGTTCTTTAATCACTCCTTCCTCTGTCCTTATAACACCTCCAAGATACAGTCAAGTCTCAGATTTTTATCCATCTAAACTTAGCTTTTCATCATTGGATTCAGGAGTTCTGTAAACCATGGGGTCTACGAATTTGACTAGTGTCTAAGCATCTGCTCTCATTGGCATGACCCAATTCCGGGTTAAAAAGGTACAGTGGGAATCAATACCTTTCAGTTTGAGGTTCCAGGGTTACCCCATGACCTGTGACTTCAAAGAATGAAGCACTATCTGGCCACACTAACAGGCTGTCTGTTGTATGACATGAAATTTCTTTCCTGTATTTAAATTAGATTGCAGGTTCAAATCTCAGTCAGAGATGTTGACCCTGGATCTTGGGAGGATGCGATGACTGGGCTATATGGAAGGAAGATACCAAATTTGACTCTACCGGTCAAAATGATAACATGGCATGTGGATTCTTTCACCAGTAAAACTGAAGAAATTACTTAGGTAAACAGTACAGTGATAAATGGATACCTTACTACAGAGTTTATCATGATATTCTATCAAATAACACACAATGGATAAAGGTAATCTTCAAGGCTTTAAAGGGTTAAGAAGATAATATTAACATGATTCTTGCCCTTCCATTTCAACCAGTAACCTATTATTATTTTTTTTTAATTTGACTTTGGCTTCTGTCTTCAATCCAAACACACTCACACTATCTCATAGCTGGCAAGTCACTAGACTCCACCCACCCTCAAAAAAATAATTCAAGTAGAAGTTAACTGGATAGGAAGTTTTTAACAGATAAATTTCTAGGGCTGACAAATGAATAGCCTTGGACAATAGAAAAATGTTATTTAGACTTTTGCCATCTGGCACGTAGCCTTTCAGATTCATTTTCTCCCTGTTTTCACGGTGTGCCGAGCCAGCTCACAGGCTGAACTGTTTTCAGGATGTTATCTTGCCTCCCCAGCACTGTGACTCCTTATCTAATGTCTGCTTCTCTGCCTAAGAACGTGCTGAGGTTTTGTCACTAGGCTTATTCTCTTCCAAGCAAAGCCAATTGCTGTCTGCTAGGCATTTGGTTAACACATTATGTACACATAATAAGATGCTGCTCACTCTACACAGATGTATAAAGCTAAAAAAATAGCATTATCATAACATCTCCCAGTTCCGCTATTTTCAGGCCACTGCACTCCCATATTACAAAGCTTTGCTATTTATACAATCATGCATATGGAAGATTCATCCCTCCTGTGAGATGTCAGCCCAGTGTGTACAGAAGACAAAATTACAGGCCCCAAACTTGAATATACACTCATCCTGGCTGCTTAGCTTCCTTAAATGCAAGCCAAGTTTATTAATAATTTTTAAGACAGGAAGAAAACAAAATACTTTTAATTTGATACAAGAAAACAACATAAACAAGAAAAGCAGCCAATCTCAACCCAGAAGGTGAACCTCCAGGGCATCAGCAGATGGGGAGGAAGCTAAGGGCTAGGTGTGCTAACTCTGGCTGAACCACAGATCAGACATGCAAACGGATATGTTCCTTTCTAGTCACTCACAAAGGCACAGTGGAGCAGAGGGAAAGCGCATCACTACTGGTTGAAAGATATCCCTAAAATCATTTGAACAGTCTGTAGGAGAATCATGAACAAAATGCATTTAGTTGATTTCCCAGGTTATGTACAGAATTTCTTTTCCAAAAAATTCAATATGCAATCCCTCTCTAAATGGTTTAAGCCACAGGATTACTAATGAGGTCTACTTTCAGCAATCCAACGGTGTCCAAAGTATGAATGTCGTCACCACCTACCCCTCCAGAAACTGCAAGACAGAGGGGTCATGAGAACTATAATCCCAGTTAGCAAGCGCAGAGAGTAAATGGTAGGCAGTGAGGTCTCTGGCTTATAGGTATTTCACCAACAGACTCCAGAGGGATGACTGTCTTTAAAGTGTGCCTTGGCTATGATACCAGAGACAGGCAGGAAAGCCATCTAATTGGGAGTAAAGGTTTTATCAATGACATGCATGGACTCTTTGACAGATGGCCCTCAAAAGGACAAGACAAGGAAAGAATATGAAGGATTCTGGTTGTAGGTTTCATGTATAACCTATTTTTTCTTCTATAACTCATGTGGCTTCTCTGTCCAAAGCCAAAGTAAAAATCTCCTTTGACAGGTTAACGTGTCATTTAAACAAGATGAAATGTATTACCTAAAACTGAAAGGACACAGGCATAGGTGCCATCCATGAATGTGACCTTGACAGCAGGTGGGTCCTCCCTTCTTCTGCCTTCTTCCCATTGGCCACAGTCATCTACCACCTGTTCCCAGTTCATTCCCCACCCCTCAATTTCTACCTTTTCTGGGGCTGGTGTTATGATAGTGAGGAGACAGCACACAGGGACACCAGTTTGACTAGATTAGGGCATTTTCATGGCTTATAAAACACTAGGGGGTAACCATATTTCTACTTGTTATGGTTTAGATGTGAGGCATCCCTCAAAAGCTCACAATGCAAGAAGGTTCAGAGGAAAAATGATTGGGTTATAAGAGCATTAATCCAATGAGTGAATGAATGTCCTGATAGTGATTAACCAAGTGGTAACTGAAGTGGTAGGGTGTGGCTAGAGGAGAGGACTTGGGAGCATGGTTTTGGGGTATATATTTTGGATCTGGAGAGTGGAGACACTCTCTCTCTCTTTCTCTCTCTCTCTCTCTCTCTCTCTCTCTCTTTCTCTGTGCTTTCTAATCATCATGTGAGCCGCTTTCTCTGCCACACTCTTCTGCCATGATGTTCTGCCTCACCTCGAGCTCTGAGGAATGGACTAGGCCTTCTGTGGACTAAGACATCTGAAATCATGAGCCTCTAAATAAACCTTTCCTCCTTTACAGTTGTTCTGGTCAGGTCCTTTAGTCACAGCAGCCAAATAGCTGACTAAAACACTACTTAACTACTCAAAGCATGTTCTAGAGTCAGATTTCTTCTCAACTTTCTGGCAAGAAAAAGGGACGCTATCCTGCTGGCTAGACTTGAGGAAGCAAGGGATTCCACATCAGAAACTTGTATGTTGCTGTAACTATTTTTTCCTTTAGCTGAGACATTTTTCCTGTACCTCTTTAGACAGTAAAACAGAGAAACAGTACCTTTTCTGTGGTTACAAAAAACAATTTACTCATGTCAAGGGCAAGATTGAAGAAAATTATAGGCTATCAAGATGATAGAATGCAAAGTGTGTATGTGTGTGTGTGCAAGTGCGTGTGCACGCGCACACATGTGAGTGTGTGTGCATGAAAGAAGTATTCTTTCTTTGCACTAATAAACTGGTCCCATGGAAGTTGCAAAACTAGAATCATTTTTTTAAGTCATAAACTGTATTTTGCTATGCTTCACTAATAAGGATATCCTCTCTGCCCCATTTCCTTAATTTTTTGCAGGATGGGAAATGGAAGGAAATAAAGATAACTTTCAGATAAGTGGATCTGAATCGACTGCACATTTGAATCACCTGGAAGCTTTTAAAAGTCCCTCAGTCAGGCTACATACATCCCAGACCAATTAAATCAGAAGCTCTGGGATGTGGGACAACAGCATCAGGAGTCTTTAAAGTTTGCAAGGTCATTCCAACAGGCAGCTCAGATGGAGAGTCACTGCCTTAGGCACATGGAAGGCTTCTGTTCTATGTCTCGCTTTGAAACCAAGATATGCGACTTGAAAACTAAAGTAAGAATGCATCTGGCAAACATTTCTGGATACTACGTTTGCCTTTGTGTATTCATCTTAAGGTAACTCACTAATGAAATTTATCAGCATATTTTATTAAACAAAGGCAATGCTTTTACTGGTATGTAGTACACATTTTCCACATTAAGTTTCACAATAAAAGAAGTGACGACTGTGTCACCAATGAGGGATTTCTTAATTTATTTCCATGTAAATGTTGGTTTTACATGTTTTGCTTCGTTTACTATAACTTTATTCTTCACATCTATTTTATCAATGGAAAAAATTTGTCATTTCTTTTACTTTATTCTTCAAGTGACATCCATGGTATTGGACTTTGTTTCAGTGTGTCACACTCCTTTTAACATATTCCTTGCAATCAATATGAATAGTGAAATTGCAAATTAAATAACAAAGAAATAGTATTTTCCCCTCAAATGGATAAAAATTATAAGGGACTGATAGTTTTCAAAGTTGAGGAAATCACTGAGAATTTGGGATTCTCAAATACCGTAGATGGGATTATTAATTTCTGCAGTCTTTTGAGAACAAAGTCATGAGGAATGGGCAGGACTTTCATTCCTGATGCTGGTAACGTAGCCCGGAGAGAGAAAGCACCAGGGTCTATAGATACATGTTGGAGGATGTATGTAAATGGGAGAGCTGAAGACAAACTGAATGGTTATCAATCAGAAAATGTTTAAAAATATAAAAGTGCAATTATAAATTGGAATAACATACAAATTTCAAATATAAGAAGGGGGATTTTATCTGTTGATCCAGAAAGATGTTCAGATGTTTATATTTTCTTTTTTTAAAATCAATGTATCAGGGCTAGGACTGTACGTGGGGCCCTGGGTTCGATCCTCAGCACCACATACAAAGCAATAAAATAAAGACATTGTGTCCATCTACAACCAAAAAAAAAAAAAATTAAAAAAAATCAATGTATCAAATAATATGTATAATATTATCGCAGTTTTGTTTTGAAATTTTGTCTATGTATGTACTTATAAAAGGAAAATGGGGAAAGCTGCCTTCCAAAGTATCAGGAGTATTTGCATTTGCATTGGGATCATGGGGTAATGTGTATGGGGGCCTGAAATAACAAAGGAAAATGGATGAACAGTTTTACTTGCCTATTTCCGAAACTGTTGAAATACATATGTATTATTCTATAATTGAAATAACATACTTAGTTAAAAGTAAGGAGAAAACTTTTCTTTCCTTGTTAGGTTGCTAGGCTGCCTCAAGCAAATCCATTAAGGATTTTTTACATCCCAAATCTCATTTAAATAGATGGATTTCTTACTGGTTTGGTGTATGTTTTGTACCCCTTATGAATGTGCACACACAACACACACCTACATACTCCAAAAAGCAGCAGAAGAATATTTTTTCTCTTAAAGTACAGTGTTGCTGATTGGTGATATCTTATTTGACTGTAATCAATTTGTAGAGAAGTTTTCAAAACACAAATAGAAGTCTGTCAACTCACTGAATAATGAAGAGGGGGAAATCATTTAAGGTGAAGGGAGCTATAAGCCATTATTCAGAGCAACAGGAATTCAGAGTATTTAAAATTGCATATCAGGTAAAAAAGTGCTGGCTTTGTCAAAATCAGAAATGGAACAAGAAGAATCAAGTTAATGTATTTGAGTTCTGTTTGAAATATTTTTTCCTGCTTGGTAATATGCAGATTTTAGGGATAAACTTGTAACTTGAGCTTGTTTTATCCTCAGTGACACATCTTTGGTCAGGATTCATTTATGGCAAAAGTGTGACCAGAGAATGGATTCTGTTCTACTTTTGTAAAGAATGATTAGAACAAAACTAAAGAGCAAACAGAGATCCACATTCATGCAGTGCCATTTTGGAGTTGGAATTACTCATGTTTGCCTGGCCCCTGGTGAGTCACCAGCTGAGCCCCTGGCACAGCAATAAGACCACAGCATTTCTATGGGGGGGTCTTGTGTGGGTCATTCTGAGGTCAGCAGACTGTCAAAAATCATAATCTCCTTCCCTAGCTACCTCTTAAATATCCTGAGAATGTCTGTCTGGAAGGATTAAGGTCACTTTGATGCCTTATAAAAAAAGAAACAATTCTACTTCCTTCAAAAGATGAAGTGCGACAGAGATGAGTGAAGACACTAAGCTCATATGAGGATGACTGAGTTTCTCAAATAGGAAGCATAATATGCTACCAGTCCCACCATAGAGAAAGGCAGGAACTTGCTTCTATATTAATTTTTGCGTAGGCAAGCCACCTACTCATTAAAGGGCTCACTTTTTCCTCTTAATAATCAGGAAGGCTGGTTCTCTATTCTTCCAATAAAGTTATTGTGTCTTGACTCCAGAGACTTGTGAGGTCACTGAGTTCATACTCCATTGAGGGAAGCATAGCACTGCAATTATGCTATCCAAGACAGACAGACATTTGTCTGTGTTCTAAGGTACCCAGGGAAAGCCTTTGCAGACATTCTTTTAATGTCGTCTAGATCTCAGAACTTTGTCTGCATTGGCTGGAAAGTTGCCTAGTGCAAGCGAAGCTCATTCTTCCTGTGCTTCCAGATGAGAATGGAAAATAGTTGCTCATCACATTAAATGAAAATAATTTATGATGTTGTCATAACCAACTTAAATGTGAAAAAATTAATCAACTCATTCTTTTATTAATTCAAGAATCCAAACCATTTAGCAAAATTTATTTTCCTAATTTGTTTTCTTTTGTTAAATTTTTGTTTGTTCTTTTTTAGTTATACATGACAGTAGAATGTATTTTGGCAAATTATACATGGAGTAAAACTTATTCTATTTAGGATCCCACTTTTGTGGTTGTACATGATACAGAGTTATCCTGGTTTTGTATTCAAATACAAGGCTAGGAAAATTATGCCCAATTAATTCTACTGTTTTTTTAATTCCCCTTCTCCCTCCCTTTTCTTCATTTCCCTTTGTCTAATCCAGTGGATTTCTATTATCCCCCCACCCAACTTCCCTTGTTTTGGGTTAGCACCCACAAATCAGAGAACAATTGTTCTTTGGTTTCTGGGGATTGCCTTATTTCACTTAGTATGGTATTCTCTAGTTCCATCCATTTACCAGCAAATGCCATTATTTCATTCTTCTTTATAGTTGAGTAATATTCCATTGTGTATACATACCAGATTTTCTTTATCCATTCATCTGTTGAAGGACACCAAGGTTGTTTCCACAGCTTGGCTATTGTGAGTTAAGCTTCTATAAACATTGTTTTCTTGTTTGAAATTGTGTTCATATCATACCCAATATTGACTCAATCTAGACAATTAAATATAAACATAAGTTATACTTAGTTTTAAATAAATAAGCATGTAGAATTTGGTATTGGTGGTATTATTATTATGTATTTTTTTTAAATATTTTTTTTTAGTTGTAGATGGACACAATGTCTTTATTTTACTGCTTTGTATGTGGTGCTGAGGATCGAACCCAGGGCCTCATGCATGTGAGGCAAGCGCTCTACTGCTGAGCTACAGTCCCAGCCCTATTATTATGTATTATTAATATATTGACCAAACAGTGGAATCATGATTGACCAAATAGTGTAATCATGATGACTCTGTCCTGTTCTAAAAAGTCATTATCACAATGAAAATGTTTTGGAGTTTTTTTTTTTTTTTTTTTTTTTTTAGTACCAGGGATTGAACTCAGGGGCACTCGACCACTGAGCCACATCCCCAGCCTTATTTTGTGTTTTATGTAGAGACAGGGTCTCACTGAGTTGCTTAGCAGCCTCGCCATTGCTGAGTCTGGCTTTGAACCCGCGATTCTCCTGTCTCAGCCTCCCTAAGTGCTGGGATTACAGGCTTGAGCCACCGCGCCCGGCTTGGAGTTTTTAAATTAAATATTTCATAGGAACAATGTTAATAAGCTGATGATGGAAAGCTAGCTACTCGGTCTTGCTATTTTTCCAGGAGTTCTTCTTCATCGGTTTCTCATGATACTTTGCCTAAGCTCTTCCCTCATTCTCCAGTGGTGTAACCTTCTGAGTTATACCTTAAGGTGAAAAGAGTGCCTTATAATTGCATAATATCTCCTACCCAAGGAGGAGGAATGATTCAAATAATAGAAATAAAGCATTCAAAGAGATATAATGGGTTGTTTATTCAACTTATTACCAAATTAACATTGTTTTCAAATATTTACATGAAGGCCGCTCCATAGTTCTCTCCCAAGGCTGAAGTTCATAGTCTTAGATGCATCATGTCTCTGCTTAGAATTTGAACATATTAAAAGTAAATATGCTTTTCATTTATCTATTTTAGACTTTATAAACTACACATATACATGCTGGAATTTTGAGGTTAAAGATCATTTTCTTGGCTGAAAGAGAGAAGAAGACTTGAGTAATTCTGCATAATCCACATTTGTATCTCTATATCATCTTTCCTAAGCCGTGGATCCTTGCCAGTCTTTTCTATTACTCACTGTCCGGTGATTTTTCTTTTACTTGTTGATTATGTTTCTTTAGTCATCTGAGTTTATCAAAGAGCCCCTTATAAAGAGCATGGGTTTTATTCATACATTCTTTCAATATTTGTTGAGTACCAAGTATGAGCTAGTTGTTGTCCTATCTTCTTTAGACAAATACTTCCTCTCTTCCCTACAGTGATGGTTTAGAATTACATTACCAGAATATGATTTTCAATAGCCTGTCAATTCTCCTAAGTACTATTCTACTTTTGGGCCTATGACTATATAAAAATGCCTACCTTTAAAAGTAATTTCCCAAAATCTAGCACTTAGCTTTCATATAATTATTGGCATAGATTTTAAGATGGTCAGGTAATTTTTTTTCTAGGTTTCTGCTCCTTCTATTTTGTTAACTAGTTCTTTAACTCAGAATAATAATACCGCCCCACCACCACCACCATTTCTTCTGTAAAGTTTGCTGAAAGAAGTTTCAGGTGGAAAAAAATAAAGATTTTATCATATACTCTGATTTGCAAACAATGAGTATATCTATCAGGATCTGAGTAGAAACAACACACTCAAAGTGATGCTTAAAGAAGTTTTAAGGAAAGGACTTTTACTAGTGGTTTGGCTAGAGTCTCAGAGAAGAGTCTGAAATGGAGATTTTCTTGTAAGACATTTCTTGAGTATGCCCATGGAATCCATCTGTAAGGGTGAGAAGCACTATCAGGAGGAGTGCCCATGACCCTTGAAAATTATGCCTTTTTAAGCAAAAGGGCAGGGCCTTTCTACCCTCCTCCTAAAAAGGCCAGTCACTGAAAGTTTGTTGTCCCCTAGGGACCTAGGCTAAATCTGCTATCTCAAAAAACAATTAAAATTTTTTGATAGTAGAATTTACAATTACTCAATATTCTACTCTGCTGAATGCCACAGAGGAAAAGAAATACATAAGTTAAAACTAGCTAAAGAGAGAAGACACATTCTCTCTGTGGTATTTGAGCTGTTTAGCAGTGGCATGGTGCTGGCTAGAGGATCATGGGAAACCTTTGGAAGAGACGGTAAACAGAAATGAAATCCATGCCCTAAAAATAACTTGTGCAAGACTTCATAAGTGAACAGCAATAACAACAAAAATCTTATCAAGGAAAAGCTTTACAGAAAAGCGTTTTTTTCAATTAAATTAGCATCTATGCCATGTCCACTGCGGTTTTAATAAATTGTAAACTATGGGCAGGGAGTTCTAAACACACAGACTTTGTAACCTGATTAGTTGGATTTGAACCATGGCTTTCTCACTTAAAGTTTTGCTGTGCCACAGGCAAATCATGAAATTTCTCTGTGCCAGTTTTCTCATCTACATAGTGAAGATGGTATTCTTAACACACTGAGATGTGGAGAGAACAAAATAAAGCAGCATGTTTCGGTGCTGAGATAACACCTGGAGCAACTCAAGTGCTTAATATCATTCATTACTACCACAGTGACAGTCAGCATTTTTTTAAAAAAAAAAAGGCACTATCTTTGGTGCTTAGAAAGCAATCGCTGTCTTCAAATTATGATTAGTTCAGAGGAGAAAACCTGAGAAGAGAGGTAGTCAATTCCTGTTTCATATAATATGCCTGTATTTCCCCATATAATTCTCTTTTGAGTTCCAGACCCATGCAGACAACTACCTATTTGCAATGTCCACATGAGTTTCTCATATGCATCTTCAATGTGAAATTTTCAACAATGAATTCTTGCATTTAGCTAGTCAACAAGTTAGTTTGTCCTCTGTTCTCTTGTTTTTCACACAAATATCTCTACCACATAGTTCCTTATTTAGAAATCTCAGTCCCCCCTTGACCTCTGTCTGCCTCCCCATAGTCCACACACAGTCCATCAAAAATCCATCCTGCTGATTCTACTAAACATACTTCTAGTATTTCCACTGCCCTCTATCTATATCACTGAGCCCTTGGTGGCCACCATTATTTCTTCCTGAGATTACTACACTAACCCCCTAACTGGCCCAAAGTTGGAGCAGGTATTGAAATCCAGACATTGCACCTACAGCTTAGAACACTCTTTTAAAAACAAGTTTATTCCAACATCATGTTTAAATATATGCAATTCAGTAGCATATTTTTTGTTTTGATATGGTGTGCTCATTAAATTAGTGATAGGACATTATGTCTTATGCGTTTCTAAAATCTTTTGTTACCAAAGAAAAAGGCACAGAGAGCATATTGGCAGTTCACTTACTGATTTTCAACAATTTTCTAATTACAATGGAATTCACATTTTTAAAGACCTTCTAGAATTTAAACCTATCATATAATCTGGTTTTAGTCATTGAAATTAAAGAAGGTCGTGTGTCCCTAAGTGATCTGAGAAGACTTTTTATTGAGTCTGTTTAAATAGATAGTTCCCCCCTGGAGAAATTATCATTAAAATCATATCTTGAAAATGTTATGTTTTGTCCCACTAGAAAAATGTATAGTAACCTGATCTTCATGGAGAGTGGGTGTTTTGGGTTGTTGTGAGCCAAAATAGTCAGAGGTACAGTACTGAAAAGGAAAAAGGAAATTAATAACATCAGGGGGAAAAAAGTAAAGTATATTTTCAAAAGTAAACCTTATAAGAAAGACCTTTATATGTCACAGTGTCTTCACATTACATCTGCCTTGCACTTTTGCTTTTCCTTTCAACAGGATAAAAATGAGAAGTGGGTGACACTGTAACATGAAACACACAGAATGACATTTTTTCTTTTAGTAGAAGTTTGGTTATTGGGCTATTATCATAAGTTTGGTAATGTTTATGCCATGTGAAGCTCATCCACTAAAACCAGTTTATTCAGGGTCTCCTTATAATGTGATTCCTTTGGGTGTGGAGAAGCAATGGTGTGCTCTTTACAGAGTATACTACACTACAAATAAATGTTAATTAAGCCCTACCTTGCACAGAGCTCTAGGGAATGGAGGAAAGTGTGGCCAGGTCCTTGTCTTTACAGGCTCTAAATTCTGTGGGAAGAAATTGCATCTATTCATCAAAGGATAAATGAAACTGAAGGGAGCTTGGGCTGAGCATCAGAGAAACAACAGAGATGATAAGAGCAAGAGGTGGCTAGTGTGAGAAATGAAAATATCCCAAGGATGGGTGGACTATGAGTGTTCGTGGAGGGGTGAGCAGAGGGCAAGGAAGTGCTTGCAGAAGGCAAACTATAATGAAGATTTTCAAAAAGAACATACAAAAGATGTGGTGGAGAACCCAAAGAGTTACAGAAGACCTTTTAGATGAGGCTGGAAAATTGCAGACTTTTCCTGTAGGCCAGATGAACACCATGGAATGCCTTGAACAATGGTAATATGACATGTGTAAGTCAATTGGTTTTCAAGAGATCTATCTAAAATAGCAAAAAAAAAAAAAAGTTGAGAGAAAAATGGTGTACTATATGAAACAAAATATTGAATAAATAATTAATAGAGTATTTCAGGTTCAAGATACTTCTGCCATGGGCTAGATTTGTCAATAGAGATCTTGAGTTAGTGGAATTTATATATTGATTTGTAACGATGGAGTTGTAACAGTACTTGCCCCAATTTTCTGCAAGTGAGAAAGATGCTTTGGAGAACTGGCCATATGAGAAATGCACTCAGTAGTTATTCTAAATATTGTATTTCAAATTTTAGTGTAGGTATGAATTATCTGGAGTTCTTATGAAAATGCAGTTCTGATTTACAGACCATAAGATCCTGCTTTTTCAGGATTCTGCTTTTTACCAACTTCAGGTGAAAAGTGATTTAAGTGAAGTGATTGAGTTTATAAGTGATTTGAACTACTGATCTGTGAACTATACTCAGAACTATACTTAGCGCATGTCTCCATACCAATTAGATGGACTGACTTGGTTATCGACACATTCACTAGTGTATCACTCAGTCAGTCAACTAGAGGAACAACCTGCATCAGTCACTAAAGACAGTTAAAAGGAATTGATAGACCACGTTGATACATCTAATCCAACATCTTCATCCAACATGCACAAAAACTAAATAAAGAAAATTCTCCATGATAGCTTTATGAACAGGATACATAAAGTGTGCAATCTCTCTTTCTCTCTTGCTTTGTACTTCTTTTTCTTTCTCTATCACATATACACACACATACACTAAAAATATAAAATTCATCTTCTATTAAACATGGGATTAGAATGAATGAAAGGCAGTCCAACAAATGAATTTTACTTGAATTCTCTGTCCTATTTATATTACCCATTTTTAAGCTTATTCATAAAAAATTAGATATCTAGTATTTATATCAATCTCTTATCTATTGTCATGGCTAGTTTTATCTATCAGCTTAGCTGGACCATGGTGCCCAGATATTCAATCAAAACTTATTCTGGGTGATTTTGCAAGAGAGTTTTTGGATGAGATTAACATTTTACATTGGTGAACTTTGAGTAAGAAAGATTGATCTTCCATAATGAGGGTGAGTCTTGTTCAAATGACTCAAGGCCTAGATGGAACAAAAGACTGATCTCCAAATAAGAGGAAATTCTGCCAGCAGATGGTCTTTGTTTTTATTTTGGTTTTGCTTTCAGCAGATGGTCTTTGGACTTGAACTGCAACACTGGGTGCTCCCTGATCTCCAGCTTGCCAGCGTATGCTGAAGATTCCGAATTTGCTAGCCTCCATAATGATGTGAGCCAATCCCTAAAATAAATCTCTCTACATATACACATCCTATTGCTTCTTCTCTAGAAAACCCTGACTGATACAACTGCCTTTGAAAAACTGTTTTTTGCTTGGGCCTTTGTACATTTGTAGATAGACACTGATGGCTGGGATTCTTAATGTCTTCTTTAGCTTTAGCTTTTAAACATACCCCAGAGCCATTCCTTCAGTGCAGGGATTATGACGAAGCTTTATATTAGGGGCTCACTGGATTGTCAGACCATCAACCTGAATGAACCTCAAATTATTTCATACCTAGACTCTGGATTGTTCCTGGCTGATCAAATCCCTGCCAAGCAACCCTGCCTTCTTAGAGGGACTGGGATTCCTGCCCTTTAGAGCCAGTCTCCCATGACTAAAGGCAGCTGATCTGGTTTCTCTGCCTGTCCCTTGAGCTTCTGTTACTTGCCCTGAACTTGGACTTATTTTCAACCTCTTACTAGAGGTACTCATATCCTGCTTGCCCTTTGTTCCCCTAGACAGATCATCCAGATGTGGAAAATCTGAGCTCAGTTACCAAATCTTGGCCTGACTTACATTTCCTAGCAGCTGGACTTTGTCAAACTCTTCATTCCTCCCTTTATGTTTTAGTCAACTCACAACTTTCCAAATGATACTCTAACTGAGGCAAACACATCGAACATCCCATCTGGCCCCTCAGACTCCTTTACCACCAATTATTTTGCTTGCAACCCAAACCTACCCCTCTCCACAAAGGCACTCCATGCTGTAGCCACATGGGACTCTATTCCTTCACTTTCTGGGTCCTTTTACCATTCCATTACCTGTGAGCATGCTTTCCTCTGTGCCTGGAACAAATTTCTTCCGCTGCCTGACAATAACCTACTAAGTTCTCAAGAGCTGCTTAAATGTTATGTCATTCACAGGTCCTCAGTGACCTCCTGGTAAGCTGGTTATTCTTTCCTCCAGAGCTTTGTTTATATTCTTATGGAGGAACTCTGCAGTAGCATGTTGCCCATTTATGTGTGGTTTTCTCCAAGCTGAATTAGTTTTTAATTATTTTTGTGACCCATGAGACTAACTCATCATATAGAAGAGCTTAATTCCCTTTTGGTTCAATTATTAATTTATAATTCTGGGTACCAATCAATTTCTCTCTCCCCTTTTGGGCAAAAACTGTCTCATGTTCTATCAATAGTTGTTAACTTGGACTAAGTCATAATGGCATTCAATATTTTTACTTTCAGCTATCAATTTTAGGTACAAATTTGTCTATACACCTAATCTCCATTGGATTATAAATGAAGATGTCAAGGACAAATGCTTTATCCAAAAAGATATCCTGGGTGCCAGAAACAGAAAGAAAATATCCAATATGCTTATCTCCTACTTAAAACCTAAAGTTATAGAGTCCAAAAGATAAAAATTATTATAGAGTCATAAAATCCATGAAAAGTGTACTGCACAATTTAGCAATTTATGTTCTTTATTATTATCTATATGCACTGTCTTATTTTTCCAACTAAAGTTTAAGCTGCCAGTTCGTGTACACCTTACTTCTTGGTTCTTGATTTTGGCTTCAGAATGTGTGCTTAAGTTTAGCTTCAGGACTTTCTGTCCTTGTGCTCATCAAGGACAGAGACCATGCCTCTAGTGTCCCTTTTGCCTTCTAAGCACCCAACAAGGGGCCACTTAACACACATGAGGGCCTCTCTAATACTTGTTGATTGATGATCTGACAAAGTCAAAACTCTATGAAGTTGTATAGCTGTAAGAAATTCTGATTCAATATGTATATATATACGTGTATATATATATATGTATCTTTATTTTTAATCAAAGTATAAATTTTGTTCTTTCTGGGAAAGCTTCCCAGTAAAAGTATGGAAAAAAATTTTCCTATTCAGATTGATTGTCTACTTTCTCAGAAAGTAGAAGCTCATCCAGAAACTGTAAAGTTCATGACCTTGGCAGATGCAACTAGTCAGTCCCATTTTGGAGGGTTCTGGCAGGGCCGAATACTTGATACCAAATAACCCTCATAATTAGGCTCCTGACAATAAGATTTGGGGATTTTATGATCCCTCAAATCTCTACTTGATTTCATACGAATGCTATGGATGTTACCTATGATATATGCTTTGCAAAGATGCTTCCTCTCAAATGACTATTTCTCCCATATTTGTGCCTTCTTTTGGTCCCCTCCTCTTGAATCTAGATTGGTCAGGTAACTCACTTAATAGGATGTGGAAGAAATAACACTCCATGACAACCGAAGTTTGAATGAAAAAATCTTGGTAGCTTCCTCTAGGAGCACTGAGCTACCACATGAGAAGCCTGAACACTCCAAGACAAAAGCTGGGGAGAAAATGAGGATATTCCAGTTTACAGTCCCCACCAAACCCAGCCATCTATCATCCTAGTCCAGGTACCAGGCCTGTGAGTAGAGAAACCATCTGGGCATTCAGCCCAGTCAAGCCTTCAGATGGCTCCAGCCTTAGATAACAACTGAACGTGGTCACATGATAAACCTCCACACAAGAATCAGTCAACTAGTAGAACCATAAGTGATAATATCAAACTATTGTGTTAAGATACTGTGTTTTGATGCGGTTAGTTATGCAGCAATAGATAACCAGAACACTGTAAGCAGGAGGATGTAGACTAAGACTCCAGAAACAAAGCTCTTTGTCCACCAAGACTTGGCTCTTTGAAATGAAAAATATCTTTGAAGATGCCTTTCACTTCGGCATATCATCAGTTTGTTTTTACTTAATTTTAACAGTTACTTGTCACTAGGTAATAAAAAAGTATGCTATCCATTTTATCACTTGGAGCAATAAAGCAGAACACCACTGTCCTCTCAGACTACAGAAAAGTACTGGATGAGAGAACCTGCATTTCCTTCCAGGCTGTGAATCAGAACAATGGGAACTGTTAACCCAGTTCTGACAGTGGCTGTTCTTGCAGGTAGATATCTCCTCTTCATTTTCCCTTCAGTAACCAACACAAGAAGACGACAGCCAGAGCAGGATAGTGCAATTAGAGGGTGAAGACTCCATGAGAGGGGAGCCTGCAAAGTGCCACCCTGTCTCTTTCCTCTACAATGCTCATGATAACAAGTCTGCTTCCCATGAAGTTGCCCATGAGGTTAACTCATGGCATAAGTACAGTTGTCACTAATTTAAACTGTGCTAATAATCATAATGATAAATAAGTAGGCACAATTAGGGCCTCCCACGATGGGGGGGGGGGCAGGTTCATGTTTCTTAATAGTTATGCTAAAGACTTCATTAATTGGGTTAAAAGACAGAGGCCTAGACTTTCCAGGTGTCCCCTGTCTTTATTTTTGGTCATCCAGGGTGTTCTCCCCTAGCGTCAACACTGGAAATTGAAGGGCTCCTTTTCCATGGAATTCCACAAGCAGAAAGCTGACTAAGTTTTCTTGCCTGTACCTGATGCTGTCGTGTGTTTTCTTGTTTCTCTCTCCCTGCATGCGATCTCCTTGGTGTTACTTTCGAATCCCTATTTCTTCACTCAAGGCCTGGAATACATACATATTTAATAAATATTGTTAAAAATGAAAATCCTGAAAGCAGCACAAGATGAGCCAGTTAGGAATATATTATAAAAAAATAAATATTTTATATATGTTTATATAAAATATTTATTTCAAACACTATTCTTATATGTCTGTCCTTGGGCCTCCACTTGTGAGGATCATGTACGTGATTTTTTAAAAGTGAAACAAGATCTTGGTCAGTCCTCGATTGCTGCAGCCTGGTCCAAGGAATGCTGTCCTTCAGACTCAGTCCAGCCAGATCCTGAACCAATGAGAATCAAGTATAGTAATCTAGACCCCTCCTTTGAGATCTAGATTTAGTCTTGCTGTCTTTATATAATAGGCCTCAATGTTTCCTTGAAGATACATAGTTTTCCCCTAAAGCAGGGAGCTTCTAATAGTTTTAGTGATGGAGACCATTTTCCAAATGTAACGTCATGAGGAATCTCAAATATAAACACCTACGTGAAGGACCATCTGATTAAAGCACAGAGCTGCTCAGCCTGACCACTCAGAGAATTCTGAGGAACCACAAGTAAATAAATATCTTGAAAATATTAGCGTACTTTATTAAGTCAGGAGTTCCTTCCTTCTTCCCTCCTCCTTCTTTTCCTCCCTCCTTTCCTCCCTCCTCCCTCCCTCCTCCCTCCTCCCTCTTTTCCTCCCTCCCTCCCTCCCTCCTTTCCTCCCTCCTTTCCTTTCTTCCTTCCTTTTGTTGTTACTAAAGGGAACATCAATTCTAGTCATTGAGATTTGTACTTGATCCCTGACCCCAGGCCATTTGGTTAGGGCCAAAACCTTCTGCCCCTATCTTGTCCTCCTCTGTGCCTGAGTTTCAGTTCAATCTTGGATCCACAGCAGCTGTTTCCCATCTAGACCCGTATCTCTAGTCACTGCATATTCTTCCTGCTCCCACATCCTGCCTGTCAGACCCAACTCCTTGAATGCTGACACCAATATGGACCAACCCTGATTCTGCCACATATCTTAGACAGCATTTATCACCCTCTGAATTAGTTTTCAATTGCCACATAAAGATTAACCACAATCTCCTGGACATGGTATTACACACCTGCAATCCCAGTGTCTCAGGAGGCTGAGAATCCCAAGATGAAGATCACCTACTGTGACTGGTAGTCACAGCAATTTAGCATGGCCTTAAGCAACTTAGTGAAACCCTGCCTCAAAATAAAAAAATAAAAAGGACTTTGGATGTAGCTCAGTAGTAAAGCACTCCTGAGTTTAATCCTCAGTACCAAAAAACGAAAAAAAGAAAGAAAAAAAAGAAATACCACAAACTTAGTGCTTAAAAGCAAACCACATGCATTATGTCACCATGACCAGGTGTCATGAATCTTACTCAGATTAGTTAGGTCCTCTGTTTAAAGTCTCACAAGATTAAAATTAAGGTATCAACCAGCTGAATCCTTATCTGGAGGTTCAACTGGAAGATTCACTTCCAGGTTACCTCACATTGCTGGTAGAATTAATCTCCTTGAGGATCTAGAACTGAGGCTCTATTATCTTAGTAACTGTTGGTTGGGACCACTCTCAGCCTCCTTCCATTTTAGTACTGAAACCTTTGCACTTCAAGTCTCTTGACTTCTTTTGCTTCCAGTTAGAAAAAATTCTCAGCTTTTATACAGCTCATATGGTAAATTTAGGCCTATTCATATAATCCCATTTTCTTAAAGTTAACTGATCAGTACCCTGAATATGTTGCAAAATCCCTTTGGCTAGGGAGAAACAGGAGGCAAAGATCATTGGGCTATTGTGGAATGGCCCTTTTTATAAGCATACTCCACAAATTTCACTTTCTCTGTACTGATCAGGACAGGTTCACTGAGGTAATTCACAAACTTTAAGGTCTTAATACAATCGAGGTTTCCTTCTTTCTTACATCAGAGTCCCTCTAGATCATCAGAGGCTCTGCTAGATATTGCAATCTAGAAACTCGGGTTCTTTAGAGTAGTAGCACTGCTGTTCCTGAGGGCCAAGAGTCTTCCATTGACTCTCTTGCATTCTGCTGGCAGACAACAGAAGATTTTGAGGGAATATGTGAGCCAGGCCTGGGAGTGGCCTGTATGACTTCCACCCACATCCTGGTGACAAGGACCAGTCACACAGTAGTCATGATATGCAAGAAAAGTCTGAGAAGCCCGGTATGGTGGTTATTCCAACTGCTTAGGAGACTGATCACAAGTTCAAAGCCAGCCCCAGCAACTTAGTTAGGCCCTAAGCAACTTAGAAAGACTCTGTATCTAAATAAAATATAAAAATGGGCTTGGGATGTGGCTCTTTGGTTAAGTGCCCTTGGGTTCAATCCTTGGAATAAAGAGAAAGGTAGGAAGGAAGGAAGGAAGGAAGGAAGGAAGGAAGGAAGGAAGGAAGGAAAGAAGGGAGGGAGGGAGAGAGGGAAGGAGGGAGGGAGGGAGGGGAAAAAGCCTGGGAATGTAGATTTTATGCCACAAAGAAAAAGGAAACAGTTGGTGAAAACTAGTCCCCTCTCTGCTTAACTCTCTCTTTTCTATTAAGTTTCTGGTAGGGCCTAGTATGTATGCTTCCTGGCCTTCAGAGAAGACAAATAATTACCTTTCTTTGCTGAAAACGCTATATCCTTATTCTTTACACTGAGTCAGCTTCTGAAAAATCAGTTTATCTGAAAATAGAAATCTAAATCAATGAGAGTCCCAAGATATCTGTCTGCTAATGTTGATGCCCTTTTTAAAATAATTTTTTTAGGTTCAAGATATCAAGCATGCATTGCACCAAAGCACATAAACTTCGTTCTCATCACAAATAGAAGTATTGCAATTAATATGCAATGAATCTATCGGAAAGCTGAGAATAAAACAAAGGTGTGGTGGGGAGGCAATGTGAGAAGAGAGGGACACACTCATTTGTTTTATGCACTTAAGCCAGATCCATCTCTTTTCCTATTATCAAGGAAGTGTGTGTTTATTTCCAAAAACGTCTTCCAAAGTTACTCTCTTCAGACACTTTCTGTTGTGATTGAGCTTTGTTCTGCCAGCTGCAAGAAAACAACTTGTTATTTTTTGACAGTTACTGTTCCTGTGCTGGGTCAAGGAGAACATGTATTCCAATCTGAGCAAGATCTCACATTGAAGAGGAAAATTATTCTGTTCTTTTCTGCTTTAAAAGATGCTGTGGGGGAAAAATTAAAAGATGCTGGAAACCCTTGAAATGCCTGGGACTTGACACATCCACGGTTGTAAAGGTCTTGAAGTCTTTATATCCATATTCAAAGGATTGGTTAGGCTGCTATTTACCTAAACATCACTTTCCCCATCATTCTTCATTGATTTCCTACTTCCTCACTTTTCCTACTTAATTTTACTGTTCAATAACTTGATTTAGAGATTTTTCACATGAATGTTTAAAACCTTGATTGTTTTCCAAATCACACTGGCATGGAGCAGTGTCTGAGGGTAGAAGAGCAAGAAGACTAAGAACCACCTTCCAAGTCTCCTCAGTGGGATGAAAACAAGAGGTCCAAGTTGTGGAGAGGAGCCTGCAGAACACTTTCATGGAAATCAGGCAGAGGTATGCAAGCAGAGTGCTTTTTATTATTGTTGAAAGACTGCTTCCATGATTCCTCTATAAGATAAAGTAAATTAATAAATTTCAAAATGGACACTTTGACCTTAGCTAATTCAAACACAATTCCCAGCCATATGCTACAATCTCTTTTGTACCTCTGCCCTCCCAACACAGAAATTTGGAGAGACTCTATAGAAATAAAATTATCAAAGCCACTTTCTCTGTTAGTAATTCCTAATATCATTTTCCAAAAGATCATTTTAAAATTGCAGGTTTTCTATCCAACCCACCTCCATCAGGTATAGGACAACAGAAAAACCAAAGGTCAAGCAGATTATATACTCTTAACACATAGTTCAGGCATAGTTCAGTCTCTTAAACACTGTGTTTTAAGGAAGGAAAAATACAATAACTCATACAAGACATTTTTGTAATAAAAACAGTTTATATTCTATGTTATTTCATTAGCCCTAGTTGTGTTGAATATCTTCAGGTTACCACAGTTTTCATATTTACCTTTGTTATATATAAAACAGATGCTCTGAATTAGCAAATGAGTGAATTATTTAACTCTTCTCTTGCCATTATTTTTCTGAATATAGATAACTCCACTTGAGATTCTCAGTAAAATAGTATAAAGTCAATAACCAGTCAAGCTCCTGTTATCTTTGCTGGTGATAAAGATGCCACAGTGAATATATTCACTCAGATATTCAAGGTGTACTAATCTATTTGCATTACTTTTTATCTGGTCTGATTCGTTTTCATAGGGTCATCCACCAAAATGATAAAAGGAAGAGATTTTGTCATGTAGCCTAATAGCATTGGTTATTCGTGTACGATGAAAAAAAATTGTTATTATCCAGCCATGTGATCTTTACAGAAAAGGCATGCAGAAGATAAGTTCTACCAAAGTTCAGTGCTTCTAAGCAAGCTGTCTGTCTAGGTTGCAAATTGCCTCTTGACCTTGCACTAATAAATGGCTTTTTAGTGGAGATCAACTCTCTGGATTCCAGATTGGAACACTACAAGCTATGAGATCCAGGATGTCATCAACCCTTCAGGGCACTAAGGAAGAAGCTCACTCCTATGGACATCAGAAGCCAAAAGAAAATTGCAGGACACTCTTTTTCTTGTGCTTTTTGGACAGCAGAAAAATCATTTGATGCTATTTTTTCTTTTTAACCAAATACCACCCACATCTTTTTTCCACCCCTCCCTGATTCCCTGTTTACTTTGTATGCTTTGCCCATTTAGATAAGATGGGTTTGGAGTACTTGAGCCAGTCAACTGATCCAGCAGATGATAAATAGACATACACAAGTTTATTCTTAGACAAAAGACACAACAAGTAAAAATGACTGCAAAGTACTGTGAAAATTGAACATGCTCCAAATGCTGAGACCACTCAATGATGCAATCACAGGGAAGCAATAGGAACTTCTGCCACTGCAGGCACAAACCTCTAGTGAAGGCACTTTAATGCCAAATGATCCATAAGCTTTCATCTTTCTACTTGCAGTTTTTGTTAACCACAAGGTAAAGAGTCAGAATTATATGTTTGTCTAAATTGCATCTAACCACTGAAGCAAGTTTCTAAAATCAATGCAGAAGTAAAAGTAGGGCAAGGGTTTGTTTTGCTGAGCTTCCCATATATCTGCTTGGGTTCACCAAACCTGAGGGTTCCTTGAACACAAAATCTACAAGGCTTCTAACTCCAAAGAAGGGATGTATGGAATCAGGGCAAGGAGGAGAGAATCCAGTGTCAGAATTCTCTACTCCAGGTTCTGAAATTGTTAGACATTGAGAAGAAACTGAGATATCTTTCCTGAATTAAACTTAAATGAATAAAGACTATCCTTGTGGTCAGCCACAAACCAGATATTTTTCTGTAACCAGAGTCTAATCTACTAACCCTCTTCTGAAGCCCACATCATGATAGATATAGTTTCTCTTGGATGCAGCCAGTCAATACACTGACCTCGTAAAGCCAGCCCCATTTCATATGGAAACTCCAAAGCCTCAAGAGATAGAAAGCTGATGATTTGAATCTCCAATATTTCTACCATTTAAGTCAGTTCCATGTAGATGTCATCTTAGTACAGGACAACTCAAAGTGTGGCGCATGGACCAGTGCCAGGCTGAGTATGGTTACCAGTCTATCATGAGATCACTACAGGCAACAAACATTTGTATTTTGTTACTGAAATTTTATAGAATAATTTTATACCTATTTATTCTAATTATACAAAGTTGAGGCTTATATTTTTATGTCTTGTGTTTCTTTTTTTAGTAATCGATTTGCCTTGTATTTTATGAAACTATCACTCTACAATGGACTGGAAAGATAAAAAGAAAGGGTCCTTTGCCATTGTGAATTTGAGAAGTGTCACTCTAAAAGCTTCGATTTTTTTTTTAGTCATAAGGAATGGCTTTTGATATGAGCAAACTCACCAAGTGTCATCCTTCCCCTCATATGTATATATGTTCGTTGTTGGTGACTAGCTTATGACTTCGCTCCTTGAATTTGTTTAGGTCCTTGGAGAAGCAAGATAAAATTAGAAAGGAAAGACATGTATTAGGGGCAATGCTACTGAGGACAAAGGGGTAAGAGTTTGCTGAAGGAGTCTGGGAAAACATCAGGCTTCAGTGCAGGGCTGACCTTGTGAAGAAGAGAGGGAAAGAAGGAGGGAGGGAGGGACGGAGGGAGAGAAGGAGGGAGGGAAACATGAAGGATGGAAGAAAGGGAAAGAAGGGGGAAGAGAAGAAAGGGAAGGAGGGAGGAAAGTCGGTTTTAGAACTCAGAGTATTTCTAAAAAGGTTCAGCTAGATTGGCCCTTTGAGCCAAAGTCACCTGTCAGAAGAATCCCCTGCCTCTTCCAAACAGTACTGCTTTTGTATTCCTGTACCATTCAGTCATTAGCTAAGAACAACCTTCAGAAAATGAGACTTAGGCACAAATATAGTGATGGATTTCAAAGTAGAGCAGATATGTCAACTGTTCACTTACATCTGCAGCTGAAGGCAGTGTGTGGGGCACATTTCATTGCTACCACAATTCTCCTGATCCCTGAGGGGAAGTGCTCTCCTTTTCATCTGCATGTGAAGAGCACTGAAGCACTGTTAATGCCTCTGATCCTCCATGCTCTCCTCAATCACCCTTCTGCATTTATTGAACTGGTGAGACCAAGGAAATTCTGGCAGGTGCTGGGCCATTAACCTGTTACCTGTGCCTCAGCAAGGGTCCCCAGGGAATCCCAAGCCCGGGTTCTTGGCATCCCAAAGAATTGAGTGAGACTGGCAAGCAAAACAAAGGTTTATTGAAAGTGAAAGTATACTCAGGGAGAGCAGAGTGGGCCCACCTGGTGAAGCAGCTCAAGGTCCCATCTGCACAGTGGAGATTGGGCTGTGCTAGTTATGCCCTACTCCCCTAGGTGGACTTGGGGTTGATTGGCACTTTTATTGACAGCTGAATTTGACATAATTATTTTATAGTGCTCGTGTATGTTTTCTCTTCCCTGGAAAATGCAGAGGGAAAGCAGAGTGCTATGCTCATGATATGTGAACTAGCAACAGGTTAACATTAGGTCAGTCCCTGGAGCTATTATGCATGCCCAACATTGGGGACATTCTCTTGAGGTGTTTGAATTCTCCTTGGGGTCGTCTAACTTCCTCATTTAACCTCAAGATGGCCCAGCTTCCCCTCAGGATGGGCTTCAGGCAGAGTGTTAGGTGGGGCTTTGGGCTCTATGGGAGTGGTAACATCTTTTCTGCCCTATTTAGCCCTTCCTCATGTTCTATATCCTCCCTAGCAAACCTAAGACAGAACCACAGCATTATAAGAGGATAAGTGGTTGTATCTGGTTAGGCAAGCAGAGTTTCTTGGAACAGACCTCACTTGTCCTTTTCAGCTAGCCAAGTAACTATTGGCTACAAAAACTCAGCTCTGCCCTAAGTTTAGGACAGAACTAACTTCATTGTATAACTCAACTTTCCCAGGAACTTCTCACTTTGAGGATTTTGAGGAAGTTACCTAATTCATATGTAAATCTAACTCTATTTTTTATTCTTCACTTATATTCCTATTTCTCATTTGAAAGAAAACAAGAAGAGAGAAAGGTAAGTGATTCATATGCCCTAATTTCTAGGGCATGGATGAATGTGAGCATATTTACCCAAAGATTTTGAATTATCCCAAATACAGTGCATGATCTCTGCATTGTTCTCATGTGCTCCTTGGCACTTGAAACTGCATATTATAGCAGCGACTAAATGAAGATGAGTGGTGAAAGCTCGTTATTATAATACAACCATCAACCAATGTTCCACAGAGAACCATGCTTGCAGTTGAAGACAGAATATCTATAATCAAAAAGCTCAGGATCTTGAAAAACAACAACCAAAGCCTTCATTTTTGGTTTCTTGGGAAAGCAAAGTGGATGCTTTGGTGAGATCCACTTTGTGGAGGTTTCTTTGTAAGTGCAAGTTTCCAAAAGACAACTTAACCCAGAAACAAGGAGAATGTTTCATTAGTAAGAATGGTCATTCCATTGAGAAATATCAGGAATAATTTCATTAAAATTCATGAAGAGAACTAAATCTACAAAAGAGTTCAAGTGCTCTTGGTTTTCATCACTGGTAAATTGGAAAGTTTTTACTTCATTCCTATGTAGTCTACAGGCACAGATGTTAGGCAGAGAAACATGCATATGAATTTAGGCATTAACTCACCATGGAAAAATTCAAATTAATATATGGATGTTTTTTATTATTATTGTTTTATCTCTAGATTATTTGTCTTTAAATGGTAAATAAATCTGTGCTATTAAAATTTTAAAAACCATAAGTATGAAACAGTTTGGTTAAATGGGAGCAGTATTGTGAATATAATACAAAATGTCAGCCATAGTTCAGCCATCATTTCCACCAACATCAAAGAGAATACCCAGGAAGCACTTTGAAAAGAGCTTTCAAAGCCATCTGAAATCAGTCTTCTTTGAAGAAAATTATCCTGGAAAGTGGAGTGTAGCCAAAGCCATTTTTCCTATTCTGTTTAGAAATGATATAGTAATTTCAAGATGACAAATAAAATATTACACAATCAATGGGACATATATCACTGAAAAGACTACATCTTTGTATGGTTACAGTTCCAGCTGCATGAAAAGAAAAATATAGTTTCTTTTTATATCAGATCTTCTAAACACAAAATGTTCCCATGAATTCTAAATCAGTAAAAGAATCCTTTTAATGACCAGCAATTCACCCCCAAACCTATATTTTCATGGGTTCATTAAGATAATTGCTAGTAAATCATCCAGTCCCCAAAGAGATGTTTCATTTGCATAAATGGATTCTCACTCATATGTAGAGGCTCAATAAATTCTATGCAAATATAAGAATTACAAGCAAATAAGGCAAAGCCAGGACAGTAGGTAAAGACCATAAAATGTAAACTTTTTTTCTGAGCCTTGACTCCTTCAATTTAACATGACTGCAAGGACTCCATCAGTGTCATATTATGTAAAATGGCTCAGATTAAAGGTCTCCTACAGCACTCCCCTCCCTAGGTCCCTAGAAGAAACAACAGATCTGATTATTCATCTCTTATGTTTGAATATGGTCTTGTGTTTACATGAATTCATTTGCTTGAAGAAAAACATGAGGGACATAAGCTCATTCCAATGGCTATGGAAAATTCCATCTGCTACATAATTAAAGGAAATAATTATTTAAGAAGTTTTATACTTGGTTCTCTTCGGATGGTGCCTTTCATGGAGTCCGTGCTCATTATAAATGAATTAACATAAACTAGGTTATGTGGGCTATCGTTCATGAGTATGTCATGAGCATGTAACATGGATTCACATTTGACTCTTCAAACTATGCCTCCAAACAAATGGGAAAAGTGTGGAATGTTTCTGTAAGTACCACTTTAACTTTTAACTTTCAAATTGTTATTTTTCTCTCTCTTTGATAAAAGTTTCTCTCCCTTGATAAAAGTTAAAGTCACTTACTTGAGTGATTTTTCCAGTTAAACTAAATGTAATTATAAGCAGACAATCAACTAATCTAACCTGAGCTCTTCACAAGTGAGAGTTCTCCCTTTAGGCATCTGCCAAAGTTTAAGACACACAGAAATATTAAGAAGCTAAACAAAAAAGTCACTTAAAAGCAGAACAGGAATCCTCAATAAAATTTTAGCAAATTGAATCCAACAATACATTAAAAGAATAATGCAGCACAAACAAGTGAAATTTATTCTCAGTATGCAAGGGAAGTATTACATTTGAAAATAAATCATTGTCATCCACCACATTAACAAGGTAAAGAAAAAATGTCATATAATCAAGTCACTGGACTCAGAAAAGGTATTTGACAAAGTTCAAAACCTTTCCATTATAAAATTCTCAGTACACTTGGAATAGAGAGGAACTTCTTTTGACTCATAAACAGCATTTATAAAACAAACAAGCAAACAAAAATGGTACCACACATAATTGTGAAAGGCTAAATGTTTTTCCTTTAAGGTGAAGAGCAAGACAAAGAAATCTGCTTTCACCATTAATTTTCAGCATACTGAAGTTCTTGTCACTGCAGTGACACACAAAAAAAGATTATTTTTAATCAGTGCATTGTAATTATACATAATAATGGGATTTTTTATGTCTTATTTGTACATGCACAAATCAGAATTTGATCAAACTCATAGATATAAGCATATCTATAAATCATCCATCTATATAATTATGTTTAGGATCCATTGTGGTAAATTTGTACACGGATATAACATAGTTTGGTAGATTTCATTCCTCACTACTTCCCCATGCTCTTTCTCCTCCCACTCTCTTAATCTCCTTCCTTCTACTCTATTAGTCTCTCAACAATCTTTGTGAGGGTCTCCTCTGAAAGAAAAAGAAGTTTACAGATTGGAAAAAAATTAAACTGTATGTATTCACAGATGGCATGAGTAGTAAGTAAAAAATTCCAAGGAATCTGCAAAACAAAACAAACTATATTCTTCCTGGAAATAATATGCAAGATTAGCAAAGACACAAGAGACAAGAGTCACACACACACACACACACACACACACACACACACATACACACACTGTATTACTATATGTTGGCAACAAAAATTAAGCCAAAATTTTTAAAAACCAAAACCAGTTATAATTTCTTCAAAGAAATTTTGCTTATAAACTTAACAAAAATGTATAAAATCTAGATAATGAGAATTACAAAGTGTTGATGAAAGAAAAGAGGACCTAAATACTTGGAAAGACATACCATGTTCATAGATTAAAACATTCAATATACTGAGGATGTCAATTCTCTTGTTTTATAGGTTTGACATAATTCCTATTGAAATCTTAGTAAGATGTTACAAGAACTATTATTATATGAACATGACCAATTAATTTTTGACAAAGGTACAAATAAATCATTAACTTTTCAGTAAATAATGCTGGAGCAATTGGAACTCCTAAGGCAAAAACATAAACATCAACCTAATTATCACACCTTATACAAAAAAGTCAATTCAAAATGGATCATGTACTTAAGTTTAAAACACAAGACTATCAAACTTCTAGAATCTAGTGCAATGGCACACATCTGTAATCCCAGAGGCTTAGGAGGCTAAGGCAGGAGGATCGTAAGTTCAAAACCAGCCTCAGCAACTTAGGAAAGCCCTTAGCAACTTAGCGAGACCCTGTCTCAAAATTAAAAATTAAAAAAGGGGCTAGAGGTGTGACTCATAAGTGCCCCTGGGTTCAATTCCTAATATCAAAACAAAACAAGCAAAAGATAAAACAAACAAACAAAAAAGCTTTTAGAAAAAATATTATAGAAGATCTTCATGATTCCTTGGGATTAGGTAAGGGGTCCTTAAGTTTGGCACCAAATGCTCATATGCACATATAAAAACACATACATGATGAATTTTAACATGTGATTTTTATCAATAGATGTAGGATAATTCCCTTTGGCTATAGTGAAAAGAAAGTGTCTTATATGTTCCAACCGAAGATAACAGATCCTTGTACCCTGAAAGGGAGAGGACTTTCCATTAAAAATGCTGGTATTGAATATCTAGAATCTTTAACTTCAAAGCTACCTTATACTGGAAATTACTGCCAAGAAGTTCATGAAAATATGACAAATAATCATTGAAAGTCATAATGACTCACAGATTTTAACATTTTTCACACCTAAACATGCACATATGAATCAAATGATGCCTTTGATGTTGTGAAGCTCAGTACTCTCCAGCCTTTTGATTACTAATTATCGGGATCCTCCCAGCCAGGCAGCAAACTCCCCTTCATCCAGAGAGTGAGAGGAGCCCCCAGGACCCCCTGATGAGGTCGGACTGAGAGACGAAGGCCGCCTGGCACAAACCACCATGTGCCAGGGGGTATCGTCTAAGCAAGTACCGATTTATTGAGGGGGTTCACAGGCTTATATAGCAAAGAGGGTCCAGTGGTGTCCGGTTTCTAAGCTAATAATGCGGAAGGGGCTGTCCACCTGAAACAGTATAGGGTCACTCTGCTTAAACAGTATGGGGGCAGAGGTCAGCCAATAAGAGTGCGGGGAGGTGGCTTCTCAGGCAGCATGGTCAGCACTGAGCTGACTGCTCTGCGCCATCTTGTGGCACGCCCCCACACTAATAAGTCCTCTTTTTTTCTAATGATGCACTCTATGTCAAAGCTTTATTTACTGGAGCTGACAACTATGAATTATCAAGGGGTTACTTTGTGCCTAATATTATGATAAGCATTTTACATATAGTATTTCATTTGGTTATTTTTACGAGTATAAGATAGATACTGTCAATCACTATTTCATGATGAAGAAACGAAAGCTAGATAAGGTTAAGTGACCTAAAATGATACAGCCGGTATAATTGAGACTTGAACCCAGGTATGTCTGGTTTCAAAGTCAAAGTTCTCTACTCTATGACATACCTATACTAAAATGCATGAAAATGCATTAGATTCAATCATATGGCATTACCATCTTTCTAAGTTAAAGCAGTCAAACATAATCAATTTTTATGTAGTTCTATTTAATGATTAATTGCTTCCCTTATTCTGTTTAGTAAGACAAAAACTAGTTGCCAAAAAAAACTTGATAGAATTCCAGTCAAAAACAAAGAAATTTCTTTTAAAAAAATTAGTTTGGCCTTCGTTGACATGACAGAGATTTTATTTTTAAAAACTACTATTTCAATTAGTTTTTTTGAAACATTGAAATAACTCAAGGACTCCAATTCCATATTCAGGTTGAAAATAGCTGATCTACTCAACTCCCCAAATTCTTAATTTTGTATTTAAGAAACTGAAAGCCAACATGACGGAGCTTGCAAGTGACAACACAGGATTAGAGCCATTTTCTCTGACTGCTTCATGCAGAGAAACCCTCATAATAATATCAAAGATCTGATTATTTAGGTAAATATGGTTCACCAATTGCAAATAATTACCAAGACAAGCATTTGCTTAAATTCCTACATACACATAGAATTTCCCTGTCCTCTGAAACACTTAACTTATATTAGTTCAATTTTGTTAAGGCAGTGAGGCATAGAATGGAATGCATGGCTATTTTCCTGTTTAGATGAGGCAAGGACAGTATTTCACAGGGCATTTTTCTTCACAATTCCAGATAATTTGCTTATTTCTTAAATAAAAAAAATCTTCAAAAAAAATCAGCAGAGATGCCAAGAAGATAATAAATTTCAAGAAGACTATTAATTGAGGTTGTTGTGAGGTATGTGGAAAAGTTTTGCAGGATATTTGGTTTGGAGTGGATTGGCTTATTTCTATTTGGGTAGAATTGTCAAAAGATGCAAAAGGCCACCTGGCCTTCTGTCGATTTTTTTTTCAGTAGTCATCTGTTAAATGTGACGTGTTTTGTGAAATGTTATTTGGGAACAAGAAGATGCCAATTATGGATTGCCTGGATTACTGAGTTAACCTCCAGAGAACATTACAAGGTGTTTCAGTTAATAGAGGAATTAACACTGACAGCAAAGAACGATTGCAGCACCAAGTATTGGAACAGAGAACACATGGATTTATTGATGGCAACATTTCTAAAAGTGACAAGAACTATTTTGCTTGAGAGTTATTAGGCAAAATATGTAGTCTTCTTCAGGAGATAGTCCACCATTTACAAAAACTTATGATCTTTGACTACTGTTGGCCTGTCAATCACAGAGTACTCCAATGCTAAGTCTGGCATTTGAGCAAGCCAACAGAACCCATGATTCAAAGCCTCTGCTCCTTGGCTTCCAGGATTAATCTGTTGTGAGGATTATACTACAAAATCTTGTGTTTTTATAACACCTTTCTCTTGGGAATTGTGACGGGCTTACAGACTTTTACTCTAATACTCCCAAATAGTTCTAGAGAGAAAGTAAAGGGCAAGAATTCTCCTACCTACTTTTCCTGAAAAGCAAGAATGAGGGAAAGTTTAGTCCCCTACATCTGGCTAAATCTTATGCAGTGCAGGGAGAAGTTAGCCTAATAGCAATAACCAGACTTCCAGTCATGTCTCTGGCCCATTCCTTTCCATAACTGGGGACTAGTCCCCTAATTGTCTCCAATTCTTCTGCTCTAAGAACAGTTTAGGGAAAGCTATCAAAGTGGGGAAGCCCTTAACATTTACAGGGCCTACAATACACACACAAATGAACACCTTCATATGCTCTGCTCTTCGACCACCGCCCCACACTGTCTTCTGTATGAAAGACATCATGTGGATGCTTGTGGACACCCCACTACACATGCCTCCCCTTCCCTTCTAAATAGCTGCCCTTCATCCATCCCTGTGGTCTAGGCTTGAAAGCTTAGGCATTTCTAGGGTCTTAAGAGGACAAAACACATTAAGAGAGATATAGACTCTGGATAAGGTCATCTTTTCAGCCATTCAGATTCCTTGATTCTTGAAGAATGGCAATGCCCAAGGAAGGATGGAATGGAGATCAAGACTTAAGGCCTGAGCAAGGATCTAATTACCTAGATCTAAGGTGTCTCTGACACTAATACACTGCTCCAAATGGCCCTAGGCTGGAGACAGCTGCCTCAAACAAGTTGCATCCCTTTCCTGGGCTACCTTCCACCCAATGGCTGATTGACACAGCTGTATAAAGTTCTGGGCCCCTTATCTCAACTCCACGAAAGTGGAAGCATCGTCCTGGCCTCAGAATGGTCCATAGGGCCAGCTGAGGCCTATATTGAGACTGCATCCCAGCCCAGCTTCTTCTCTGCCCAATCTTGCTTCTTTCCCCTCTCCCACAAACCTTGATTCCAGTAGCACCCTCAATGAACTTTTTGCACGCTATCTTCTTCTCAGAGTCTACCTCCTCAGGTGCCTGACCTTCAACAAAAGGGGGCACTGAAAACACCTCCTAAATTTACTATTGTCATTATGTATGTATATAGAGAGATGATCAAAAACAATCAATTAATAATTCTATTAGCTCTGATGGTATTTACCTGCCCTTATAGTGTATCAAATGCAAAAGTGAGAACCAGCAGAATTCCTATCTTTGGAGCACATGGCCCATCACAAGTTCAAGACTAGTTCTCCTATCCTTCCTGAGCTGGCTGTGGAATTTGCTTTGTCCAGCAGAATTTAGCAAGAAGTGATTCATGCTGTTCTAGGCTTAAGAGACTAGTCAGCTTCTCATTTCATTTGGGTTTGGACCCCTGAGCCACCACCAGGTAAAGAAGTTCAGCTACTCCACTAGATATGTAATGTGTAAAAACAAATCTTGCCCTGTGGCCCAAACCAACCAAACATGTGAGTAAAGCCATCATCATAGTCACTGAGCCCCAGAAGAATGCAGCCACCTAAGTGACCTCAGCTGACACCATGTGGAGCAGAACAATGGATCAACTGAGCTTGGCCAACCCATACAACTGTAAGAAATAATAGTCACTGTGTTAAGCCACTAATTTGTGGTGTAGTTTGTTATGCAATAAGAGGTAACTAAAATAGGTGGGTCCACCATGGTTATTGTACCAACTGGAAACAAAGCAAAAATTTACCTATCTTCAAGAGGGCTGATTATAGCACACATATTGTGGACACTGCCGGCAACACTAGCCAGAAGTTGAAGGTGGGTAGGAAGAAGGAGAACATTCTGGTACCAGATTTCTCTATATCCTTAGTCTGCTAGTCTGCATTGAATATGACTAGCTCATTAAACTTGTTAAGTACAGGCATCATTAACCCTTTGGATCAGTCAATCATATGGCTCTCTTCTGTGAACATTTTCTTTAATTCTTTGGATGAAAAAAAAAAAGAATGTCAGGAAAATCATTTCAAAGCTATTGATTATCAATTTCTTTTTTAATATAGGCTTCAACTCTTTCTGAATAAAGCCCAACTACTCAGCTACCTAGCCTCCCTTCAAACAGTCTTCAGATAGCAGTTTTTCATCCCAGAAAGAAGTACAAAGAAGTTTTGCTCCCTCTTATCCATTTTCTCTTAGGAAGGAGAGAATCTCACTACCTCTATGAGAAGGAGAAATGTTTATCCCACCTTCCTAAGATGCACTGCCATTAATACAATATCATTAATTATGTGTCTGATTCAAAGGAGACACCTTAGACTTATTTATGTAAGACTGGTCACTGTGTAGGAATGCAGACAAAATTCTCAGTACCATTCCATTTGGAGCCCTTCAAAAATATTTTTCCCCATGTGTGTTCTTAAGAAGCTTCATTTTTAACTTCTTCAGAAGATAAATGATGTTGAAACAAGTTAAAATCTTGTTCTGTTTCTGGTTTTATAAATTCATAAAGTTTTTTAAATCTCCCTTGCACAGAAAAGCAATTTCCAAGAAAGAAATGATATGTACAGAAAATAATGAAACTCATTCTATAGAGAGTAAATTAACCAATTTAATTTGGAAAGAAGAAAGAGAAGGGAAGACTTCATTATAGGGAAGTCAGTTCTGAGGTCCAGTTACCATAGGAAGAATGAGCATCTGCCTGCATCTGCATGATTGTGGGCTGCTTTGGACTTGATTCTAAAATAAAGGGAGAAAGGTATAAGTAGAAAGTGAACAGCCTTCTGTGGAAAATCCAGAGTCAGAAACCCATGTCTGTCAAAACTGGGGCAAGGAGGTCAAAAGCCAAGGTGAGAGGAAAGAACCAGAGTCTTTCAGAAGAAACAAAAAGAGGAAATTAAGCCGGGCGCGGTGGAGCACACCTGTAATTCCTGCACTTTGGGGGGCTGAGACAGGAGAATCGCAAGTTCAAAGCCAGCCTCAGCAATGGCGAGATGCTAAAGCAACTCAGTGAGACCCTGTCTCTACATAAAACACAAAATAGGGCTGAGGATGTGGCTCAGTGGTTGAGTACCCCTGAGTTCAATCCCCAGTCCCCCCAAAAAAAGGAAATTAAAGTGGGAAAAACCTACTCTCTGGATCCAAGCAAAAGTATTCCTGGTACTAGTCCTGGAATATAGTCAGGAAAAATAGTCAGGAATTACTTAAACGGTCTATGTGAGAGATTTTAAAATGTGTGTTGTTATTTTTTACTATTTAAAGTTTTGAGATTTATTAAAGCTATATTTTAGTAAAGATATTTTCATAAAGTTTTTTATTAAAAAGTAAAGGAATTCTCTTTTCTATGTTGATCAATTATCTCTATGTGTACAGGGTTTGAGCCACTTGATCATAATTATCCCAATGGTTTATTGTGGGAATGTGTCAGAAAGGAAAACCACTGGTCTGGGAATATAGCTCAGTTGGTAGAGTGCTTGCCTCGCATGCACAAGGCCCTGGGTTTGACTCCTAGCACAGAAAGAAAGAAAAGGAAGGAAGGAAGGAAGGAAGGGAGGGAGGGAGGGAGGGAGGGAGGGGGGAAGGAAGGAAGGAAGGAAGGAAGGAAGGAAGGAAGGAAGGAAGGAAGGAAGGAAGGAAGGAAGGAAGGAAGGAAGGGGAAAGGAAAGGAAAAGTACTCCTGAGTTTAATAGAGGCTTGGGAGAGAGCGACAGCTATACATCTTCTCTGCACCTGATCCTCAAGGATTTCATTGTTCTAGCAAAATTCCCTGGCAAAGAGCAGTTTCCCCTCCTCCCTGCGCATCTCCGTTCTTAATCTTCACCCAGCTTCCATACCTAGATATGCTTCTGGGTCTCAGTTTCCACACGCACCAGGGAAACTGGGATTTGACTATTTGTGTTGTATCATAGACCACAGAAATACCCATAATTAATCATTTTCTGGAGAAAGTATATATCCTCTTTGAAAGCCCATTTTCATTTTTAAAAAGCTAGCATTTTAACAGAAGTATTACTTCTTTATTTAGAAAATGGTTCTCTGATGTTTGTTGGCCAGATTCCCTAAGTCACCCAAGTTAGAATATCTTAAATTTAGGGAACACTCACTGTGCATCAGACACTGCCAAAAGTCTTTACAGCAACCCTTTGAGGGAAGTATGATTCTCTTCATCCATTCAAGATGTAGAAGTGGAGATGATCTAGCGCCCCCAGGTGTGTCCTTGCAAGGGGCAGAGCTGGACATCTATATTTCATGCCCTGTGAAGACTGTTACTTCTTAGAGAGAAAAAATAGAGTCCACAGCTTACTGGTCTCCTCCGATAGGCCATCAGAGCAGTTCCCACAAAATGCTCTTGTATCAACTGGTTCACATTTCTTGTCAATAACTTGATCTATTTTCACTATTGTTCAATCAAAAAATTGATTTATTTTAAACTATGTTCTTAACTAACAGCAATTCTAAACCCAAATTTTGAGTAGAATAGGATTATGGAGAATATTTTTCCATTCCTTTGTGCAGAAGAGATACCTAAATTCATCCTCTTTTTCTCTCTCATTGCACATGCTAAGATGAACTGTGCCTATCAGTAAGTTACTTCCCACATAAAACTTAACGAAAAGATGCAGAACAGTGTAAATGGTAGTCCAGAGAACGTCCCAAGCCTCTGCCACCTTGAGCATGGTACTTGTGCTGGACAACGTCCCTTTATCCTTCCAGATGACTCTCCACCCCAGGATGCACACGTGTTTGGAGGGCATAATTATAACCTCGTGCCATGGGCTCTGCTCAGATTCAGCCAGTGGGGAATAGTGTCAGGAGACCAGAGATAGGGAGGAAGTGAGGGTGGCTGGTTGTTCCCCAGGTTCATCATGCTGGTCTGCAGGGTGGCCGTGTTCCTCCACTGAAGGTAATGGTGCCTGTGAGGCAGTCTGCCAAGACCAGTCTTTCTCCAGATCCTTTCCACTTGTCCCTTCAGGACTAGCAGTGTTGACAGGAACCCCTACTGGCACAGGTTTGCACACCATCCCTTGTCACCTTTCCTAAGCCATTCCTGGACACTGTGTAAATAGTCCTTTCATCACACTCCTCTCAAATTACCCGGTCTTGATGTGCCATCTGTTTCCTGTCACAATCTTGACTGATACAATATTTAAAATGCTGGTAAGAACCTAAAAGACTCACAAAAACATTACTATACTATAAAATCCCTGAAGATACAATCTCAAAAGTGGCAAGAGACAGCCCTTTCCTGAGACCAGGCTTTCATTTATGGAGAGCAAATTGTTCATTGACTCTAAATTAGATGAAAAGGGAAGGTCTATTTCTTCCCACCTAAGTAAAAACATTGTCAATATAATGGAGAAGAAGAGAAAGAAGGAATCTGATTTATTTTTATAAGTGTCAAGGTGAAGGTGTCCTGACCTGCATTGCTGTTTAAATTCAGAATGTCTGGGAGCACTAGGGATCCTCCTTTCTTTCTTTCTTTCCCTCTTGCCTTTCTGACACAGAGTAACACAGAAACACCTATGCCTCCAGAAATCTAGGATCCTGCCATTGCTCCTCCAGCTAATAACCTTGACCTTGGCTACTTTACATAATCTCCCTAAACCTTGGTTCCAGTCTCCCCACGCCATCCATATTGAAGCTTAATCCACAGTGTGATGGTATTTGGAGATGGGCCTTTGGGAGGTAACTAGGGTCATCAGAGTGGGGCCCTCATGATGGGATTAGGCCCTAATAAGGAGAGACACTGCTCCATGTGAGGACACACTGAGAAGGAAAGCCAGGAGAAAAGCCCTCACCAAAACCAAATCCTGCCAGACGCTGACCTTAGACTTTCCAACCTCCAGAACCATGAGATGTAATTTATGTGGTTTAAGCCACATAGCCTTTCTTGTGGCAGCCCAAGAAGATTGACAGTTTCTAACCTTTAAACTGGAAGTAATGACTCTAAAATGCTCACCCTGGGATTTTCCTTTCCCATGTAGTGGTTCACAGCCTTGGTCATATTGGTTAACAGAACCTCAGTTTCCTTATCTGTAAAATTAGAATAGTAATAGTACATATTATTAGGCTTGCTGGGAGATTAAATGAAAAGGTCAAAATAAAGAACTTAACATAGAGCCTGGTGCTTACTAAATCTCAACTTTAATGATCATTATTTCTGCTATAGAATGAATAACTACATCAAAGATAGAGCAAAATCAGCAAAGCCTTCTTAGAAGAAGTAAGGAAGAAAGGAAGCAGGACCATAACTTATGGTCAGCCTTTTTTTGCACTCTCCAAATAGCTAACCCAATGTTATCCATGCAATAATAAGTGCTTATTACCTGCTCTTTGATCAATATGTTAATACTTGAGTCAATAGTCCAATTATAATGTATCAAATAATAATGTAGGAGTTATAGCATGTGCAATTGAAGAATAAGTATGGGAAGGGAACTGACTTAGTAAGAAGGCAATTAAGTAAGCACTTTGTGAGTTTATTAATGGTCCCTTTGGACAAGGGATAGAACATAGAGATAATATGGGCAGCCAGAGAGAGGTTGCTCTTAATTTCAAACTTCTTTACATCTGGGTGAATGGCCTTGCTGAATTGTGTGGATGTGTATTTCATGGAGTGAATTCCCTAGCTAGACTGTATGTTCCTTAAGTCAAAAATCACAACTCACTGGGAAATTGACCTCCACTCCCCATCAGTCTCTCAGAGTATTGAGCACATAGTAGACTTTGACACAAGTTTGTTGGGTGAAAGAAATGCTGAGTAGATTTTCCTGTGCACCTTCAGTCCACTGAAGAAGACTCCTTGAGGAACAAAGACTCTAAGGAGCCCTTTGAACAACAATACAAGATGGTGAACATGTTCAGGCACAGAAATGTCACCAAGGAGAGAAATAGTGTGGAAAGGGTTGGGTTTGTAATTCATTTTTCAGAAATTTTGTAAATCTTTTTTTGTAGTATTGTGCTGAAGAGTTTTATAAAGTTAAAGAATTTTGCTCTAAAAGCTCTGGTAGAAACCCAGACACAGGCTGGGTGGGCACTCCCAAAAGGATAGGAGTCCTTGTCCTCCTGTGTGGGAAATATGGAATAGTGAAGGCAACTGTGGGGTGAGGTGGCAGGAGCACAATCAATCCAAGTCTGATTCATGTGAACAAACAAGACCAAGAATTGCACAATTATTAACCCCAACCTCATGTTTCTCTGCACTTGACAATGCATGTTCAGTCTGCATGCATGGAGTGTTGGGGCCAGGGGTTCATTGCTTTGCTAGGTTCTTTGCTGCAGAGTAATGCAAGGTAGAAGAAGAAACTAGAATAGCTACCTGGTCTCAGTGGCTTTCCATCTTAAGGGATACAAAATGCACAAAAGAGAGTAGATTTTTAAAAATTACATGCAGGAAATATTGACAGAAACATCAAAAAAATTATACCATTGTTAACTAATTATAAGACTGACCAGAGGGGAAGGAGGTAAGCAAAAGATTTCTTATATGATGTGAGTCTTTCCTGAAAGACAGGTAAGATCTAATTTGATGGGGGTGAGTCAGAACATTCCAAGATAGGGTTGGGAGAATGATCTGAGAAAAGTTAAACAAAAATAGACAAGATCTATTCATCACTTAGAAATTACATTGCAAACCCCCAAAACAGTATGTTGAGTATTTTTGGAGTAAATTTTATGCTTTACAAGAGAAATCCAGAGAGAGCTGATCCAGGTCTGATGTAGTGCTCTTTGATGTCATTAGAGATCTAGGATCTTTCTAGTTTTCCCTTCACCATCCTTTGGACATGACCTTCATAGTTTTGCATCCACAAGATGGCTGCTGGAGCACAATTAGGAAAAGGAAGGAGGAAAAACTAAGGCAAAGAGTCACAGGCTTCCTTCTCCAACAAATTACATTTGTATCTCTGTGGCTAAAATTCTGTCATCTGACTACCTCCTAGGAAGCTCAAGAACATAGCTGTTTAGCTTGGTACTTTGCTAAAACAATTGAATCAAATATTTACGATTCTAGAGTTCAGTAAAGAATAAAGTAAAAAGTTTCTCCACAAAAGATTAAGGTTTCATGTAAGAAACTCACCCTATAATTTGTGGTCTGTGTCAAAGGCTTTGAAGCAGGAGTTGAAGCCAAAGTAAAAATTGTCGCCTTTGCACAGTAGGCTGGTTTTGAAGAGATGGATTAAAAGCTTGTCAAGGAGCTCTGGAAAACCACATGCGGAAGAATTAAGTGCAGAACTTGTTCCACTGGATGTGCAATGCCAATCACTGCAGCAATAGGACCAGGACCAGACAACTACACACCACCACATGGCAAGAATTGTTTCACATGAGTTATGATACTGTGACAACTCTTTTAGGATAGTCAACATGCAAATGTCTCTTTTAAGACATTCAAACTCCCCCCATGCTGGCATTTGGTATGTTTCCAAATTGTCCTCAGGTAGTTTTGACTTCCCATCAGGTGAGTTTAATATATAAATCAAGAAGAGGCATATGAATTTTTAAATTTTTATATTTTACTATATTTTAGGACTTATGGATTTAATATTCATAAACGTTCACCAAAAATATCTATATAAGACATAAATATGGCTTAAAAGTTTCTCATTTAAAAACCAAGAGGCATTTTATCAATACAGTACTATCTAGGGCAATATTCTACAGAGCATGCCTACAGGATACAATGTACACACTGAGAGCCCAGCAAGAGACAAACACTTAACAGGGTCCCCACAAAGCTCAAATCTAGTAAAAGCGCCATTTGCACTGTGGCCTGTGCTAACTGCACTCCTGAGCACACCTCCACAGACCACCTGTGCAGTTGCCCTGGTGACAGGTACACATGAAAGAAGATGCCTTTTTAGAAGTACCACATGGCCATTGCTGAAAACAATTTGGCACTTTATTCTCATAAATGTTTTGCTGGTTTAAAATCTTACATATGGATAAATTTGACTTTTAACAGCAAGAGAAAGGGTTTCAGGAAAGTTTGGAGACTTATGCAGGGTTGCATACCCATGGCCCACTGAGCATGCCTACGTGTACATGACTAAACAGATAGGATCAAGGCTCTCTTGAACTTGCTCAGATCATGCCATTCAAAATTTGTTTTTAGTAATATTAGTGGTGAGTGCTGATAGAATGTAAGTTATTTCTTTCTTCTTCTGGGTTATGCATATAATACATAAGACTTAGAAATAATAAAATTGTTAGTTTATTTAATTGTATGGTTTTTAAAAAAAAACTAATTTCAGCTCCTTCTCATATCCAAAACTCACCTACCCCCAAACAAAACGAAATAAAATCCTTCATTTCACTGTATGTTAAAGGCACTAGACTTGGAGCTAAGAGACCTGAGGGGTGTTTCTAACTCTCTAACTATATAGGTTTGTAATTAAAGGGCCTAGTTAAAATGATTGAGTTTGATTCTGAATACCACTTTCAGCTTTACATTCTAGGATGCACTGCTGGCTGGTTAAAGACCCCTTCAAGCTTACTGAAAGGAGTTGGTCTTTGCAAGAGTAAAGCTCCACAACACAGTAGAGAACAATGCCAGGCAGCGTGGCTTGCCCACATGACAGACGGCTCCTATAAATAGGAATCCCAGAATATCTGTTCCTAAGACTAGTGCTGGCAGCTCATCTGCTGCCTGAAGCCTCTGTAGGTTCAGAAGAACGTCTCTGTTTGGCTGTCTTCCCTCAGTTCCCAAACCCAGTAGCTAATTTGAGATTTAGTACTAATAGATCAATGCTTTATACCACCTAATATAGTGACAAAGTTATGGAACTAGGTGTATTACCTGTGCATGCTTGGTTTGTGTTTTCCAGAAGAAAATTTAAGAGAGTCCTATGCTGTTTCCTAGTTAAGCCTGTACATAATAATCTGAGATCATCCAATTGTCGTTTGAAAGAGGACAGCAAGCTGAGCACAGTAGTATATGCCTGTAATCCCAGTGGCCTCAGGAGGCTGAGGCAGGAGGATCATAAGTTTGAGACCAGCTTCAGCAACTTAGTAAGGCCCTAAGGGTTTAGTAAGACTCTGTCTCAAAATAAAAAATAAAAAGGGATGTAGCTCAGTGGTAAAGCATCTCTGAGTTAAATCTGCAGTACAAAAAAAAAAAAAAAAAGACAGCAAATTGTAGCCATTCCAGGCCACAAAGGAAAGGTCTGAAAGATGTGCAAAGAGAAGGGAAAGTCACTAAACAGTACTAAAATGCATTTCAGATTTTATGCTTCCTAAAATCCGAGGCACCTGTTGGCACATTGTTAATTTATTCTAAAGGAAAGATTAGCTTTGAAGAGAAAGATGTTGATATCCTATCTACCATTACCTACCAGCACATGCACTTGTGTGCATGCTCACACACACACACACACACACACACAC
>CM053405.1:39398910-39433436 GCA_028644305.1 Xerus rutilus | reverse complement strand
GTTTTTAGATGTGGGCAATAAGAACCAAGACTCAAGCTGCTGCTATTCATAATGATTATTTGAAGATTTATAATATGCAAGATATAATCACTACCCAAATTAACACTCTAGACTACAGCGTCAGGTAACTGATCTGCAGACCAAAAATATCCTGACAGCAGGGAACATAATTGCTTATTTATAGAAATGGTCTGTGCACTCAGGCATTCTTTCTAAATAGATCATTATAGCCATTTCCAAGACATTATAATCCATTAGGTAAATTAGACATGCTTTACAAGTCCTAATGATACAACCCCAGGACCAAATATCTCCAGAAACATTTATCCAATTTATCTCTCAGACAGGCCTGGCTTTACATGAGGGCATTCAGCTGAAGAAGCTACCAATGGCTCCTATTTTGAGATGAGGCAAGCACAGAATCTCAGGACTGAGTCAGTGCCTTCTTTGTGTTGCTGAGCACTACAGAATCAAACCCCTCATTTAAAGTCACTAAATTATAGCCGGGCGCAGTGGCACAAGCCTGTAATCCCAGCACTTAGGGAGGCTGAGACAGGAGAATCACAAGTTCAAAGCCAGCCTCAGCAAGAGTGAGGCACTAAGCAACTCACTGAGACCCTGTCTGTACATAAAACACAAAAATAGGGCTGGGGATGTGGCTCAGTGGTTGAGTACCCCTGAGTTCAATCTCCAGTACCAAAAAAAAAAAAAGTCACTAAATTATGATGTTTAGAATAACCATCAAATCAGACTGTTCTCTGTTAATTCATTATCTTCAACTAATGATTTTCTTTTGAATGCCCAAGGTAGGTCTCATTTTTACCTTCTTGCTACCATTGTTAATGATTGCTCAAGAACTGTATTACCCAGGCCTTCTCCCATCCCTCATTTTCTCTTGCCTGGATTTTTCTGGTCATCTCTAGTTGGTCTTCTTGACTCTGTTCTCTCTCCCCTCTGCTCATCTAAAACTTGGCAGCAGATGAATCTTCCTTCAGCAGAACTGGTAAGTATACTTTGCTTTGCCACATGGTAGTATGTATTTTTTTTTCATGTCATTACTGGAATAATCTGAAAAAAAAGAAAAAAACTAAATAATTCCCCTAATCAAAATGGTTCCATGTGTCTTCACTGTTTATATTGAAGGTGACCTTGAGTTTCAGTTTGTTCCAAATTGCATCTGTTGTTATAGAACAATTCTTAAGAGCACCCCATTTCACTCTTAAGTGTTCCAGGTTTGGACAATAATTTTATTTTCAAATATAAAGTAAAGCTGAAACTTGTTACCTCCAAGTCCATTTCTGTGCTGACTGGTAGCTTCTTCAACCACAATTCTGTTAACCGCAAACCCAGGACTTCAGAAAATCTGAAGAGCCAACAAACCACACTGCTGCACTTTACTCTAAACACTTACAGGACAGGAGATCCTTCCCTTTAGAATCATGGAACTGTTAGCTAAAAAAGACCCCCATATTCAAGCACCTCTGCCATCTTGCTTATGAGGAAACTAAGGCATGTCTAGCTGACAGTGGAGACAGACACAGGTACTGATGCCTCTTAACTCTTGGCCCAAGGTATTTTTCATGCTGCAAAGACTGCATATAATCAGGAGGTTATGAATATGGGAAAGACTTTTTTTTCCAGTATTAGGAATAAATATTGAATAGAGATGTTTGCATTCCTCCATACCCAGCAGCTGTGGCAGTTTTTAAAGGGACTCTACTGGGTCAGGGGTGCAATCTGTTCTTGTGAAGCACTAAAGCTAAATGACTCAGAGAGAAATCACACTTACAACCTTGATTTTATTACCACCACCTGTGTTTTAAAGAATGAAGCCATGAGTGTGTTTTAAATAAAAAGAAACTAGGGCTTCACCCCAACTGCCTGAACAAGATTACAAATGGATTTTTTGGTTCTTTCACACACCTATTTCTTTAGTCCACAGGACACGAGAGGAGCTTGGCTCTTTGTCCTTCATATCTTTGTATGTCTTTCCTTCTCTCCTTGCATTTTTCCACCACAAATTATAGAGACAGGACTGAGTCTCTCTGACATTCCTGGGTCACAGAGGTTGGAAGGAATGATAACAGTAAGTCACCTTAGCCAAGTGCCCTCGATGTACGGCCTCTTTCTGCTTGGAGTGGTTGCTGTCTAGCAGCTGCAAGTGACTTTTAGGAAAGGACTAAAAGCATAAAGTGGGTGTGACGATCACTTATGTGTCAACCTGGCTGGGCTCAAGGCCTGATTGTTCAATCCAACACATCCAGGCATGGCTGTAAAGGTATTTAGCAAATGTGATGAAAGTCCATGATCGGTTGCCTTTAAGTTAGGAAGGTTATCCTAGATAATCCGGGTGGCTTGATTCAATCTATTGTGAGGGCTTAAAGAGCAGAACTGAGCTTCAGATCATGTCCCCAGGTTTCAACCTGCCCTTCCTGATGACCAGTCCTGTGGAATTCAGGCTTCCTTTGGAGTTTAAACTTGGCCTACTAGCCCCTGCAATCTTAAAAATCAATTTTTCACAGTAATCTGTTACTACCGTAGTATATTTCTTTGATTAAACCCTAAGACAGTGAGGAAAGAGGATTCTTGAATTTCCTTCCCATTTGTTATAGATTTATATAATAAGAAAGAATGAGATGGTTTTCTAGTTCACATATATTTCAGGCCTGACCAGATGAGGCCTCCCTGTAGGTAAGTAGACATCCATGGGAATAGGGCCCTTATTGGAGTTCTTCCTGCTCATTTCACCTATGCCCTCAATCTTTTATATTTTCCCATCACAACTGTATATTCTTAAGACTTCACAAAAGATGGCTCTCTCTCGACCAGTGATTCTCAGCCCTGGCTTCACTTTAGAATCTTCTACTAAGCTTTAACACTGCTGAGACCAAAACCCACACCACATAGTATGGACCAAACTCTAGGAATCCTAGGCATGATTTTTGAGGAACTTCCAGGTGACTCTAATGGGAGCCACTGAACTTAACCAGACAGTTATAATTGTAACTTCAACCTCAGCTGAAATCACCCTGCCCTAGATAGTCTAAATAAGATTATTAAAACTCCATTCATCATTTGTGGAAAATTCAATGCCCTCACCAAGACTTACACAAATTTTTAAGGTCCCTATGGTACAATTGCCAGATTTAGCAAATAAAAATACAGAAAATCTAGTTAAAAATTTGAAAAATAGTTTAACAGAGGAGTTTTGCAATTCAGGACAGTTAGGGCATCCTGACAAAGTCAACCCATGCTTCAGAACAAAGTCATGAAATGCAAAGGCATGTTCTATGTAATGCAAAGGCATGTTCTGCCAATCCTGTGACCCATGGGCACCCTCAATCCAAACTCTCTTTCTCTTTCACTGAATCTTCTGACAACCCCACATGTTCTGCATACATGAATTTAGATGTGCATTTCTCCTGTCCTATGTCCACAAAAGCAATGCACAGCCCTTGTGGGTGAAGCTGACTTTGCTGACGGTCTGAGGAAGGTGAGGTGTTAATATTGTAGCAACACAAAGAGTTGAAGGTTGAAGATGAAGCATCTTGGTCAACATGGTGGTTGTCACTTCACTGTATTGTTTAATCATTTTCTCCTCCTCTTCTCTCTTCCCTTTACCTTGCTCTTCCCCAAACTCAAATTTCCAACCTGTTCCAAAGCAGAGTGGCTTTTTAACCTCCATAGCTTTCTTCTCACCTTCTCCCTGAAGTGCTTTGCCCAGATATGGTTTTAAACAAAGACTGACCCTTCTTTATGAAGGATTCTATGGCTACCTGGAAAGACACTTATTTTTCACCCAGTTCCAAAATTATGTTAGTATTTTGTATGTCAACAAATATTAATCTGCATGTCCTCTGAGTTTCAGAAACTCTTCTGCATTTCCAATTTTCAATAAGAGGTAGCTACTTCTGTTCTACAATCAACACAGGCCTTCTTGGGTAGACAACTTTGAGCTAGAAAAGCTCGATTTCCTAAAACTGCACAGTCCATTAGCCAGACTTGGTAAAACTGAAATGTACAATGCTACTATTTATCCTTTGGATTTAAAGCAGTTTTCCAACATATGCCAATCATTATAATTGCCTGGAACTGTTAAAAGTAGTTTCCTACTCTCAGCCCAGACATAGAAAATTAGAACCATGGGAGATGATATGAATGATTGTTCAATTTTTAAAAACTTGAAGATGCTGTTAAAATTTAAATAAAGGCATTTACAGCATCGAAGTATTGATATAAACTGATTCCACTGAGGACACCTGGAGTGGAGCTCCAGTGTTGCAGTTCATGTTAAACTTCCAAGTCTAATTCTTCCTTGCTCTGGTGACAAGGCTGGAATGATCCCAAAGTTCTTCAACTCCAGCATTCCATGACTCTGCACTGCACCACTATGACCCACTGGAGTCTCACAATAAGGCAACTACACTCCTGGGGACTAATGCATGGGAGGGAAAAGACAGGAAAAGAGAATTTTTAAGAGGTCAGCAAGTGAGAAGCAAATCAAAACATTGTTTGAAAGGATGCTTTAAGCTAGAAGATCCTGAGCTCAGTAGGAACAGTGCGGGAGATAGCAGTGACTAAGAGGACAGACAAAGGTCTTCAGTGACATTTGATCACTCTGCTTTGGTACAGTGTTGCCCAGGACCACCTCTTTTATCTCTTCCTCTTCATATAAAAGTAAATGGTAAGGGGCTAGGGTTGTGGCTCAGTGGTAGAGTGCTTGCATAGCATGTATGAGACACTGGGTTCAATTCTCAGCACTGCCTATAAACAAATGAATAAAATGAAGGTCCATCAACATCTAAAAATTTTTTAAAAATAAATAAAATAAATGGTAAGATGGTTTCAATATCCTTGTGAGAAATGCAAATCAAAACTATATTGAAGCCGGGCGCGGTGGCACAAGCCTATAATCCCAGCACTTAGGGAGGCTTAGACAGGAGAATCACGAGTTCAAAGCCAGCCTCAGCAACGACAAGGCACTAAGCAACTCAGTGAGACCCACAAAATAGGGCTGGAGATGTGGCTCAGTGGTCAAGTACCCCTGAGTTCAATCCCTAGTACCAAAAAAAAAAACTATATTGAGATTTCATCTCACTCCAGTCAAAATGGCAATTATCAAGGATACAAATTACAAATAACAACCACTATTGTCAAGGATGTGGGTGGAAAGGTACACTGACACATTGTTGGTGGGACTGCAAATTAGTGCAATCACTCTGGAAAGCACTATGGAAATTCCTCAAAAAACTAGAAAAGGAACCACCATATGACCCAGCTATCCTACTCCTCAGTAAATTATCTGAAAGATTTAGAATCAGCATATTACATTGATGCAGCCACTTCAATGTTCATAGCAACTCAATTCATAATAGTAATGCTATGAAACCAGCCTAGGTGCCCTTCAACAGATGAATGAGAAAAGAAAATGTGGTCTATATACATGGGGAGTATTACTTAGCCATAAAAAAAAAGAATTAAATTATGACATCTGCTGATAAATGGATGGAACTGAAGACTATCATGCTAAGTGAAATAAGTCAGTCCCCAAAAGTCCAAGGTCAAATGTTTTCTCTGATATGCAGAAGTTAATTCAAGGCAGGGGTTGTAACACAGGTATTAAAAAGTGGAAGCAGTGGGTGAGCCCACTAAAGTAGTGGAGCAAGGTGTTTCATTACCTAGAATACCACAACTTTCTGCTCTGTGCACATTGAACTGAGTCAAAAGCAGTCGACTCTGGTGCAACATTAGAAAATGGCCTGAAGGTACATTTTCAAATGTACTATGGAAAGAAGTATGATAGATACAAGATTAGGGATCCATAAAGGACACAAAAGGGCAATTTAATTAATGACTAATAGCTGTCCATCATCCTTAGTAGAGGTTTCCCCTGGTTACTCCATTACTTAGGAATGATTTGATGCCTGAACAAATTTTGAATCCACATAAAATAGTTCTAAATTGCTCGTGTAAAATAGATAAGTGGCAAAATGCTGACTTAAACCCATTTTCAAAAAAAATACAAAAAGAAATCAGAATGGCAATTATCAAGAATATAAGCAACAATAAATGTTGGTGAGGATGTGGGGAAAAAGTACACTCATACATTGCTGGTGGGATTGCAAATTGTTGCAACCACTCTGGAAAGCAGTATGGAGACTCTTCAGAAAACTTGGAATGGAACCAGTTACTTGGAATTGATCCAGTTATCCCACTCTTTGGCATATACCCAAAGGACTTAAAATCAGTATACTACAGTGACATGGCCACATCAATGTTTATAGCAGCTCAACTCACAATAGCTAAACTATGGAACCAACCTAGGTGTCCTTCAACAGATGATGGATAAAGAAACTATGGTATACATACAGAATGGAATATTACTCACCCTTAAAGAAGATTGAAATGATGGCATTTGCTGGTAAATGGATGGAGCTGGAGACTATCATGCTAAGTGAAATAAGCCAATCCCCAAAAACCAAAGGCTCAGTGTTTTCTCTGATATGTGAATACTAATTCACAATAAGCAGGAGGGGGACTGGGGAAGAATAGAGTTACTTTGGATTAGGCAGAGGGGAGTGAAGGGAGGGGAGGGGATATGAGGGTAAGAAGGATAATAGAATGAATCAGACATCATTACCCTATGTGCATATATGACTACATAGCTGTACATCATGTACAACCAGAAGAATGAGAAGTTACACTCCATTTATGTGAGATGTGTCAAAATATCTTCTACTGTCATGTATAACTAATTAGAACAAATTTTTTAAAAACTGAAATCTCGAATACTGGTGATAGTTCAAAAGTACTAAGTACAACTCTTCCAAACAAATGCAACCATACAATTAAAATACTTAAGTAAAGCAACATCTCTGGAATTAATTACACATGAAATTTTACAAAAGGAGTATGTGAGTGTAATATGTCAAAAGAAGAAAAATAACATACTGAGAATGCTTTCGCAAAGAGTATACTAAAGAAAAGGAAAGCAAAAATGGAAGAGAGAAGGAAGCAAGCTGTGCTGTCTGTGAGGTTACTGGTCACCCCAGATAGAATCTCAGGCCTAGCAGAGACCTTAAGATCCATGTATCCATGGATGTCCTTCAACAGATGAATGGATAAAGAAACTGTGGTATATATACACAATGGAATATTACTCAGCCTTAAAGAAGAATAAAATTATGGCATTTGCAGGTAAGTGGATGGAGCTGGAGAATATTATGCTAAGTGAAATGAGCCAATGCCCCAAAAACGAAGGCCAAATGTTTTCTCTGATAAGCAGATGCTGATCCATAATGCGGGTAGAGACTAGGGAAGAATGGAGGAACTTTGGGTTGTGCAGAGGGAAGTGAGAGTAGAGGAAGGAGTGTGGGGGTGTAAATGATGGTGGAATGAGATTGACATTATTACCCTGTATACATGTATGATTGCATGACTAGTGTGACTGCATCATGTATAACCAGAGTAATGAGAAGTTGTGCTCCATTAGTATACAATGTGTCCAAATGCATTCTGCTGTCATGTATAACTAATTAGAAAAAATTTTTTAAACTAGGAAATTTTTTTAAAAATTCTAAAAATCAGGATACCCTGTGAGAGCAGCCGTAAGATATTCAAAGCCAAGTAAGGAGAGAACCAAGAGTCAGAGAGTCAGTCTCTACTTTTATGATGGTGAGCAAGATCTTGATTGCTGGACCTGTGTCCTCACTTACAGACTGAGTGTGTAGCACCAGGTTCACAGTAGAGGCCAAGGACTGGAAAACCTGTGTGGAACACTCATGGCGTCCAGGAAGTGCCTAAGTCAGAGTAGCTGCTGATATGACCTGAAATCTTCATTGTGTTTTATTATTGCTACTATTGTCTAGAGGCCTTCTGGATGGATGTACACTATAAATGGTCAGAGTTACTAATCTAGGAACCAGTATTTCTCTGCTAATATGTTACCAGGCTGATATGCCAATCAAAACCAACCCATAGATGTCAGATTTGTGAAGACTGAGAAATAAGACTGATCAAGTTTTTTTTTTTTCGGTACTGGGGATTGAACTCAGGGGCACTCAACCACTGAGGCACCTCCTCAGCCCTATTTTGTATTTTATGTAGAGAAAGGGTCTCACTGAGTTGCTTAGTGCCTCACCATTGCTGAGGCTGACTTTGAGCTTGCGATTCTCCTGTCTAAGCCTCCCAAACTGCTGGGATTACAGGTGTGCACCACCACACCTGACAATACTGACCAATTTTGATCATAGGAAAATGAAAAGGAAGAATAAAGACGTACAGAATGGGCATGGGAAGGTGGCCCAGGAAGTCAAAATGAGGACCCTGTATCTTTAAAAGGAAGCCTCCAAAACTGGGGTGATGAGGTACTGAATACAAAATTCGACTCTTACAAATGTTCTTCTGGAGAATGCCTAGTAGTTTGCTAGTAGTTCACTGGCTCTGGAGCCCAGTGTTGGTATTTGAACCACAGCCTTACCACTTGCTAGCTGTGTGACCTTAGCAAATCATTTAACCACCCTGTGCTTTGCCTCAAAGTGCAATGGACAGAATGCTAGAATGTGTCTCAGGAGATGGTTGTGCGTCCTTTAGGCCTAGCACCAATGGAACTCTATATAAAGAACCAGTATTCTATCATTATTGTTATTACTAAATTAAATAAATAAATAAAATTTCACAGAAGGCCTGAGGAAACCTTTTTAACTGTCATTTGCATTAGTTATTATTTTATCTTTAATTAGTTTAATATTCTCATTCAGTCTCTCAAACTTATAGGTTAGTGAGTCTCAATATTTCTTAGTATAGATGGCTCATTTCCCCAACTAGTCTCCAGGACTCATACATAATAAAGTAACTTTTAATAAATATTGCCTGAAATAAATACATTAGTTTAAGTCTCCTAGTTTTTTCTCTAAATTCAACCAATTCAAAAGTTCAAGAAAAGAATTCTCATTCCAAATCCAAGCATCAAAAAGAAAACACTCACCAATACCATATTGCCATACATCCAGGCATTCTCCAAGTAGGCAGAGAAACAAATGCTTTTAGAAAAGAAATTTATATGCAGGGAAGTCTTAAAGGGAGTTGGAGTGGAGAAGAAAGGATTAGGGAATAAATAATGACTCAGTCTTTAGGGACTTAATGAAATCTTTTCCAGAATTCTCCCCCGTTTCATTTGTAGGTTGTGGCAGCAAAGAAGGAATCCAAATCAGCCCAGTGGACAAGATGCAGCACTATACCACATTCTGTCATAACCACATGTGTTAAAACTCCTCTCTTGAAAGTTCAAATTGATACAGTGCAGAATGTCCTTCCATCTCCATTAGCCACAAGGACTGATCTTGACTTCAAAAGGCATCAGCCATGGAGCTATAACCTCAGTAGTGACCATCTTGCCAAATACAGCCAACAAATTCTAAATCACTTGAAGTTCACTTCAAAATAAATATGTTTCTAATCAAAGTGTGTTTTCATAGATCTTCACGGATGTTGACATTCTTGGCTTGGAAAAAGCACTCGGACTTTTATCTCTAAGGAAGGCAGGCCCGTCCATGAAGTGGGGGATGACAGTGGCCATTGAATTATATGAACCAAGCTGCCACAGAAATTTAATCACTTTTGACATTCAAGTAAAAAAGAGAAGCAAGAGAACAAGATTAGAATGTCTAGAATTAACTGTACACATACAGACAGAATTTCTTCCACCATTTTGGTCCAGAAGAGACAAACTATGTTCCTTCTATTGCATTAGTCTGTATTGTTCATTAACCCACAGTCAAAATGCATAAACATTATCTTAGCAATGAGATGTCCCAAATGATTTATACAAAATTAGAGTCCTTTCAGAGCTAGAGATTTTTGCATTTCTCTAAGCAGCTTATATTTTAAGAACTTCCAATGAAGCAATAAAACTTCTTTTTATAAACACTGGCAAATATATCTGCCACAGGATGGTTTAATGCATTTTAACAAATATATTAAGAATTTATTCTTTTGAATTGCCACTGTTGGAAAGGATGTACCTTAGAAAAATTCTGTATGGAGAATTATTTTAAATAATCTCTCCAAGAGAATTGAGAGATTTTTTTTAAAATAAGATAATTCAAACCCACCTACAAAAGTCCATTTAAATCATATTTTCCAATATCACTCAAAATAAAAATGAAAACATAATGATTCTTGACCATTGGTTAATTTTGACCAATTTCTATAGTAAGGTCCAATAATTGAGAGAAGCGATACCTTAACAAGAAATCCTAAAACAGCATAAGAAATGCTCTACATAGGTGAAGAAGCCCATGGTGCTTCAGAGTACATGGGAGAAGCACCGAGCATGTGCTTGGGCCAGAAAGGGCTATACAGAGTAGGGATGTCTAAACTGAGACGTAGAGGGTGAGTCTGAGCAGTGCTTCTCAAAGTATGATCCAAGGACAGCTGGGAGACTGAGACCTCTGAAGAAGAGGCCGAAGAAGTCCTGCCATTCCAAGGAACTATCAGAATCTTGGAGAGAAGACAGATTCTTACCTCCACCTTCAGAGGGAGTACCCACTATGGGCTCCTTGGTTTCAGACGTCTAGCCTATGGAATGGTAAAGCCATCCCTTTCCATTGTTTAAGCCACTCAGTTTGTGGCACTGTGCTCCAGCAGTCCTAAAAAGTAATATTCTAACTACATCTGTTTGAGGCCAGATCTTTTTAATGTGCTTCAACCAAACAACATATTGTAGAGATTGAATTCAGAAGCAGATATTAGACTCTGGTATCTCCTCTTGAGCCACACATTAAAGATATTTACAAAAATGTAAAACAATGCTACCTTTCTCACTACACTGTTTTCTCTTATCAAATAGTCATTTTCATAGAATGTTATCTATGTATGGTCACTATTGTTATTTTAAAATCAATTAATGATATCAATGCTAACTTTTTAACTTTCAATTCCTAATATGGCAACTGTTTATAGTGTAAGCTCTACTAAAAGGTCTTTGAGGTCCCCAATAATTTTTACAGTTTACAAAATTTGTAAGGCTAAAAGTTTGAGAAATACTAGGATAGAGTTAGCCAGGCAAAGAAAGTGGGGAAAAAGACTGTCCAAGGCAGGGGAACAACATGTGCAACCAACAGGAACTGCAAAATCAATGTAAAGAGAACACAGAGGCTACAGGGGCAGAAAGGGGAGAGGAAAGTAAAAGCTAGACCACAAGGACCTTGTATAACTTGTAAAGGAAGCAAAGAAACAAATTGACTAGGGGTTTTGGAGAAACCTCTTGTCAATGCAGTAAAGACTGATGGAAGAGTGCAGGCAAAGAACTAGTCACAGGTCAAATAACTAGGAAAAGAAAAAAATAGTAGCACTGGAAATGAGAGGAACATGTGACTCGATAAAGAGATATTAACTCAAATCAGAAGGACTTGCAAATTATTACATGCGGAACGTGAGGGAGAGGGAGAGGGATTTACCTTAGAATAAGAGTTTCAGACTTGGCCAGTTGAATGACTGGTGGTATTATTTAGTGAAACAGAAAATAAGACACAGGGTCCAGTTTAGAGGAGGGAAAGTAATGAATTCAGTTTTGCAAAATGGTGAGTGAGATGCCTGGAGAATATCCAAAATGAGTATAGACTGATCAGCAATTTATCATGTGGACCTAGAGCTCAGGAGATAGGTATAGGTTAGACATGCATGTCTGGGAAATATTCATATGCAAATTATGGTTAAGACAAGTGTAAGATATGCAAATTATGGTTAAGACAAGTGTAAGATACAAGTGTAAATAGCTTCCATATTGATTACATACTGAAATAATAATACAGTCAACAGTCTGGCACCATCACCAACCATCGATCTATTTTTGTCTCTAAATTTTTGCAGGCACACTGTCTGAGTCCTTGTAAGACTAGGTTTTCTTGTTGTTTTGCTTATTTCTCATGGTCGTGTATTTGTCACTAGTGGTATCTGGAGCTACATGCTTCTTTGTTCTCATCCATAGATAGAAAAAGGGTGACATTCCACAACTTTCTTAAAAGAAATACAATCGCTCAACAAACATGAAAAAATGTTCAACAACTCTAGCAGTTAGAGAAATGCAAATTAAAACTACACTGAGATTTCATCTCACTCCAGTCAGAACTTCAATTATCAAGAATACAGGTAGCAATAAATGTTGGCAAGGATGTGGGGAAAAAGGTACATGTGTACAATGCTGGTGGGACTGTAAATTGGTGCAACCACTCTGGAAAGCAGTATGGAGATTCTTCAGAAAACTTGGAATGGAACCACCATTTGATCCAGTTATCCCACTGGTCAGCATGTACCCAAAGAACTTAAATTCAGCATAGTACAATAATGCAGCCACATCAATGTTTATAGCAGCTCAATTCACAATAGCTAAGCTATAGAATCAACCTCAGTGTCCTTCAACAGATGAACAGATAAAGGAAATGTGGTATATATACACAATGAAATATTACTCAGCCATAAAGAGAAATTGAATTATGGCATTTGGCAGTAAATGGATGGAACTGGAGAATATCATGCTAAGTGAAATAATCCAATCCCAAAAAAACAAAGGCCAAATGTTCTCTCTGACACGTGGAGAGAGAACATTTAATTCACAATTGGGGGGGGGGAGGTAGGTAGTGAAGAATAGAAGTATTTTGGATTAGACAAAGGGGAATGAAGGGAATGGAGGGTGAATGGGAATAGGAAAGACAGAATGAATGAGACATAACTTTCCTATGTTCATATATGAATATATGACCACTATAATTCCATATCATGTACAACCAGAAGAAAAGGAAGTTATACTCCATGTATTATGTCAAAATACATTCTACTGTCACATGTAACTTAAAAGAACAAATTTTTAAAAAATACATAACTTTTCCATGTCTGCCTGCAAACTCTCCTTGTGTCTCATCAGCCAGATTTGGGCCACATGCCCATTCTGGAACCAATCTGACCAGGGTGCTGGGATTACACTTGGACCAACCAGGTTTCCTTTCCCAGAGCTGAGGGTAGAAAATTGAAAGAATTTTCATTCTGATAGGAAGGAGGAGGGCAGGGAATTCTGCTGGATAAGCAATTCACAGTATCCTTAACTCTGTTTAAATACAAATAGGATGAAGCCAATAAGGGGAAGCTTTAAAACACACACAATAAAGAGAAGTTTATTTCTAGCCAATTCTTGAATTCTGAGCCAGCATCCCGCAGCCTCTCCTCAGCCCCACATTCTTGGCTTGAGCTAGGGGGAAACCACCTAATTGTAAGTGGCCAAAGCAATAGGTCACTGTGAAATTTCAAGCTTTATAAAAACAAAGATTTAATTTCAAAGCTGAATGTTAATGATTTTTAAAATATCTGCCATTTAATACTATCAGTTCCACCACTGCCTCTGCTTCTTTGCAATGGTTAAGAATCCAATAATCCAGCTGCCCACTCCACTTCCAGCAGACATACTTAGCCCAACTCTTTGCTCCATCTCTTTGCCTTAAACTACCCCACGCTGTTCGGGCCACATTAGTGCAAGCATGTTCTGCACCTACTGTTCAAGTCTTGTTTGCTATAGATGGGACACAATCTAAGAGGAAAGAGAAAGATTGCAGGCTCAGGGTTTGGTTTGTGACTGAGCAGGAGACAAAGGATAGCCTTCAGTTACTGTTGTGTTTATCACAAAAACAGCTTGGGTTTTGAAACCCTCAGCGTTGAATATTCTAATTCCCCCACATGACTCCTTCTGTGGAAACCCAAAGGTCAAGATATACAGAAGGAATTGGAGCTCCACAAAGTTGTCTCTTCATTGAGCACAGTGAAACACAATGGCAGCACAGAGCCAGGGCTAGGAATTAAATGAAACAAATCATGCTGACATCGCTCCAATGGACCCGTGGAATTTTCAAGTGAGAAGAGATCTTCGAGACAATCTAGCTCTCTGTAGTAAAAAAAAAATAATGCCCCCCACCAAAAATGTCTATAAGGTCCTAACATTCAGAACTTGTGAATACATCGTCCTACGTGGCAAAAGAGAATCACAGCTGGGAGATTATCCTGGATTATCTAGGTAGTCTAAATGTTATCACAAAGTTCCTTGTAAGTGCAAGAGTGAGAAATGGGGATGGATGGTTGGCGGAAGAAGAGGTCAGAGTGTTGCAATTGCTAGCTGGAAGGGGACTTTGGGGTCAAAGAACAGAAGCGATACAGGGAGATAACAGTGAGGCCCCAGTTTTCTCTGCAGAAATGGGACATGTTCTCCAAATTAGAGTGGCTTCCTGAAAACAGACCCCATGCCTCTGAACACAGGTGGACTGAACTAATCCCCCACTCAGACTACAGGGTGTCATACCAGGGGCAGGTATCTAATCCCTGGCAGGCCAACATCTTTCCCCAAGGAGTTCATGTAATTGTTGGAAGAGCCTAATAGCTGTCTTTTTTGGTTGCCAGAAGTGTTCCCTCTCCTTAACCTGCAAGTCAAAGCTGGGAGCAGGGAGGAAAGCCTCAGAGAGAAGCAGGGATGAATGAAAGATGCCTAGGAGGCCCCAAGGATTGCCCTGTTTGTGTAGCTCTTCCTTGGGCATAGGGAACTGTACCACCAACTCTCCCTGCGCCTTAACCTGCCAACCAACAAAAAGTGATGCAAAGCACATCTAGACCCCTGCTTCTTCTCCATGCCATAGTTTCTAAACAAGAGCTCTTCCTCCTACACGCAACACTTCCCTCCTGCTAGCCTCTGCCCTCCAGCCTCGTGGCTATGATGTGAAGTCTTGCCAAGGCCACATTTTTAGTGTCCCCAAGATCACAGAACGTAGGAGAAAGAGGTGAGCTATAGGAGACAGGCAGAGGCAGCAAGAATTTCTTCAGATATAAATACTTCCTTTAAGGGACTCTAAAGACTATGCATGACAAACTTCTCAGTTTTCCCAGTTTGTATTGTTGTTGATCCAGAATATCATATGGCAGATAATACACACAGCCCCAACATTCATGAGGAGGTTCAAACAGCGAGGGAGAGAAGGGAATTTCTTGAATAATGCTCTTTTATTTGCTCGGCCAATGAATCACCTCTTTGGGCTAAAGCAGAGTCATTGACAAAGTTCCAAGCTTCTGAGTGCCGCTTTCATTGCCTACAGCCTCTCCCACTGAAGTCCAAGGGTGTTGCCAGCTCTCAAATGAGCTCCCAGCCAACAAGGCTCCCAAGACCCCAAGGGCCTGAGTTTCATCACGTGCTGAAGAAAGAAGCAAATTAGTCCACAAACACCTTCCTTCCGAGGGCCCTTAACATGCAAGGTGCTACACCAAGATCTGAGGGCTCACAGTGATGCCTTAGGGTAGCCCTGGCCCTCGAGGAGCCAATGACAGTAACAACATTTATCAAGACCTGACCAAGTACAGAGTCCTGTAGGCAGTATCTAATTTAAACACCAAAAGAAATCAGAAGAACATAAGAATAATCATCATAGTTATTTTGTAACTGAAGAAGCAGACTAAGAAAAAAAATTGTCCTGCTAAAGTTCATGTAAAAAGTAAATGACAGATTCAAATTTGACATGAATTATAAATTTCTGCTCATATGTCTTAGCTTAATAAGTCTTAGCTTAATAGAGGAAAACTTTTTTGGCAGAGGGCAACCTATAATATGTATAGATAACTTATCTATAATATGTATAGATAAGTATAGATATGAGTATACACACACACACACACACATACACACAAAGTGTCCATAAAGGTGGTGAAATCTGAACATACATAGAGAAGCTAAGTGACGGGATATGGGGGTACTTGCTCATATGAGATTAACAAGATGAAAAGCATAAGCAGGGTTGTTTAAAATTTGCAGATCAAATTTTTGCAACTGATGCCCCTTTCAGTGTTTCAAAAGAAGTTTGTACAGTTTATGCTGTAGGCACTCCTTCATATTTGACATTCGTGGGAAGCAGAAAGGTAAATGTCACCGTATCACCTACTCTAAATTTCAGCATTATAAATTTACTTTTGGAGGAGTTTGGGAAGAATTTTGTTTCCCACATTTATTTACTGAGAAATATGCATTTCTTGGAATGCTTCACAGACTGAGAACATTGACTTTCATAGCTCCAGTTCACAAGTATAGCATAAAAGAAACGTTTATTTTCTCTGTAAGATAGGACCATGTATCTATCCAAGCTAAATTTGGTCTTGAAAATGCCTGTTGACTTTATTTTACCAACAGCAAAAGTAAGCTCTTTCTAATTCTCATTTAAAATAGTCACTAATTTTATTTAAACTATAGTTCCTAACTACCATCCCTCACTTTGCAAATTAATTAACCTCTTGGGCAAATTACTGCACCTCTCGGCACATCATTTTCCTAATATGTAACATGTTGATGGAGATCCTGAGAGAATCCAATGACAAAATACATATGAAGCTCTCAGAACAGTGCAAAGAACATAAAAAACACTATGTTAGTCATTATATTATAACTATCATCATTGTTATTTCTACTTATAAGTTTCATTCCATGTACCTTCTATATGCAAAGCGAAATCACTTTATTTACAAGTACTATGGTTCCATCTTTTCATCTAATTCTCTCAGGTCTTTCTCCTCAAATTTACATGCGTTACTGAGATCTGACAATTATACTTACTTCCTGCAGTCACTGTAAGACTGACAAAGCCAAATAACGCCTCACAATTCTTTCTGTACAAGAGCAAAGAAAATATTTAATTCTATCTTATTCTTAATTAGAGACATTTGTTCTATTTCTAATTGAAGAATTGTAAGACCCCAGAGCTGGAGTGATTTAAAAATAGAGTTCATTTTACATCTTTCCAAATTCCCAGAGGGCAAACTCATGTCAAAATTCTGGGCATAATGAGACAAACTTTAGGATAACTACCAGAGCTAATCATAGGTTATTATATTTGAAAAAATGCTTGTTTTCTAAATATAAAATGCATAGTTTTCAAGTCTTTTAATTTATTCCATGCAAAGGAAAGAAGCATATGGATATAAATGATATAAAAGTCAACACAGCTTGAAAATCAATATTCTTTTGTTCACTTTTCAATAGTGATTTAGACTTACTAATATTGAGGGCAAGGAGTCGAAATCTCAAGCTGGCAGGGATTGGGGTGGAAGAAGAGGTGAGTAGGTGGCACCTGGACCATTAGCAATTTATAGCTGTACCAACCTGTCCCTAGACATGCAGCCTCCAAAATGTTGATTTGCTCCACTCTACAGAGGCCAAGGAAGATAAAAGATCAGTCCTCGTAGCTGAGACATGAAAGTCTCCAGCCCTGCTTTTGCTCTAACATGGGGGGAGCTTGGACCAGATCCAGCGTGAGACTCAATGGCAAAGCCATTTTTGTGTCTTCTCAACCTCTGTCGTCAGTCGGTTTACTCTTTCTTTGTCAATTGCCCAGGCCATTTTTACTTTTAACACTCTTCTTCCCAGTAAAATGAGAACAAGACTCACGTCATCATTTGTACTTTGAAGTTCATTCGCATCTCCTCTCTGTGGAATCTAAGAAGTCAAACCCAGAGGAGCTCAGAGAAGAATGGAGGTTACCAAGGACTGGGGGAGTCAGGGAGGATTTGAGAGATGTTGTTCAAAGGATACAAAATGTCAGTTAGGTAGAGGAATCAATTCAAGAAACTCATTGTACCACATGCTGACTATAGTTAGTAACAATGCATAACATACTTGAAAATTTCCCCCTGCACTACAAAAAGGAAAAGAAAATTAATTTTAAGAAAGTTGATTTTAAGGGTCCTCAACACAAATAGCTGATAAATATATGAGATCACGCATATTAATAGGCTTGATTTAGCCATTATTGAATATAGACATTTCACAGCATCACATTGTACACCAAAAATATATATGCACTGTTTTTATTTGTCAATAAAATTATTGCTTTTAAATCAGCCCATAAAAAAATCCAGATGAGCTTTACCCCACACATGTGTTCTCTTCTGTTCTTTCTTCTTGATTTTTAAAATTCATAAATCCTTTTGCCAAATAGTTACAGACCTTTGTAGTCTTTTCAGGTGATTGATGTTTATCTTTCATAGATGACAGCTTCACTCTGCTTTTACATTTTTTAAAAGACGACACTAAAGTAAAGTATCAGACTTTTCTCTTTAATGACCTTAGAATTTTTGGGTCTTGCCCCATCTCTTGATTTTAATTTTTTAAGGGAACCATTGTTTAAATTTAGTAAATTGTTACTCAAAATAACTTACCATTAATTTTCTATAAACTTGAATCCATCTCTGTTTTATCAAGAGCGAGTAATTAGAAAACTAATTAGAAGGTTCCTGTGGTAAATAGTGTAAATATGGTGCATATACTGCAGGCAACTATTTTAAAAAAACATTTCCATGACTTTAAGTATGAGACATTCCCCAAAACCTTGGCAAGCCAGCTACTTGCCCTGTCATCCATAAACAGAGGTGTGGTCCCAGGGGGAAGGAGAGAGAGGAAGGATCTCATGAACAGGAGGAGTGTGGAAATACACACACAGTACTGTGTGGCTTTTTAAATTTTTTTTAAATTAGATTTTAAACACTGGCACGCGACACTAATAACTAATAACTTCCTTTATAAAACAATTTTTTCCATACAGTTTCTTTGAAGAGAAAGATACTCTATTTGTTGCTCATCAAATAAGAGAAAAGTCCTGTGTTAGGACAAAGGAGTGAAAGAAGATTACCTAAATTAATACCTCATGGTCTTTCTCAAAGAGCATATAGAAGAAAATATGTATCTTCTGCATTATAAACAAACCACAAAATGCATGTATCATCTGCATAACCTTAATTAATATCGGTAAAACATACTTCTAGTTACAAAGCACTTCTATACTGACTTTTAATCTTTACAAACCCATGAAGTAGAATTTATTATTATAATCCTCATTTTACAGATGGGGAAACTGATGGGCAGAGAATCAAAAGCAAAGAGCTCATCTTGTTTCTGCCTTCAGAATATACACTGTTCATGGCATAACCACTGCTGGAAGACTGGTCTTTCTGCACTGAGCATCCATCAGGGGCACCCTCTGGTGTTGAAGAGAAGAGCTTGGCAACCTTTGGCCACTGCCTGATGGGACCTGGCCTCCAGCCTGCCCATAGCTCAGTGACTCCCTGCTGCTGAATGCTGCTTGCGCACTGGGCTGGCAGCCAGGTTTGTTTTCTAGCACTCCTCAGCAGGGCCACATCCTGAAGCCTCTCATCTTGTCTTTAGCATTTTTGCTCTGACCACCCAACCTCAGCAAAGCATGAGCCACACCCACCCAGGTGAGTCCACTGTGTAACAGCTGTAAATCTCATTCCTCCTGCCCCTGAGTGCCTCCTGATGGATCAAGTGACATCGAAGACCACAGACTTTGATAAGGACCTCACTGCTAGTGATACCAGGACTAAAATACTGCTAAGGGCATAGAAATCAGGAGTTATCAGCATTTCATCTCTCACAATTCCTAACTCAGCCAAATCCCACACTCATATATACTTGTGAACACTCCCATCTTGCCTCAAGTGGAGACCTGGTAATGCTCCATTCGTTTATCCATTTTAAGTAGTCAGTCTATAGCTCTGCCTTTCATAAGAACTGTCTTCTTAAACATTTTTGCAAACACTTCTATAGTACCTTCTGGATACCTGACACTGTTCTAAGCCCTTCGCAAATAACCCATTGAATCTTCATAATGACCCACGTATTGCATCATCTCAATTGCACAGGTAGGAAAACTGACACAGAGTGGTACTTTGCCCAAAATTACTGGCTAAGAAATGGGAGCCAGGTTTTGAAGTCAGGGAGTCTAATTTCAGTGTCTGTCTCTCACTACACTGTATGACCTTCTGGTTGGAACATATAAGAAGGGATTTAATAAAGATGAATAAAGATGAATGATATTATAGGATGAACAGAAAGACAAGTGTCTTCAGGCTGAGAAGATAAGAGTGATCTCAGCAGACTCAGAAGGGAACAGGGCAGATTCTGTGCCAACAAACTGAACATTACTTGGGTTCTTTAGGCTTCGAAATGTTCTCAAAACCCTCTTTCTCCTCCCCACCTCTACACAGCAAAAATAATCAATGTGGAACCATCTCTCCAGCCATTTTCCTTCCAGTGCACAAGGGAGTACTTATTTATAATAGTGTTTAATTGTCAAGATGCAGAGATTTTATGGATTCCCAAATGGAGGCAATGCTTTGATAATTTATAAATAATTGTTTTTTGAGCTGTGGCATACCAACACTTCCCTTAAGCTGGCGGAGAGGAAAAAAGCTCAGTTGTTTTATATCTTAAATATCTAGAACATCATTGTTTAGGTGGGGTTTTCTGGAGAGGTTGTTTTTGTTTTTGCTTAATTTGGTATTCAGATCATGTGGTTGTGCATTATGATTAGCTTGATCCACATTAATCTGTGGGTCTTTTGTGTGTGGTATCTCATGCATCTCACTATTCTCCACAATTCTGGTTTATTTTATGATGACTTAGAGAAAGGGGTAATGTTGTAGTTGAGAAATTTATGTTAAAATGTTGGTCCTTTTCTAGCCTGAAAAAGGCTCATTGTTCACCATCCGCGTGGCAGCAGCTCTCTTCCTTGCAGAGTTATTGTTGAACTGTATTAAACTATTTGGTTGGGCCTCTGTAACCATGAAATTGCCATCTCTGTGAAACCCTGAAACCCCAGGGACAGACACTGAGGGATCATCTGGGGGATCATTTGAGGGCTCTTTGTGTTTGCTGTTCTCCTGGCCTCAGACCTACAAACATCTGATGTGAAAGCATCCTTTAGAAACTGAATAATTTATTGGGCTCTTGCTTACAGTAGGGTTCTATTGGTTTCCAACACTTTAACAATAGGCAGTGACTTTGGAAACACATTAAAGACTTTCTAATAACGCTAGAAATATGTCAATAAGGATCAGATTTGGAATAGTTAGCCCTAAACCTCAGCTTTAGGGGGGAAAAAAGAGAAGAAAGAGAAAGAATGGAAAGGAAGAATGAGAAAGAGGATATTATGAGGTAGTTTGGATTACTGGGAAAAAAAACATCCCGGTATTTAAAAGTGAATACTAATTATGCCTTTCCAAGTGATTAAAAGCCAAGGAAAATGAAAATATCCTTAGGCTATTACCTCGTATATCCAAAACTCAGAGACTGGATGCATTACTTAGATCTAGATTGGGCTGAGTTTTTTTTTAAAGGGAGAAGCTGGAGATGTAGCTCAGTGGTAGGATACTTGCTTAGCATGAGCAAGGCCCTGGGATTGATTCCTACCCTGCCCCCCCCCCACGTAATAACAGTGATATAAACACATCATAGAAACTTGAGGCAGTCCGTTGAGGGCTCATTGGGTGAATCCTAGTTCAGGTCCCAGCATCTGTGGCCCTTTTCCATTCTTAGTTTGCCAACTGATGGTTCAAGATGGTTCCCTGAACTCCAGCTGTCATATCTACATTTTAAATTATAGGAAAAAGGAAGGAATAAAGAAGCAATATATTCCCTTACTTGGCAAATCCCAACAGACTTATTTCCAAATCACATTTCATTGTCCAAACAGTCACAGCTGCACCTTAGACACAAGGAAACAAAAGAAGGTAGTACCATGCCAGGTAGCAAAGTGCCCAGCCTAGGAGGAAGCAGAGAATGCATTTGGGGCAGCAAATGTCAATTCCTGCTACATACAATTATAGATTTCCCTTCTGGGATGCTGAAATATGTCAATGAGATACTACTAGAACACTCCAAACAAGGCATTTAGGTAACAGTGTAGTGAACAGTGTGCCCTCCTCATCCCCTCCCCCTTCAACCTATCTTCTCCATTCTGTACCACTGTTGATATTGGTGACCAGTAATTTTTTTTAAAAAATTAGATTTTAGCCGGGCACAGTGGCGCATGCCTGTAATCCCAGCACTTTGGGAGGCTGAGACAGGAGAATTGCGAGTTCAAAGCCATCCTCAGCAATGGCGAGGTGCTAAACAACTCAGTGAGACCCTGTCTCTAAATAAAACACAAAATAGAGCTGGGGACATAGCTCACTGGTTGAGTGCCCCTGAGTTACATCCCTGGTACCAAAACAAAAATAGATTTTAAAAACTGAATCCTAAATTGACTGCCTTTTGGGTGTTCAGCTGCTATTACTACATTGTATGCATTATTTAGAGGCATGAACTTAGCAGACACTTCCTGGTAAAAATATGTCCAAAACACTGAAATGTAACAATAAACATGATAAATACTACAAGTAGCTGGTAAAGCAAACTGACAAAATATATCATTCATTTTGAAAACTGCTAAGGTGAAGAACAGAGAGAAAATGATGGATTGGAATCATGTTCCCATGACAGAGCCGTGAGGATAAAGAAAGCTAACGCCTAAGGGTCACGTGAGACACCCCAGAACCAGCAGGACTGTGCCAACCCTTCCACGGTGTCATGTGATTACAACAGGACCTTATGAAATAGGTGCCTCTTTTTTCTGCTATACTTTGTTGTATTGCTATAGCTTGTGTCTTAAATGTCTCCCAAAGGCTCATGTGCTAAAGGCTTGATTCCCAGTATGGCATTGTTGTGAGGTGGTGTAAACTTTGAGAGGTGGGCCCTAGTGGGTGCTTTAGGCTATTTGGATGTACCCTCAAAGGAGACTGTGGAACCATGTCTCTTCCTGTCTCTTCAATTCCCAGCAACAAGGGGAATAAATGGCTTTGTACTCCGTGTGCTCCCTGCCACAATTGTGCTGCCCAAAGCAATAGGGCTCACTGATCACAGGCTCATTGTAACTATGTCTATTCACAGTATTATTAACAGTAGGAACAACATCTTTTATTAGATATTCTTTGCAAACATATATAAAAATTTGTAGGCCAGCACTCTATCTTGCAAGATGCTTTTTCCAAGGTAATACGATCAGTGAGTTTTCAGTTGGCCATTGTGTCATTCTAAACCAACATCTTCCCCTGGTTCGGGGGGTGCATAGTAAGATAGGCAGATCTTGGTGGCACAAACCTGTTTCATCCCTTGACTCATTCTACCTCTCTGAAAAGCCATCACATTGGCTGACTCTAACTGCTTCCAGAATCTGGTACCACAGCAGTCTAAGAAATATAGGTTTTCAGCCAGTGAAATAGCAGAGCATGTGGAAGGGAGTGAGAATGAATTCTCATTGCAACTGACCACATAAATGTGTGCAGCTCGCTCTGTTACACAACACAGGACTCTTCTGTAAAAAGAGCTTCCCTGGTTCTTCAAAGTAACAACTCTCTTCGTGTGTGTGTGTGTGTGTGTGTGTGTGTGTGTATGTTTATATATATATGTATATATATATATATTGTGTGTATGTGGTGCTGGGGATTGAACCCAAGGCCTTGCTCATGCAAGGCAAGAACCCTACCAACTGAGCTATATCCCCAGTCCCTGTGTTTCTTTTCTGTGGTTTGTCTTACAGAGCAAATATGGTTAGCTACAATTATGTCTAGCTATATGCATACTTGTTTATTGCCCATTTCTCCCACGGTTATGCAAGTCCCATGAGAGCAGTGTACTGGCCCTACAATTCTGGAAAGAGAGGAAATACTTAGATATTTGTTGAGTGAATGGGAGAGATGAGAAAGATCAGAGGAACCATTAATACCTGTAGTTAAGCAAAGTTAATATGTCATAAATTCAAACTGAACCAATGTCCTAGATAGGAGCTAAAACCATAAAACTCTTAGAAGAAACTCATGAGATAAATATTCATGAATTCAGACTTGGCAATGGATTTCCTTCCTTCCTTCCTTCCTTCCTTCCTTCCTTCCTTCCTTCCTTTCTCTTTCTTTCTTTCTTGGTACTAGGGATTGAACCCAGGATATTACTGTTATCTTTGCATTAGCCTTTCTTCTGTAAGTTCTCATTCAATATTGAGAATACCATAGCAGATTTTAAGCAGGATGGGAAATGCAGATCTTGTGCTCATTATATAAAAATGCAAAAGCTGGAGGTTTTGGAAATATTTATTTTGGGATAAAATTAGGCTCTTGCCCAAATCCATTTCCATAACCTGAACAGAAGACTAAGAAATACATAGACCATAATTTATTTCTGTAACACCCGTGTTACCTTCCCTTGCGCACATCATCACCACCACTACCACATACCACACACTGGTTCTTCATAGGGAACCAAGTGAACCAAGTGCTGAAGTCTACAATCTAGTTGTCATGGCAACATAGTTGATTCCCCAAGCAGCCAATTTACTCGCAGGCTGCTAAAAAAAAAAAAAAAAACAAACTGTTAAACCCAGACTTGAATGGACCTTTCATTTAAGATATTTAAGAATTTAAGATTTGGGTCCAATAGGTATAGCAGAAAGAATAAGCATCCTAAGATCAAAGATTTAGAAGCAGTTCCAAACATCAATTTTAGCCAATAAATACATATCAGTTGCAGAATGTTACCAATTTACTCCCATATGACATGAGAACATTAAACCAGACCAATAGACAGCTCCTTGGTTGCTTCCTTATGCCATTTGGGAGTCAAGAAGGAGGACATTATAGAGGCACTTGACCCTTGAAAGGTTCAATAGAAAAGTGTTGTTTCCAGATTCTACTTACTGTTATTGCCAAACTTTTCCTTGTCCTACTGATCCCTCAGCCAAGAACACAGACTCTCAAGTGCATTCTCGCCTTTGCACTCTCAAAAGTTTAAAACCAAAGGTCCCTTATCCCCACCAAGGATACTCCACTAGAGTACACAGGAGATGAACATTAACTAGCTTTTTAAAAACTATCATTCCCTACTGTGATGCTTGCATACCTTGAAAGGGACTTCTCAATGACCAAACTGTGATACTTGCAGTTTTTCACAATCTGAGTTAGACCAAGAAGAGGCTGCATGATCATCCAGGAGATTGTGGACTAACACCAGTAGTGAGTCAGAGAGGTTACCACCTGAAGACCAAACCCTTTCATGATCCCAGCCCTGACTCTCCTGAAATTCTCATTCCCAAAGATCAAGACAGATTGTAAATGCATCCATGACTCATACCATTTCCTCTGGCAAGCCTCCCCGTGTATGAAACAGTGACCATGGACACTCTTGCTGGAAAGCTGGCTGAGTGAGTGAGTATCATGTTCCTGATACATGGAGACCTACGCCCTTCAGAGAATTTGGATTTCTGCTTACAGCCCATGAACAGACTCAAAATGCTATACTGTAACACAGTTTAGACCACTGCCACTACGGAGTTGAAGACTGAAGAGACAGTTAATGCATAAACAAGAACACCCAGGGGTATAACCTAGTTGTATCTGAGTTTGTGTTGAGTTAATAAGGATAAGACTGCTTTGGAAAATATTCTGCATTATAGCACCTTTGTCCCACAGCCTTGCCCTTGGGTAACTGGCACATGGGAACATCATCGCCAAAAATCAGAATCTTCTCTTGGTTTACACTGGTAGGGAGGAAGAGACGGTGCTTACAAAGCTCTAGAAATAAAAGAATAAAGGAGAAGAGGAGAAGAGCAATTATATAAGCTTTTTGTTACTTGAGTTTTGGTTTTGTTTTCTCTGAAAAAGATGTTCAGATTTTCCAATTGCCTAGAATTGGGTCTACATCTTCTCCAAAAATAGCTCATCTAGGTGTGTGTCCAGCTTGGGTCGAGTAGGAGCTCCTGGGTGGGTCATGCTCACTCTAGCTTCCCAAGAGAAGGGCTTAAAGACCAGAAGGTTCCGGCTGGTTTGCTTCCCACAGACTGGGGGAAAAAAAATAAAAAGAAAAAAGAAAAATAAAGAAATTCTGAAGCACCAGAGCCTCCCTCTTGATGATTACTCAGCTTCCATATAGGATTCTCCCCATCTAGGGATCTGACTTGTTAATGTCTAGAGGACCTGGATTGAAGCAAACACTATTCCTTTGCTTGCCACCCTCTATTTCTATCTCAGCAATTGTCTGATTCAAAATAATTCCATTAAATAGCAGTTTCCAGCAAGGTCTGCTAAGATAATGAATGTTTCTTGAAGCCTTCGGTGTCATTCTTTATTACAAATGAGCAAACTTGCTTTGCCTCCAAAAGCTGATCTAATAAATTTTGTATAAGAATTAGTTAGCTGAAACACTATGGTATTATGTGCAAAGAGCATCTGGAAAGAACAGAAATAACCTATTGAGAGTTTGCAAGAGTCCTTTGTCACTTGCTCATTTATCTCTCTACCTTCCTTTCTACAATAGAATAATGGTCCAAAATGTTCACTTCTCAATCACTGGGGCTTTGGATATGTTACCTTACAAAGGGATTTTTTTCGTGACATGGGAAGATTCTCCTGGATTATCTGAATGGGCTCAGTGCAATCACAAGAAGAAGGCAAGGTCAAAGTCAAAAAATGGAAAAGAGACTATGCAACCAGAGGTTAAAATGGTTCATTTTCTAGACAGAGGAGGAGGGCCTTGAGCCAAGAAATACAGGCAGCCTTAGAGACTGTAAAAGGCAGGGAAAAGATAATCCCCAGAATCCTTCAGAAGGAGGAAAGCCTGCCAGTACCTTTAGACTCCTGACCTCCAGAACTCTGAGGAATCAATCTGAATGGTTTTAAACTGCTAGATTTGTGGTAATTTGTTACAGCAGTAAACAGAAACTAATTAGACCACCAGCAAACTGTTTCCCAGGACTCCTTGCTGCTTGCTCCCAGTTCTGCTCAGTCATGAGAGGCACTAGAGGATAGGAGGAAGAAACCAGGGTATCATTTCTCTCCCAGCTCTGGACAATGTCTCCAGCAACTGTACCCTTCCACAGTCTGTTCTTACCCTAGCACCCAGGAACACAAGATCCCAAAACACAGCTGCCTCACTTTGTCCCTCCAATCTGACCTCTTAGTGGCCTCACCTTCACCTGCTTGCTTGTGCAGCTATTCAAATGCCTTTATTATGAATTTAGCATATTAAATTCCTTCAATTAAAGTACCTCGCTTGGGTTATGTTTTCTTGACTGGGTTCTTTCAAGGTTCATTCACATTACTAGTATGAGCTTACATGTATTTTCTGTCCTGGGGTTGCTTTCTGTCCTGGGGCTGTTTCCAAGGGCTGAGATGATGCTACATTTATAATCTTCTCTCTCTGAGGAAGGGAACCAAGGGGAGAGAGGAAGGAAGGGAAAGGAGAGGTACAAGAGAATAAAATGGACCGGGTTGTATTATGTGCGTGTATGAATATGTCACAATGGATCCCACTTTGATGTATAATTTTAATGCACCAATACTAGAAATAAAATAAAATCCTCTGCCTTACCTTTACTTTCAACTTTCATTAGAGTAAAACTAATGGCTTTCCAAGAGATTGACAATCCCATCCCTTCCTTCATGCATTTCTTCTGTCAGCATAATGAATTGGATAACTCCTCACAATTGTGGTTGAGTTGCAATTTCATTAGTTTATGCAAATTATATAGTCCAGGTGTGTGAATCAGCAAGACTCTTTCTATGATCTAGTGACCTAGAAAAATGAAAGCAATAATAATCAGTAAGAAGTTTCTCTTTCAGCCTAAATCTTATTGGCAAATCAGAACACACATTTTTTTCAGTATATGAACTAAAAGATCATTCTCACTAACTGTACTCCTCTTTCTGCTGCTTAGATAATTGGTCAAGGCTTTATTTAAGACATTGCTAAATGAGAGCATCACTTAGAACAATTCAACAGATGATTAGTCCTTGAGTTTTGTTATTCACTAAGTGATGGGAGGTAGTGGTCTTTGGAGTCATAGCACTGGTCCCTGTATATAAAAGATCTAATTCCTAGTTTTTTATGGTTGCCATAATAAAGGACCATGTCTGGATGACTTACAAGATAAAAATTTATTCTCTCATCATTTTGGAAACTAGAAACTCAATATCAAGGTGTCTCCAGGTTTGATGCTTTTTGAGGCAGGGAGGAAGAACCTGTTCTAGGCTTCTCCACTGTCTTGTGGTTTGCTGACGACCCTTACTGTTCCTTGGCTTGCCTTAGAAACATCACCCTAATTTCAGTCTGCCTTCATCTTCACATGGAGTTCTTCCTGTGTGACTGTTTCTAAATTCCCCCCTTTTATAAGGAAGACAGGCATATGGTCATTAAGGGCCACCTTAATGACCTCATTTTAACATGATCATCTCTGTAAAGACCCAATCTCCAAATGAGGTCACATTCTGAGGTACTGGGTTAGGACTCCAGTATATGGATTGGCTCAGGAAGAGGGGCACAATTCAATCCATAATACCTGATCTCCAAGGAAAGCTGTTGATAGTCACATTTTTAATTCTGGTAAACTGGGTTTACATGCCACAGGCTTTTACTTTAAATGTATTTACAAATTTCTTATGCACTAACAACAAAAACAAAACTCATTTGAACAATTGGACTGTTTATTCTTAATGTTCTTTTCTATGGGAATAAAATTGATGTTTTCTTTTAATCCTGAGGATACTGAGACAGATTGAAGATGTTTCTCTACATTCCTTTTATTATTATTTACAAATTAAGAATCACTCTGAGGCCGAGCATGGTGGTGTACATCTGTAATCCCAGCACTTTGGAGAATCTCGAATTCAAAGCCAGCCTCAGCAATGGTGAGGTGCTAAGCAACTCAGTGAGACCCTATCTCTAAACAAAATACAAAATAGGGCTAAAGATGTGGCTCAGTGGTTGAGTGCCCCTGAGTCCAATCCCCAAAACCACCCCCCCCCAAAAAGAAGAGTCACAGTAATCTGGTAACATCTAGTTGTGGATTCCTATTGATCCAGTCCTGTGAAACTTGTATAAAGGTAAAATATTTTCAGTTTTATATGGCCAGAGTGAGAAGATATGGTACATTTTAGGCAGAGGAAAATATCTACTATCACAGGATTAATGTATATTATAGTTTAGATATTAGATGTTCCCCAAAAGCTCATGTGTGAGATAATGCAAGAGGATTTAGAGGTGAAATGATTGGGTTATAAGAACCTGAACCAAATCAGTGCATTCATTCTAGTTTCATTCCTTCTTTCTAAACTTTTTGAGGGAAAAATTAAATTTACAACATTAGAGAAAAATGACGATAGTGAGGTCAACAAGGCCACACTTGAAATCATATAGTGGGTCCATGAAAAGCACCAGCCCAGACACTGGGTTTGAGGCTTGGGGAGATATCACATGTTTTATATGATTACATGCAATATTAACATGTAAAGACCCACTCAGCAAACATGTCGAACCCATGTCTTTTCTCACATAAAAATAAAATATAGGGTCTGGGGTTGTAGCTCAGTGGTAGAGCACTTGCCTAGCATGTGTTAGGCACTGGGTTTGATCCAGAGCACCACATAAAAATAAATAAATAAGATAAAGGTATTGAGTCCATCTACAACTGAAAAGAATTATTTTTAAATAAAATAAAAACACAAAGGCATTTAAAGAACACTTTTCTAGACCCATTGAAACTAACTGAAAGTCATCTCTCTCCTGTTTAGAAGCTAAAAAAAAACACATAAAAAGAAGAAAACAACCTGCAACTTATTATTTATATTCCTTAAAGAAATCACTTATCTTTTCTTTAACCTTTATAATTCAAGTTCTTCTGCAAATGTGTGCACAGTTTTATAGCAAGTTAACGCAATGAAGGGACTGTGTGATTCTTGGATAAATGAGTTGTGATGAAACCAGTTGCAAGATATTTTACAAGAAGCATTCCCAGGGAGAAAGACTATAGGGCAACAAACTGAGGCTCGGGATATTGTTCCTCCACAGGTACATTTTTAGCCAGCCATTCAAACAGCATGTGGGCAGCTGCATGACTCAGGCATGTGGACCACCTAACCAGTTTTATTAAGTGAGCAGCATGGTCCACCTCCACAGCACGCCTCACACACTTTTCCAACCTCCAGTCCCTGCAGTTGTCACCCACATCACTGCTTGCCGTCAGGTTCTGGCAATCCTAAATGTCTTGGGAGTACACCTTGCTGTTTCTCATATCGCCACAAGGCACATTTATGTATGTTAAAATACAGCCAGCATTTTTTCACATAAAGCCCTTTTGTTAAGTTGAAGAACGTCACCATGATAAGAACTGTCAGCAAAAATCACAGAGAAACAAAGACCCCTTTTGAGAGGCTTCAATCTTTTGTGAACCACATGCACTAAAAATTAGTTGATTATAATCCTCAAGTAGGAAACAGTTCTACACGGTTTCAGGGAAGGAAAGGAAGTGTATATTGGCCTCTTGATGGAAGACTATTCTTTGTTGTGTCTTCATTGCATAAATATTCACTCCAAAGGATCAAATGTATCAAAAAGTTTGGAAAGAAATCTTTCCTTCCTTTCCCAATTTCCCACAGATTTTATAAACTTTGGACCTTGAACACACAGAACTGTACAGACTTATTACTATAAACCTACTCTGGCTGAAAATTAATACACAGAAGCAACTTTATATTTCAGTCATAGCTGAAAATTGTAGTTCTTAAGATTTGAAACCAAGCTGAAAATTATAAGTCAGAACAAGGACTATTTCAGTTCCATGTGTCTAGCAGAAAAATCAACAATAATACCTATAGTGTCCACTCCTAGGAACTAAGTGCAGGTAAAAGCATATGACTTCAGTTGCTTTCTTTACACCCTCATTCTTCCAATTCTTCAGATCCATCTTGTATTTATACTGCATATAAACACAGATTCATTTTCAGAATACTACCACATATTAATTTTGAATTTCAATAATATATTTAATCTGAGAGGTTTTCTTCACCATTGAAAACCAACAGTTACTGGTATATATGATAACCATAATGATAGAGCAACACTTTAGACAGGGTTTCAGTTAAACTACCCACATTCTGATCCCAATGTCACCACTGCTTGCTCTTAAGCCGAGACCTATGAAATTGCCTTCGTTGTAAGTAGATCAAAAAACAATTCAATACATATCATTTCTGTGACTCAATTAAATTGAGGTCTCACCTATCAGGAAAAAAAATTGGAAATAAGAATAGTTGCTTTGAGTAATTTATAATATAAACGAACAGGTTTTTTATTGCATAATTAACTATAATCAAAACAGCAAGTAATAAGAATGGTCAAGAGAGTGTTTCTCTCATTTTAATGTGCATAGGAATTCCCAGGGGATCTTATTAAAATGCAGATGCTAATTGAATGGTTCTGCAAAGGACCCAAAATTCTGCATTTCTTACAGAAGATAAATAGCAACTATTTTAAAAATCTATACTCCAGTAAAATAGAAAATCCCAAAGACACCAACAAATTTCTAGGGGCATATGATCTGCCCAAACTGAATCAGGAGGATACACACAACTTAAACAGATAAATTTCAAGCAAGGAGATAGAAGATGCCATCAAAAGCTTACAAACCAAGAAGAGCCCAGGACCAGACAAGTTCTATAAGACCTACAAAGAAAAATTAATACCAATACTCCTCAAATTATTCCATAAAATAGAAAAGGAGGAAACCCTTCCAAACTCATTCTATGAGGCTGGTATCACCCTGATCACAAAACCAAAGACACATCAAAGAAAGAAGACTTCAGACCAATATCCCTGATCAACATTGATGCAAAAATTCTCAATAAAATTCTGGCAAATCATATACAGAAACATATTAAAAAGATAGTGCACCACAATCAAGTGGGTTTCATCCCAAGTATGCAAGGTTGGTTCAACATACAGAAATCAATAAATGTAATTCATCACATCAATAGACTTAAAGTCAAGAATCATATGATTATCTTTACAGATGCTGAGACAGCATTTGACAATACACAGCACCCTTTTGTGTTCAAAACACTAGAAAAACTAAAGATAGCATGAACATACCTCAACTTTGCAAAAGCTATCTATGCTAAACCCAAGGCCAACATCATCTTAAATGGACAAAAATTGGAAGCATTCCCTCTAAAAATGGGAAGAAGACAGGGATGCCCTCTTTCACCAGTGCTATTCAACATATTCTTTGAAACACTAGCCAGAGCAATTAGACTGACAAAAGAAATTAAAGGGATAAGAATAGGAAAAGAAGAACTCAAACTATCATTATTTGCCAATGACATGATTTTACACTTAGAGGATCCAAAAAATTCCACCAGGAAACTTCTAGAAGGAATAAATGAATTCAGCAAGGTATCAGGATATAAAATCAACACCCATAAATCAATTGCATTTCTATACATCAGTGGTAAACCCTCTGAATGGGAAATTAGGGAAACTATCCCATTCATAATAGCCTCAAAAAAATAAAATAAAATACTTGGGAATCAATTTAACAAAAGAGGTTTAAGACCTCTACAATGAAAATGACAAAACACTAAAGAAAAAAATTGAAGAAGACCTTAGAAGATGGAAAGATCTCCCATGCTCTTAGATAGGCAGAATCAATATTGTCAAAATGGCCATACTACCCAAAGCACTATACAGATTCAATGCAATTTCAATTAAAATCCCAACATCATTTATTATACAAATAGAAAAATCAATCATGAAATTCATTTGGAAAATTAAGAAACCCAGAACAGCCAAAACAATCCTTAACAAGAAGAGCAAAGCAGGAGGCATCACAATTCCAGGCTTTAAATTATATTACAAAGCTATAATAACAAAAACAGCATGGTATTGGCACGAAAATAAATATATAGATTAATGGTATAGAAGAGAAGACACAGAGACAAACCCACATAAATACAGTTGTCTCATACTAGACAAAGGTGCCAAAACATATGCTGGAGAAAAGATAGCCTCTTCAACAAGTGGTGCTGGGAAAACTGGAAATCATTATGCACCAAAATAAAACTAAACCCCTATCTCTCACCATGCACAAAACTCAACTCAAAGTGGATCAAGAACCTAGGAATTAAACCAGGGACCCTGTGCCTAATTGAGGAGAAAGTAGGCCCAAAACTTCATCCTGTAGTATGAGGCCCCGACTTCCTTACCAAGACTCCTAAAGCACAAGAAATAAAAGCAAGAATCAATAAATGGGATGGATTCAAACTAAAAAGCTTCTTCTCAGCAAAAGAAACAATCAATGAGGTGAACAGAGAGCTTACAGTCTGGGAGCAAATTTTTGCCACACGCACATCAGATAGAGCACTAATGTGCAGGGTATATAAAGAACTCAAAAAATTTAACACCAAAAAAACCCAAATAACTCAATCAATAAATGGCTAAGGAGTTGAACTGATACTTCTCAGAAGAAGCATACAATTGATCAGCAGACATATGAAAAAATGTTTAACATCTTTAGCAATTAGAGAAATGCAAATCAAAACTACTCTAAGATTTCATCTCACCCCATTCAGAATGTCAGTTATCCAAAATACAAGCAACAATAAGCACTGATGAGGATGCGGTGAAAAAGGCACACTCAAACATTGCTGGTGGGACTGCAAATTGGTACAACCAATCTGGAAAGCAGTATGGAGATTCCTTAAAAACCTTGGAATGGAACCACCATTTGACCCAGCTATCCCACTCCTCAGCCTATACCCTACAAACTTAAAAACAGCATACTATAGTGATGCAGCCACTTCAATGTTTAGAGCAGCACAATTCACAATTGCTAAACTGTGGAAGCAAACTAGATGCCCCTCAATAGATGAATGGATAAAGAAACTGTGATATATATATACCATGGAATATTACTTGGCAATAAAAGAGAATAAAATTATGGCATTTGCTGGTAAATGGATGGAATTGGAGAAGTTCATGCTAAGTGAAGTAAGCCAATCTCAAAAAACCAAAGGCCGAATGTTCTCTCTGATTAGTGGATGCTGATACATAAGGGGGATGGGGGTAGGGAGAATGAGAGAAATAGAGGAACTTTGGATGGGGCAGGAGGTAGGTGGGGGAAGAGAGGGGGAATAGGAGTAGCAAAATGGTGGAATGAGATGGACATCACTACCCTAGGTACACATATGAAGACACAAATAGTGTGACTCTATCTTGTTTGCAACCTGAGAGATAGAAAATTGTGCTACAAATATGTACTGACTTGAAATTCATTTTTCTGTTTTAAAAATAAATTTAAAAAAAAAAAGATTCTGAATTTCTAACAAGCACCCGGAGGATGCTGATTTATAGCTGGTGTGGAAGGGCTGAACTTGGAATAGCAAGGTTATAGGAAGTGTCTCTTCTCTGATCACAAGAATCACCTGGGACATTCCAGACCCTACCTTGGAGACTTTCATTCAGTAGGTCTGGAATTGAGCCCAGATATCTTTTAATTTTTAATAAGTATTATTGGTGAGTCTCACTATAAGAAAATTATAAGAAGCATTGTTGAAAGTAAGAGGGTAGGGGGAAGGTTCCAAGATGGCAGCCTAGATGGACTCCTCCATGTTAGTCTCTCCAGGACTGAAGCTGGAAGTAGTGGAAATACCATCTTCCAGCCAGCTTCTTGACATCATCCTACGGCTCATCATCCCCCACAGGAATTTCACTCGCGTGTGTGTACGCAGGGCCACCACACAGCTGCAATTGCCACAAATAGCGTGACTTCAGCGGAATGGCAGAACACAGCGCAACACAGCTC
>CM053405.1:39381140-39398410 GCA_028644305.1 Xerus rutilus | reverse complement strand
ACCTACATATTTCAGTTCTTACTTTTCATCATATCTAAGGCTACCCCAGCATCTCATTCTTCTGAGCTTTACTATAACAAACCACAATACACCTTCTCTCAGCTCTCTCACCTTTCACAAGGCTTATGTAACTGTCCCTCTGTGGCCACCATAAATAGTTTGAACTGTTAGGGGAGTTTCAATAGATAGAATATGGCAATTGACCATTTTCTTTATCACGGCTGAAGATGAAAAGGAATCACACTCACCAGAAGACAAGAATGTAGAATTGGAAAAGAGCATGGAAGATTCCCCAAAATAAGCCAAAAAAAAAAAAAAAAAATCTGCCACACTATCTACTACCATCACAAAGCCAGTTGTATGATTTTTCAGTCACTTTAGTTTATTCCACTAAGAAAAATAAATATGTAGTTTTTTCTCTTAATCACTTTTGTTTTATCTCATCAACTTAATAAAATCACATGGTTTTGTTCACAGGCATAATGTATTGATTTAGGAAAATATTATGTATTTGATTTTTGTTCATGATATAGATTCTCCTTTAACTACATTCCTGGGAGATTCATCTGCAGTAACCCATCTTTAAATAAATTAACTCAACTTGATAAAGCCCTGAGTCTAGAGATACACCACTAACACCAGGGCTTGAGGAAGCTGGCCTCGGGGATGGAAGAGAAGCTGGATCCCATTTGTTTAACTGTATGTTTAGGTTAACCAAAAGCCAGCTAATCAGAGGCACACAGTACTTATGTGAACTCTTTTCCATCAATAAAGTAGATTCCTGAAAACCAAAATAAAATAAAATAACCTTGCTTAACCAATTGTGTTGCTCTCATTAGCTCACTGTTCTTGATGTTTACTCATAAAAGCTGATTTTGATCACAGTAGTGGTCACTTAGGGAAAGGATCACTCTATTACAAACCTAATGACCAAAGAACATAGAAATGAAAACAATACTTCTACGTCAAGGCCAGGGTCAAAAGTGGAACACTGGAGTCTTATTGCTTTCCATGGCTTCTTTACCTAACCTCAGGAATTATACCAGTAAATTAATGGTGCAATCTGCTAGGTTAGGAGTTGAGAAAGGAAGAGACATAGCCCAATTATGTGACTTCTACTTGGGTTTAGAAAGAAAGAAAAGAAAATATAAATGGAATATACATATTATATACATATATAATATATTGTAATATATAAATTATAATATATATAATCTTTTTATGCACAATTTTTTTTCTTTTGCCCATGTTTTATCTCTTTCGCACTTTTTTTGATGACAGAATTTTTTCCTTCTATATTCACTATATGCCCAAAATGTTTTCTAACAGTTGATATGGTAAGGGAAGGAGGAAAGCAGGTGGGAGAAGGAAATGCAGCCTTGGAATTAAGCTCCAGGAAACAAAATCAGCTGCCCACAGATGACTCATGTAGGGAGTTTTGACTCCAGTGTACAGGTCTAGAGAGAGATGTGGGTTTGAATCCCACCCAGAAGCCATAGTTCAAGAAGCTGTCTCTTTCTTCCACTTCTCCTACCTCGTTCCTAACCTAATTGAGACCATACCCTCCCTTGGGACACTATTGAGATGTGAACTCATCGATGATGTAATCTTTAGCTGCCTCGTGTTTCCCTTGTTTCTCAGGACAATCCCAATATGGGATAGTAAGACCAGAACTGGAGATGCTCAGCCATTAAATGGAGAGACTGGTGGTTGAATGTTGAAACATGCTGGGCAGCTGCAGCTGGGAGCCTGCCCCAAGTGGAAGGAATGTCACACCATGCTCTCCAGGGAGTAGATGCTAACTGTTGCCCAGAAGCAGGGCAATTTGGCTTTTGTTCCTGTTGGTTTATTCATTGTCCAGAGGCAACTTACTGCAGTTTTATGAGTCCAGAAGGTCTGTTGGTTGAGGATAAAGTAGACTTTGAGTCCTAAAAATCTTCCTGATGTGTTTGTTTAGTTGTAATTCCCAAATAGCAGTGTCTTCCCTGAAAAGGAGATCACAGACTGCCCAAGCCCCTCAGGCCTCACTAATCCCTGTGCTTTGCCCCTTGCAACAACAGTGGTAGTAATAGCTCGAGTGTCTATCAGTATGCAGCACAGGAAGGAGGAGAGGGAGGGAGGGAGGGAGGGAGGAAGCTGCTTTCTCTCTATTGCCATTGACACCTCATCACCTCACATCTGGACTGAGAGACACACTGCTGGTGTGTTTGTGTGTGTGTGTGTGTGCGCGCGCGCGCGCGCATGCTGCGATCAAACCCACACATGCAAGTACTCTTCCACTGGGTTACGCCCTCAGCTCATTCTGGTAACCTCTTGTCTCAGAATATGCAACAGTCCACACATCAGCCTCAGCACCACCTCGATCACATTAATCCGCTGCTCAAGAACCTAAATTCCTGCCTGTTGAAGCAAACTTAGTTCACTGCTCAGGCCCCTACTCCCCTACCTTGCACTATGTCTATTATTCTCATGTCCACCTCGGTCACTCTCTACTACTCTATTCATAGGGTACGACTTTCATTACATCTCCTATTTGTGTCAACTCCACTCAGCATTGAAATCCCACCAGCCAACAACTTCATCCCACACCGAAGAACAGTTCGTCAAAACTTCTACACAAAGCTGGGCGCAGTGGCACATGTCTGTAATCCCAGCCCTTTGGGAGGCTGAGACTGGAGAATCACGAGTTCAAAGCCAGCCTCAGCAATGGCAAGGCACTAAGCAACTCAGTGAGACCCTGTCTCTACATAAAACACAAAATAGGGCTGGGGATGTGGCTCATGGTCAAGTACCCCTGAGTTCAATCCCCAGTACCAAAAAAAAAAAATCTCCTACATGAAGCCAGGCGCAATGGCACACGCCTGTAATCCAAGCAGCTTGGGAGGCTGAGGCAGGAAGATCACGAGTTCAAAGCCAGCCTCGCCAAAAGTGAGGTATTAAGCAACTCAGTGAGACTCTATCTCCAAATAAAATATAAAATAGGACTACGGATGTGGCTCAGTGGTCTAGTGCCTCTGAGTTCAATCTCCAGTGCCAAAAAAAAAAAAAAACCTCCTACATGATTTATGGTCTATGACTTTTTGTCTTTTGAGTAACAGAATCCCCCTTTTTAGCCAACCACATGGCTCCCAGTTAAAAACTACATTTTTAAATTTCTGGATGAGCATGTTACTTAAATTCTGCCACTGGAATGTTACCACTTCACATCCTAATTTTTTGTTTTGTTCTTTTTTTAAGTATCTAAAATTTCTTGGGAATTTCAATTTCTTCTAAATAATTGATACAAGTAGAGAGGCAATCAATTAGGATATAAGAACACTTTTTAAAAAATCACAAATCAGTTTGACCTAATCGGTATTTATAAAACACTAAACCAAATAAACAGATAAATACACATTCAATTTGGGTGTTTTGAAACATTCACCAAGACAGACCAATTATAGTTTGGCTATAAAACAAATCTTTTTTTTTTTTTTTTTTGGTACTGGAGATTGAACTCAGGGGTACTCGACCACTGAGCCACACCCTCAGCCCTATTTTTTGTGTTTTATGTAGAGACAGGGTCTCACTGAGTTGCTTAGTGCCTCGCCATTGCTGAGGCTGGCTTTGAACTCGCAATTCTCCTGTCTCAGCCTCCCTAAGTGCTGGGATTACAGGCTTGAGCCACCGCACCTGGCTTAAAACAAATCTGATAAATTAAAAAGATTCACATTATATAGAGTAGATAGTCTAATGGTAAGAGAATTAAATGAAAATTTAAGAAAAATAAGGTACCTGGAAAAGCTGCCAAGTATTTGGAAGTTAAATAACACATTTGCAAATAACCCATGAATAAATCAAAAGAGAGATTCAAAATTATGTTGAACTGAATAAAAATAAATGCAACATTAAAATTTGTAGTTACACTGATGCTTAGAGGGCAATGTATGAGTTCAGACACATATATTGGAAAAGGAGAAAAGTCTTCAATCTATGACCCAAATTATCACCCAAAAAACTAGAAAAGGAAGATCAAATTAGGGTTAAGTGAAAAGACTTAACAAAAAAAAGGAATAAAAATAAATCCATCATACAACAAGCAAGCAATAGGAAAAAAAAACAATAAAACAAAAAGCTGGATCTTTCAAAATGTGAGTACATTTTATCAACTTCTTGCTACAATTATAAAAAATTTTTTTGAAGGGTTGGAAAACTAGCACTATCAGGAATGAGAGCAGGAACATAACTACAGATTCAGAACAGGAATACAGATACTAAAAAGAGACATATAAAGGGGTGTTATGAACATTTTTTTGATAATGAAGACAACAATTTGGATGAAGTGAACAAATTCCTCAAAAGAAAGAAATTATCAAATCATGAGATAGACCAAAATGGCAGCAGAGTAAGCCCCTCCCCATGGAAACATGGAACAGATATTCATGTACAAAACCACCTTGACAAGAGCTAAAAGAACCAGAAGAGAGATCATAGCACCTAGTTTTAGCATAATAATAATAAGAAGAAAAAAACAGGAAGGAAAACATTGCTTGAATCACCCCGCCCCCAACTTCAAGCAGCTCAACATGAAAAGAGATGCCTTCCGCTTGTGGGAAAGGGAAGGAATTAAGTTTAAGATCAAGCCTTACAATCTAGTACCAGGTAGACAAATGTACTGCCAGACAGAGTCCTTGGGCCTCAACCTCAAGGCCAGTGCCCAGCAAAAGATCTTCTGGACCTTCTTCTTTTTTTTTTTTTTTTTTTTAATTTTTTCTAGTTGTAGATGGACACAATGTCTTTATTTTATTGCTTTTGTATGTGGTGCTGAGGATCGAACCCAGGGCCTCATGCATGCGAGGCAAGCGCTCTACCGCTGAGCTACAATCCCAGCCCCCTTCTGGACCTTCTTTAGCCTGGTGGCCAATGACTGGTTCCACTATCTCTACTCCAACCTTAGGAAGCAGTGTTCAGAGAAAGACTCCATGCACGGAGCAGGATACTGACATAAGCACAGTACTTTGTCTTGAGACTCAGCACCGGACCATTGATACCCAACACCAGGGGATTTCAACAGTCCCTATCCTCCAGCTAGTGACTATGAATGAAGCTTCTAGACCTGCCCCAGTGCCAAGCAGGTATCTGCAGCCCCACTGAGACAGACATGCTTCAGCCAACCTCACCTGCAGGTGGCTACAGCAGGCTCAGTCCACGAGCACACCAATGTGGCAGGAGGGCCATAGCAGCATGGGCCTTGGTCCTGGCCCCATGCTTCATTGGTCTTGGTGGACTGTAGGCTGCAGATGCAGCCCAGTGTTGTGGCATTAGTGGCTATAGGATTGGCTAGCACATCACTTTTTCAACTCTAGGAAGCACAACAATGACAGTCATTATCCACTTGAAGGAAGAAGTCCTATGCTGTCTATGTACAAAATAATCACATAGGCAGGTAGGGACTGTATTTCCACAGTGAGGTCCAGTGCCAAGCAGAATCCCATGGCATTTGACTGTAAGTTGGTGACTGGATGACAAATGGGGGCATTCCCCAGTCCCAGGTGGAAGCTTTCAAGAATGACTACTCATTTTAGGAACTCCCCGTCTTTCCTGAACAACACACCAGTTGTGGATTTGGAACAAACTTGGGAGTACTATATGAACAATTATTTCACAAAGTGCCAGGGTTTTTCAATGGAGGAAAATAATACTTTCAATAAATTATGTGAAAACAACTTAATTCAAAATGTATCATAGATCTAAAATATTTTTAGAGGAAAACATAGAAAGAAAATTTTTGACACTTTGGTTATGCAAAACCTTATTAGATCACATAAAGCATGAATCAAAATATAAAAATAATTCTCAATAGTAAGATAACCTAATTTATGGGCAAAATATTTTTTAATATTTCACAAAAAAATGTACATATAGCCAATAAGTACATAAAATGGGCTCAATATTATTAATCATCATAAGGAAGCAAATGAAAGCTGAAATAGGTATCACTATCCAATAACTAGAATAGCTAGTTAAATAGTGGTAACAACTAGACTGTGGAGCAACTGGAATTCTCAAACACTGCTGACAAGACTGTAAAGTATCACATACGCTTTCAAAAATAGTTCAGCAGCCTCATAAGTTCAAAACACACCTGCCATATAACTTAGTTCCTATTGTGCTGCTATAACAAAATACTGCACACTGTATAGTTTATAAAGAAAAAGTCTCACAATTCTAGAGAATGGGAAGTCCAAGACTAAAGTGCCTGTGTCTGGTTTCCAGAGAGGTCCTATATGCTGCATCCTCTCATGGCGGAAGGCATGAAAGCAAAAGGGTCTCCACATGGCAGAAAAGAGCAAACCCATTCCTATAAGCCTTTGACAGCCACACTAATCCGTTCATGAAAGCACCTAAGCACCTCCATTACTCTCTCCCTCACAATGCTGTTGCATTAGGAGTTAAGTTTCTGACACATGAATTCTGAGTTGTACATTCAGACCACAGGACTGTATTTTCCAGCAACTCCGCTCCTAGTTCTTTACTCAAAAGAAAGCATACATCCACAAAAACACCTATACATAATAATTCGTAGCCATTGAACTATTATTAGCTGTACTCATAAAAGCCCCAAACTTGTGGAAACAACCCAATGTCCATCAAGGGAAGGATATACAAATAAATTGTGGTATATTTATAACATGGAATTTATAACTTGGAATATCACACAGAAACACAAAGGAATGAATTATCACTGCACACAAAAGAATAAATGAACTTTAAAACACTAAGCAAAAGAAATAAGATGCAAAAGAGTCTGGCCCAGGGTGCATGCAGAGCCGGCACTGGTGTAAAGCTGGGTGTGAACATCTGCTTACATTTGCAACTTTGGCACCTCTTTGGATATCACTCAAGTCCCAGCCTGGAAGTACTTGCTATATAATTCCATTCATGTCAAATTCCAGGGCAGAAGAAACTAACTGTAGTGACAGAAAACAGATCGGTGGCTGCCTGAGCCAAGAGTGGATGAGTAGATGGTATTTTCTGCACAAGGCTGCAGGGGATTTTTGAGGGTGATAGAAATGCTCAGTATCTTGATTTGCATGGTGGTTACATGGGTCAAAGATCACTTTACTATATACTCACAATGGGTGAGGAATAAGTTAGAACTCAATAATGCTGATTTTATAAAAAGACATTGCTCATGTTCCACTTCCTCTCTTTTGCCTTGCTTGGAGCTGGCATGTAAGCAAGGTAAGGATCAGCCAGCTGCAACCATAACAGAGCAAGAAAAAGACACCTACATCCCAGGAGCTCCACAGCCCCTAAGCACTGGACAACTCATACCTGAGTGAAACATGTTCCTATCTTGTTTGATTCACTGTACTTTTAAATAACTACATAAAACATCTTAGCCTTAACCTCAAATAACACAATTACACATATCTGAGTAGCTTTATCACTTACTTTCATGTGATTTTACCTTATCTATCCCAAATAGACTGTTAATTTTTTGCAAGGCAGGCCTGGAGAAAAATGAGCCTCATTCCCCAAAACACTAGGTAGAGTCTCAGAGATTACAGCCATTCACCGTGTTTCTCTGTCACCCAGAATGCTTCATCTAGTGGAAGCCTGCAGTGGTGGCCCATGCATTTTGGCAGCTGATTAGTGCCTTCTCTGTCCCAGGAATACCCAACAATTAAGCAGACCTACTGGACCTATTCACAATCTCCTTAAAAAAAAAAAAGACAAATTCTCCAGGAAAGTAATTAATATTATTAAGCAGATAATGGAATCCATATGACAACAAAATGACCAATAAGTTCAAAGAAAAAATTTAATTTTTAGGTTATCAAAACTCTGACTTACCTCCCAACACAAACACATCAATAAAGCCTTCAACTTTTAATCCATTTTGTTGCATTGCATAAACGATACACTCCTATGACAGTCTAGAACACAGTGCAGTGCACTAACCTAGTAGGACCTAAATTCACTTGTTCTTTGGGAGTTGAAAGAAATGAAGGATAATAGAAATTTTTCTAAATGGCTAGAAGGAAGTAGTAATACACACTCTTTTAAAAAATTATAATGAAATGAAAGGAGTAGAGGGTGCAAGTTAGGATCAAAAACTCATGAATAGCTCTTTTTGTTCACAGAGCACCTACCTGCTATATGCAGGGCCTCATTCAGAATTCCAAATAAACAAAACTAGCTATTCTGAAACCACTCTTTGAATAATAAATAGCACTATGCTCAATTTTAATAGAAGAAACTGAAGCGTACTACCTTTCAATTCTCAAGAAAATGCCAAGCTGTCTCTAGTCTTATTTCATCATTTTATCTCTGAGAACTTAGAAAAACAACAGTAACAACAAAATCCACCCACATTGCATTAAATCATAGGTATTGAGAAAGACCTCTGCTTTCTTAGAGACATTCTAAGTGTGCTCACAGGAGTCATTCCTACAACACAGTCCATCTATTGAGAAGATGAAAACACAAGATAGTGAACCACTCCCCTGCCAGCTTTAGGAAACAGTAGGAAAACGCAGGCTCACACTCTCGAGCACAATAAATACAAACCTCTCCACCTTCTTCCTGGATTTTCTAATCAAATTGGCTCCTTAAGGCATTGACAAGGCACAAAACTCCCAGCAAAGAGATGTCTTCAGGGTTACAGATCAAAAATGCCTCTGAAGTGCTACAGCTGAGCTCCTAATTGTTAGCATGGTTCCTTACCCTTGCCTTCCCAGGCCCCTTTGGGACAGAATATAGCCTCTTCCCTGAGCAGGAGCAACTGAAGAGGGAGCCTGTGCCCGCCCAGACCTCTCGAGCCTGCAGCCCATCCATCCCTTCCTGTGTCACCCCTTTCCCCAACTCCAAGGGAAAAGAAATTGCTCACCTCATCCTCCAAGCCCAGGACTAGATTGATTGAGCCATCCTCAAAGACTGTGCCCCGCTCTCCTGCACACACTCTCTCTCTCTCTCTTTCCATGTCTACCACTCCTTCCCTTCCGACTATTCTGCTCAAGATTATGGAGCCTTCAGACTTGAAAGCAAACTTAAGCCTGAAACCTAAATTTTCCAATACAACTTTTGTAAAATGAGATTACTTGGTGCTTATTAAATATTAATAAAGTGGTATCTCATTTCCCATTCAGCTATTGTTTCCTATTCTGTGTTCCCTCGGTAAGGATCTCCCAAAGAAGAAAGGATGGTTATTAGGATTCCCAAACCCCGTCCTAAACACATGAGGGGCAGGACTAACTTCCTCTATGCTGCATTTGCCAAACTATGATTACAACCAATTATGTTATCTTTTTTTTATTTTTTATTTTTGATTCTGGGGATTGAACCCAGGTGTGCTTAACCACTTAGCCATAATTTCAGTCTTTTTTAAAATTTTATTTATTTATTTATTCTACTTAGGTATACATGACAGCAGAATGCATTTTGATTCATTGTACACAGATGGAGCACAACTTTTCATTTCTCTGGTTGTACATGACGTAGAGTCACACCATATGTGCAGTCATACATGAAGCTAGGGCATTGATGTCCATTTCATTCCACCATCTTTCTTGTCCCCATGTCTCCTCCCCTCCTTTCCCTCCCTTTTGACCAAATTTCCTCCATTCTTCCCATGCCCCCTCCTATGTTATGAATCAGCATCTACTTATCAGAGAAAACATTTGGCCTTTGATTTTGAGGGATTGGCTTACTTTGTTTAGCATATTCTCCAACGCCATCCATAATGCTAAGATTCCATTGTGTATATATACCACAGTTTCTTTATCCATTCATCTACTGAAGGGCATCTAGGTTGGTTCCACAGTTTAGCTATTGTGAATTGAGCTGCTATAAACATTGAAGTGGCTGCATCACTGTTGTATGCTGCTTTTAAATCCTTTGGGTATAAACTGAGAAGTGGGATAGCTGGGTCAAATGATGGCTCCATTCCAAGTTTTCTAAGGAATCTATGAATCTATGTGCCTTTTCCTCCACATCCTCACCAACACTGCTGTTGTTTGTATTCTTGATAACTGACATTTTGACTGGCATGAGATGAAATCTTAGAGTAGTTTTGATTTGCATTTCTCTAATTGCTAGAGACGTTGAACATTTTTTCATATATTTGTTGATCGATTGTATATCTTCTTCTGAGAAGTGTCTGTTCAGTTTTTTAAATATTTTTTATTTAGAGGCAGGTCTCACTGACTTGCTTAGGGCCTTGCCAAATTGCTGAGGCTGTCTTTGAACTAGCAACCCTCCTGCCTCAGCTTCCCAAACCTCTGGGATTACAGGCATGTACCATAGCACCCTGCTCATGTTATCTTTATTTACACAATACCTATCATTCTCATTTTCTCCTCTATATGCTATCTTATTTGAGTTGCCTACAATCCTGTAAGTTTGGTACAACAGAGATCATCAAGTCTATAATAACAAAACTAAGACTAAGATATATTAATTGGTTCACAAAATGAGTTCATAGAGGGCCAGGACCCAAAGCTGAGACCTGTAACTTAAATGTCAGGATATTTCCTTCCATGCATGATCATAGCCTCCCAGTGTCACTTGCTTTTAAGAAAGAAATGGAACCATGTTCAGGAAACATGTAGAAAGGGCATTTTGTGAATATCTGAATATATGAGAAGTAAGCAAGCATCATGGTTTAGATGTGGTGTCCCTCAAAGCTTATGTGTGAGATAATTCAAGGTTTGGAAGAGAAATGATTGGGTCATAGCCTTAACCTAATCAGTGAATTAATCCTTGATAGGATTAACTGAGTTGTGGCTCAGTTGTGGTAGGGTGTAGCTGGAGGAGGTGAAAATTGGGGGCGTGGCTTTGGGTATATATTTGTATCTGACAAATAGAGACCTCTCTGCTTTCTGATCATCATGTGAACTGTTTCCTTCTGCCACATTCTTCTGCCCTGATGTCCTACCTCATCTCAAGCCCAGAGGAATGGAGACCTCTGAAACCATGGATTGAGACCTCTGAAACCATGACCAATTGTGCCCCCTAAATAAACCTTTCCTCCTCTACAGTTGTTCTGGTTGGGTCTTTTAGTCACAGCAGTGAAAAAGCTGACTAAAACAGCAAGTAAATGTTTGTGCGTACCCCTATGTTAAAAAAGGACCAGAGAGAGAGATTATCTGATAGCACACGATTTTAATGAGTCTTTTTATTATTTTTCCTGTTTACATTAATAATTAAACTTATTCATTCCCCTGCTTTTTGGGAATATGCATAATTGCAAGATTCCTCATAATCTCTTTTTAATGACTGTTTTAATTTCACACAGGAAACCAGATTCCCCTGCCTACAGGAAGTAATTGTATATGCTACCATATTTGGTTAGTGTTGATTTCACATCCTTCTTTGCTTTTATAGGATAAACAACATACTTTTAAAATGAAGAGGTTTTGTTACTATCAGTATAGAAGTTATCAGCTGATATTTTTCTGCTTTAGTATTTCTTACATGCTAAATATTATTTTTAAACTAGAATTGCACAATTGACACTAGAGTATGTCCAGAATTGATTTAAAAAATATATAAGATAAAATAGAAATCACCAGATATCTCCACAGGGCAAAGAGATAAGTAGTCAGCCTGGATAGTTGATATAGAAACCTGACTAAAAATTTCAGGACAAAAGCAAACTATTGTGATAAAAATAATTCTGACTCAAAATAATTAAACTATTGTGATTATTAATAGCAATAGTCTGGCCAAAGCCCTTGCTAACTGGCAAGAGCACAAGTCAAAGCCCAGGCCCACCTTCAGGGACCTCCATGGGAGCCTAGCCAAGGACAGGCATAAGTCTGCTACCCTCTGATCCACTGACCCATGAGGAAACCCAGACCCAGGTGCAGGACTGCCTCCAACGACTCCTGCAGGATCTCAGCCATATGTGAAGCCAAGGACCACCTCCAGTTCTGCACCAGAGCTCCTGCTGACCAGCAGGAGCACAGGCCAAGGCTCAGGACCACTCCCAGGGACCTCTGTGGGAGCTTAGCCAATGTCAGGCCCAAGACTGCTACCCACCAATCCACTGACTCACAGGGGAACCCAGAGCCAGAGCCCCTGCTGATCTGCGGGAGCCCACACCCAGTCCCAGGCACACCATTTGGGACCCCTGAGGGAGCCCAGGCCAAGATCAGGCCTAGGACCACCCTCACAGACCTGTGTGAAAGCCCAGACCCAGGATTGCCCCTGTACAGAATGGAGATCCACGCTGTTGTCATCCCCATAACTCTTCCCATATAGCAGCCTCTACCTTGGGACAACACACAGGGCCTGGAGGCAGCTCAGCATGCTACAGTGTTGCATCTCCAATCAATCAGCCCAAAGCCATTGTAAGTTCCACCCTTTAGCCCCATCTCTGAAAGTGTTTGCATCCATCTTGGGCCACCCCCAAGGCCATCTTGAGTTACCTCCACTACTTCTGCCACCGTCTTTAGTGGCAGTAGTGTCCATCTGGGGACACCTGCTGGGGACTGGATGTGAATTCCAAAGTGAGATACAGGTAATCTGCAGGGCCACTACAAGATTATAGGATAAAAACAGTAATACCTCAGATGGGCATTGCAAGAAAGGAAGACACATAATCAACATGAAAAAACAAGGGAAGAAAGTCTCCCAAACAAACAAAGATACTACAATAATAGAATTCATTGGCAGCAAAGTTGACAAAATGTCAGAGAAAGAATTCAGAATGTACATAATTAAAATGATCTGCAAATTAAAGGACTTAAGTGAGCAAATACAGGCAAAAATTGATCACCTCAACAAAGAACTAAGAAAGCAAATAAAGGCAACCATCGATCATTCCAACAAAGAGATAAGGGAGCAAATACAGGTAGCAAAAGATTACTTTAAGAAAGAACTAGGGGGGCTGGGATAATGGCGCAGTGGTAGCGTGCTCGCCTAACACGCATAAGGCACTGGGTTCGATCCTCAGCACCACATAAAAAATAAAATAAAGATATTCTGTCACCTACAACTAAAAAAAATAAACATTAAAAAAAGAAAGAACTAGGGCTGGGGTTGTGGCTCAGCGGTGAGTGCTTACTTCGCATGTGTAAGACACTGGGTTTGATTCTCAGCACCACATAAAATAAACAAAGGTACTGTGTTCATCTACAACTAAAAAGTTATATATATAAAAAAGAAAGAGATAAAGATTTGAAAAAAAACTAATTAGAAATTCTTGAAATGAAGGAAAAAAATAAACCAAATAAAAAACTTGATAGAAAGCATCACCAGCAGACTAGATTACTTGGAAGACAGAATCTCAGAAAATGAAGACAAAATACACAATCTTGAAAATAAAGTTAACCACTCAGTGAAGATGGTAAGAAACCATGAACAGAACATACAAGAATTATAGGATACTATCAAAAGACCAAATCTAAGACTATATATATATAAAGTTATATATATATAAAAGAAAGAGATAGAGATTGTGAAAAAAACTAATTAGAAATTCTTGAAATGAAGAAAACAAAAAACCAAATAAAAAACTTGATAGAAAGCATCACCAGCAGACTAGATCACTTGGAAGACAGAATCTCAAATAATGAAGACAAAATACACAATCTTGAAAATAAAGTTGACCACTCAGTGAAGATGGTAAGAAACCATGAACAGAACATACAAGAATTATAGGATACCATCAAAAGACCAAATCTAAGATTTATCAAGATAGAAGAAGGCACAGAGTTTCAAACCAAAGGAAGGCACAATCTCTTCAATGAAATAATATCAGAAATTTTCCCAAACATGAAAAATGAATTGGAAAAACAAATACAAGAGGGTTACAGGACACCAAATGTAAAAAATTACAACAGATCTACACCAAGGCACATATAATGAAAATGCTCAGCATACAGAATAAGGACAGAATTTTAAAGGCCACAAGAAAGAGTAATCAGATTACATATAAGGGGAGACCAATTCATATCTCAGCAGATTTTTCAACCCTAAAAGCCAGATCATGGAACAACATATACCAAGCTCTGAAAGAAAATGGATGTCCCCTAAGAATCTTATATCCAAAAAAATTAAGCTTCAGATTTGATGATGAAATAAAAACCTTCCATGATAAACAAAAGCTAAAATAATTTACAGCAAGAAAGCCTGCACTACACAGCATTCTTGTCAAAATATTCCATGAAGAGGAAATGATAACCAACAATGAAAATCTACAAAGAGAGAAACTACACTAAAGGAAAGACTAATCAAAAGAGAAACCAAGTCTAGGCAAAAACAAAAAATAAACCAAAATGACTGGGATTACAAGTCATATTTCAATAATAACCCTAAATATGAATGGCTTAAACTCATCAATTAAAAGACATAGACTGAAAGACTGAATAAAAAAAGACCCAACAATATGCTATCTTCAAAAGACTCATGTCACAGGAAAAGACATCCACAGACTAAAAGTGAAAGGATGGGAAAAAACATATAACTCACATGGACCACATAAACAAGCAGGAGTTTTCATCCTCATATCAGATAATGTGGACTTCAAACCAAAGTTAGTGAAAAGGGATAAAGAAGGACATTTCTTTATGGCTTAATGGAACCATACATCAAGAACACATAACAATCATAAATATCTATGCCCCAAACATTGGAGTATCCATGTATATCAAACAAATCCTTCCCAATTTTGAGAATCAAATAGACCACAAGACAATAATACTGGGTGATGTTAACACACCTTCCTCATTATTAGACAGATCTTCCAAACAAAAACTAAACAAAGAAACCATAGAACTCAAAAATACAATCAATAATTTAGAATTAACAGACATATACAGAATATTTCATCCATCAACAAGTGAATACAATTTTTTTCTCAGCAGCACATGGATCCTTCTCCAAAATAGACCATATGTTATGCCACAAAGCAACTCTTAGGAAACACAAAAAAAATAGAGATACTACCTTGCATTCTATCAGACCATAATGGAATAAAATTAGAAATCAATGAAAAAATAAAAAATAGAAGCTACTCTATCACCTGGAGACTAAAAAATACACTATTGAATGATGCATGGATAACAGAAGACATCAAGGAGGAAATAAAAAAAATTCTTAGAAGTAAATGAGAACTCTAATACAACATATCAAAATCTCTGGGACACTATGAAGGCAGCTAGGAGAAAAGTTCATTGTATTGAGCTCATTCATAAAAGAAGAAAAAGTCAACAAATAAACAACCTGATATTACATATCAAAGCTCTAGAAAAAGAAGAATAAATCAACCCTCTACGAAGTAGAAAACAGGAAATAATTAAAATCAGGGCTGAAATCAATGAAATTGAAACAAAAGAAACAATTCAAAAAATTGACAAAACAAAAAGCTGGTTCTTTGAAAAAATAAGTAAAATTGACAAACTCTTAGCCACCCTAATTAAAAGAAGGAGACAAAAAACCCAAATTACTAAAATTCATGATGAAAAAGGAAATATCATGACAGACACTACTGAAATACAGAGGAAACATCAATTTTGTCCTAAATGGACAAAAATTGGAAGACAAAATTGAAAACAGGAACAAGACAGGGATGCCCTCTTTCACCACTGCTATTCAACACTAGCCAGAGGAATTAGACAGATGAAAGAAATTAAAGGGTTACAAATAGGAAAAAAAGAATTCAAACTATCATTATTTGCTGATGACATGATTCTATACTTAGAGGATCCAAAAAATTCCACCAGGAAAGCTCTAGAATGAATAAATGAATTCAGCAAAGCAGCAGGATATAAAACCAACACCCTAAATCAATTGCATTTCTATACATCAGTCATAAATCCCCTGAAAGCGGAATTAGGAAAATTACCCTATTCACAATAGCCTCAAAAAAATAAAATAAAATACTTGAGAATCAATTTAACAAAAGAGGTGAAAGACCTCTACAATGAAAATGACAAAACACTAAAGAAAGAAATTGAAGAAGACCTTAGAATATAAAAAGATCTCCCATGCTTTTAGATAGACAGAATCAATATCATCAAAATGGCCATACTACCCAAAGCACTATATAGATTCAATGCAATTCGAATTAAAATACCAACATCATTCCTTATAGAAATAGAAAAGGCAATCATGAAATTCATTTGGAAGAATAAGAGACCCAGAGTAGTCAAAGCAATCCTTAGCAAGAAAGGTGAAGCATGAGGCATCACAATACCAGACCTTAAATTATACTACAAAGCTATAGTAATAAAAACAGCATGGTACCAGCACCAAAATAGACATGTAGACCAATGGTACAGAAGAGAAGATACAGAGACAAACCCACATAAATACAGTTATCTCATATTAGACAAAGGTGCCAAAAACATACATTGGAGAAAAGATAGCCTCTTCAACAAGTATTCCTGGGAATACTGGAAATCCATATGCAGCAAAATGAAACTAAACCCCTATCTCTCACCATGCACAAAACTCAATTCAAAGCAGATCAAGGACCTAGAAATTAGACCAGAGACCCTGCACCTAATTGAGGAGAAAGTAGGCCCAAAACTTCATCATGTTATATGAGGCCCTGACTTCCTTACCAAGACTCCTAAAGCACAAGAAATAAAAGCAAGAATCAATAAATGGGATGGATTCAAACTAAAAAGCTTCTTCTCAGCAAAAGAAACAATCAATGAGGTGAACAGAGAGCTTACAGTCTGGGAGCAAATTTTTGCCACACGTACATCAGATAGAGCACTAATCTCCAGAATATATAAAGAACTCAAAAAACTTAACACCAAAAAAACAAACAACCCAATCAATAAATGGGGTAAGGAGCTGAACTAACACTTCTCAGAAGAAATTTTTTCTTCAAAAAAATGAAGAAATTTCCAGCATCTCTAGCAATCAGAGAAATGCAAATCAAAATTACTCTAAAATTTCATCTCACGCTAGCCAGAATACCAGCTATCAAGAATACAAGCAACAATAACTGTTGGCAAGGATGTGGGGGAAAAGGTATGCTCATACATTGCTAATGGGACTGCAAATTGATACAACCAAGCTGGAAAGCGGTATGTAGATTCCTTAGAATACTTAGAATAGAACCATCATTTGACCCAGCTATCTCATTCCTCAGTTTATACCTAAAGGATGTAAAAACAGCATACTACAGTGACGCAACCACTGCAGTGTTTATAGCAGCTCAATTCACAATAGCTAAACTATGGAACCAACCTAGATGCCCTTCAACAGATGAATGGATAAAGAAACTGTGGTATATATACACAATGGAATATTACTCAGCAATAAAA
>CM053405.1:39361994-39380640 GCA_028644305.1 Xerus rutilus | reverse complement strand
TTAAAAAACACATCTTCTCTTTCACATCCCAGCTTATACCTCCTGAGGGAATCTGGTCTCTCCATTGCACAGGCAGGGAATGACAGTCGTGACATCTGTGCCCTTAACTGATGGACACTCATTCTAAGTTTTTCAGAATGACTCACTATTACCCCATGGGTATCTACCCCATGATCAGTAGATATTCAGGACCTGTAATCATAAGGGTGAGATTAAAAACATACATGGAGGAATCATCCAGTCCTCTAATATTTGAAAACAAAACAATTCCCTGTCTTGCTTGGAAGGAGACCGTGAAGAATTGTTTCTAATTGTCTCATCACCAGGGACATAGTTTAGGAGTCACTTACTAGCTACTTTTCCCTAGACGCGCAGCCTAATGGCTCTCAATTTTTCCCCTCATCTGCAAAATGACAATAATAATTCCTTTCTCCTGGGGTGGTGATAGGGACTAAATTAGATATTATATGGAAAAGCACCTAGTAGTCTGTCAGTCACAGCATCTTGACCAGTGAATTTAACTTCCCCTTCCCTTAGGAGAAGAACAGATGCTTTATGCAGCCTTCTGCATACAGAAAATTATTGACATCTTCTCAGTTCATTAGTAGCCTTACAAGCTTTCCAGATTGCCTACTTATTTCAGTTAAAATGTAGTCCACATGCTTTCTTTTAATGTTCCCTGAAAACTAACAGAACAGAGAATTACTATGTACCATGTGTGGGCACATCATATGGAAGTAGGGGTAAGGGTCTAATCCTTGTGCCATTTTTAGCATCAAGGGACCAGTGAGCTAGACCACAGGAGGAAATTGGCTTCTAATTTTTAAAAGTGCTACTTGTCCTTTATTTCTAAACCAAACTGGATCCCAATCTCATTTCCAGAAAATCTTACACGGAAAGACCTCAATAATAATAGCCAATGCCCAAGTTGTGATCTAGCCTTCATATGGTTTGACTCTGATTTTAACTCTTTCAATAACCCAAAGGTAGGTACTATTGTTTTTCTCCATTTTACTAATGAAAAAGTCAAAGCACAGCAAAGTAGATCTGTCCCAGGTCACAGAGCTCACATGGCAGACCCAGAATTGGCAAAATTCCTGTGCTTAGTCAGCAAGTTAGACTGTCAGCCTGAGGCAGAGAGAGAAGGAGGTCAGTGCTTGAAGTCAGAAGGAAACACTTCCCTTGCCCCTCTTCTCAAACAGCCTTTAATGTAAGGATCTCTCTTATTTTTTCCCATATTTTTATTGGTGCATTATCATTTAACATAATGGTGAGATTCATTGTTACATATTTGTGTGTGTGCACAATAAACAATGTATTTTGGTCAATATCATTTCCCAGTATTTCCCCTTTCCCTTCCCTCCTCCCTTTTACATTTTCACAAGATCCCCACCACCATGTAAGGCTCTTCCAATTCTACCTCTACCCAGTTCCCTAATCTATGTGCTCTGTTCTCCTTGAATCCTTGATCCCTTAGCTATTTTGAGGGCTTTGTTTTTACATATTTGACAGATCTCTATTTCCTAGCTTTTCTCTTCACTTCTGTCTTTCCAACTCTTGCCTTTCCCAACTCATTCTCCTTCTAAGCTTTTATCCCTTTGATTTAATAGGTCTGTTAACTCCTGCCAGCTAAATCCCTGGCTTCTGATCTTCCTGTCTCTGCAGTTCCTCTCCCTAAAAAAGCCTTCCTCCTCCTCTGCGTCACTCAAAGTCTGGGAGCCTTTCCAGATACTGCTGGATCTCATTCTGCATGGACCTTTCCTCTCCTGATCACTTCCAAGAGGTGTTGCCCTCTGGATTTCTATTGTCAGCATCCCTTGTGACACACCTTCTGCAAACATTCATTAAGTGCCTTCTCTATTGTGGAGTGCCCCTCTCACCTGACACAGTGCTGTACAGACAATAAAAGCCTGATAAACTGTGGCTAAATATTACCCATATCAATAGGATGTTCTAATCCAGGACGCCAGCTGTATCCATTCTGTTTCCCCTAATTTTATTAAAGGTCCATTATAAAATTTGTGTTTATGAAACCCATATTTGCCCGTGATCATTCCTGTTGCCGGCAAATCAATACAACTCCACTGTGTGTGCAAGTGGGGAAGGGAGCTCTTCCTCACTGGACATAAGGAAGAAAACACTCAATAACAGGAGAACAGGATGGAAAAGAAGGAGGAGAAGGAAGATGAGGAGAAGGAGGAGGAAGAAGCAAGAGAGATGCATCAAAGTTTACGGTAAAAGTTGCAAAGTTGAATTTGGGGCAATCTTAAAACAAAGGACCTACGCCAAAACCTATTCAAAACTACAAGAGGTACAACTAGAGAATTGATATGTTATCCTCTATCTATGTACAATGAATCAAATTGCACTCTGTTATCATGTAAGCCTAAATAGAACAAATAAATTTTTAAAAAAACTACAAGAGGTAAAAAGAAATTCTGGGGATATACTGAAAACGTATTGCAATAAGTTTAATAATATTTAAATTTCTGCTGCATGTCGTGACAGTCAATCACCCACCTTTTTCATTTGTTTTTATTTTCTGATTCACAAATACATATTTGTGCAGATCTGGAATTTGTATCGTTTTTTGTTTATTTTTGCTAATCATATTTAACTAGGAGGAGTTTTCAATTTTTATTAAAAGTAAGTCAAAACAATTAAATGTGAAGTCCATTGCTGCTTTCCAAATTCACCAGACCATTGCTAACTCACCAAAGGCAGGAAGCAATAATAATTCCTTCTCTTTATAGAATGACTTTTCTCCCCAGGAAACTTCAAAGCTCTTTGCTGACGCTTGGGCTCTGCAGCTGCCAGGAAAGAAATGTGGCTCCACTTACCTCAAAGGGGGTCAGAACACATGGGGACCAGCTAGACCCACAGCAAGCATGCCGGCCCCACACCCACTGCTGCCTCCACTCCATCAGAGACCACACCCAGGGCTCTGGGGTGGGGATGAGGGAATAGAAGCAGAGGCAGCAGTGCCAAGCCACTCACATCCCCCACCCACTCAGATCAGCATCATCAGATCAGGAGTAGCCAGATGCAATGTTGTGGCTCAGTAAACCAAATCAGCTGTCTGGATAACAAACAGACAAAATCATGCAGCTTTGCAGTACCAATTTGTCTTAGGCTGATCCTAGCAAAGTCCTGACAACACAGCCTTGCATAAACAGGGGAGAAAAAGCAAACTATGAACTCTAGTAACTTCTGGCCTGTGCACGCTCTCATGCTAAACCCTGTCTCTTTAGATACCATAGTGTAACTCTTAATTACTGAACACCTTATAGGTATGAAACATTTGTTTTATTATTGTGAATCCTCGCAGCCACCCTGAGAAGGAGGTATTGGTATCTGTATTTTATAAATGCTAGCACCAATGCTCAGAAAGATTTAATTTTTTTTTAAAAAATCAATGCTAGGTATCAAAGAAATGTTTCTAAGTTCTGCAACTGTTAAGGTTTCCCTGGGAGATAGAACTTCACAGCCGCTGAACTTGCTGCTGGCATGAAGGCCAGCTCTACCATATATACCAAAGTCAGTTTGCTTTCAACTCAGCTATCAGCAACACACCTTTATCCAGCTTTGTGGTTCCTTGATGGCATTCAGCTCTTCGGATATGAACAGATGGCAGGCAGAGCATCACTCAGACTGTTTCTGGTTTTAGTCCCTTTATTTCTGGTTTTTCCCTCAGCCAACAGTCAAAGAGAACAAGACATATTTGAACATATAAACCAGCCCATTACTGATAAGCCAGCAGTAATCAGCAACATGAATACACCCAAGCAAAACAAAGCCCAGGCTGGATTTGCCACCATTGAACAGATGAGGAGACTGAGATGCAGATTGACTCTTATCCCACAACATAGCCAGTTGCTGGGTTAGAAGTCAGACTTCGAGGGCTGAGGTTGTGGCTCAGTGGTAGAGCGCTTGCCCCGCATGTATGGGTTTAATTCTCAGCACCACATATACATAAATGAATAAAACAAAGATCCATTAACAACTGAAAAAAAAAAGAAGAAGTCAGGATTCAAACTTGAATCTATCTGCTCTCATCCCTCAAGCGTTTTGCTAATGACCCATATTTCAGCCTTGGCTATGGCTCCTAGGCAGCCATATGAGCCCAGGCACTGAGTCAGACCCCACACTCTCCAAAGTCTTGAACTGAAGCTTTAATGTTACCATTAGCCTGCAGAGTTACTGAATGCCATATTTATTCACTCAAATGGCAACAGAAGTTGTTTTTGCAATAATGTGGTCATTTGGGCAGGAAAAGGGGAAAATTATCTAAGAAGAGCTTACACCTTACAGATTCCTCACTTCAATGGGATGCTGATCATCAGCACCACCTGAGCATCATCCTGGTCAGGGGTAAAGTGGCTCAGAGGTATCCTTTCACTATGCTGCTTCATATTAGTTGTGATGCTGAATATATTCTATTAAAAGAAATGATCCAGAGCCAGGTACGGTGGTGCACACCTGTAATCCCAGCACTTTGGGAGACCAAGACTGGAGAATTGCGAGTTCAAAGCCAGCCTCAGCAATGGCAAGGTGCTAAGCAACTCAGTGAGACCCTGTCTCTAAATAAAACACAAAATAGGGCTGGGGATGTGGCTCAGTGCTCAAGTACCCCTGAGTTCAATCCCCAGTGCCAGAGGAAAAAAAAAAAAAGAAATGATCCGGGCTTGTAAGTTTTATTTATGACATTACAGTACTTAACAATACCCATAAAGAGCCCTGTGTGCCTTCAGCATAAATTCTAGAATGGCCAAATCACAAGGAAATTATAGTTAGAAGTGCTCTTTCTATCAAATTTTGCCTAACTCAACTCTCTAGATTAAACCTCTACCCAATATTCTGAGGATGAAGTGTTCTCTTCCATGTGGGGATTTTCAGAAAAATGTTACAATGCACACAGCTTGTGAGGATGGGTGGTAATTAGGTAATTCTCAAAGAGACTGTAAGATGATTTCCACTGCATAGAGAAAATAGGAAGGATATAGGCAAAAGTGTAGATAGATACGGTTATACACAGTGCATGGCTTCAAAATGTGCACAGGTAGCCCACACTGGCTGGAAAACAGAAGGATGGCAACTAACATTATAAAGTGGATTTGCAGCCGGGCACAGTGGTGCATGCCTGTAATCCCAGGACCTAGGGAGGCTCAGACAGGAGAATCGTGAGTTCAAAGCCAGCCTCAGCAACGGCGAGGCACTAAGCAATTCAGTGAGACCTTGTCTCTACATAAAACACAAAATAGGGCTAGAGAAATGGCTCAGTGGTTGAGTAGCCCTGGGTTCAATCCCTGGTACCAATAAAAATAAAAATAAAGTGGATTCGCTCTTTTATATACAGATAAAGCATCCTTTCCATCCAGAATAGATGCCAAGAAGCTGGTCCAGGCCCCTCAGTGCTTTGAAGACCAATAATTTTGGAATGGAATGAACGTTATTCACCATTCCTTACTTAAATTTCCCTGCTTGAGTGAACACTGAGGTTCATATTTTGTGAGAACTTCTAGAAGGACCAAGTAACCTTTTCTGATTATTTCTAGGTGGTTCCCATGTTGCTACTAACCCCCATGCAAGGCTCCCAGCAACCATGACTACAGAGCCAAGGTATATGAAGCAAAGAGATCTCTCTCTTTCACCTACACACATGACCATGATGACTCATTGAAGAAACTAGAAATTTTCATGACATGAGAAAAAATAATAATTATTAGAAAGGGGCAAGGTAGGAAATTAAATCTGGGCTAGGCTGCTCTTCACTTGTGACTTCCTACGGTGAGAGAGGGCAACTGTTTTAGTCAGCTTTTCCCCTCTGTCACTAAAAGATCTGACCAGAATAATTTTAGGGAAAGAAAATTTATTTGAGGGCTCACAGTTTCAGAGGTCTTAGTCCACAGAAAGTCAGCTCCATTCCTCAGGGCTCAAGGTGAGGCAGAACACCATGGCAAAAGACTATGGCTGAAGGAAGCGGTTCATAGGATGATCAGAAAACAGAGAGAGACTCCACTCTCCAGATACAAAATATATACCCCATAGGCCCACCCCCAATTAACCACTTCCTCCAGCCACATCCCACCTGCCTCCAGTTAACATTCAGTTAATCTCATTATGGATTTAACTTACTTGTTGGGTTAAGGCCATAAACCAATCATTTCTTCTCCAAACCTTCTTGCATTGTCTCATATGTGAGCTTTGGGGGACACCTCATATCCAAACCATAACAGTAACCAACATGATGTGAATTCCTAGTCCCCTCATTACTTTGTATACACTATTGTATTTAATCCTCCCCACAGCATCCAAGTTACTTATCCCATTTCATAGATTAAGAAACTGAGACTTCAAAAACTCACAGAAGATCAGAGAGTAAATTGTGGAGCTAGGATTCAAAACCAGGTTTTTCTAAACTTACATTCTTTTTTTTGCAAGGTGTGTACCTGGGATTGAACTCAGGAGTACTCAACCACTGATCCAGAGCCACAGCCTTATTCTGTATTTTATTTAGAGACAGGGTCTCACTAAGTTGCTTAACACCTCATTTTTGCTGAGACTGACTTTGAACCCACGGTCCTCCACCTCAGCCTCCTGAGCTGCTGAGATTACAGGTGTGAGCCACCATGCCTGGCTGATGTTCTTTTTATTACATCAATTACTTTTCTGTTTTAAATATTAAGACCACTCTTTGTCTTTCAACTTGGCTAGCTCTTAAATGCTATGATGATTCTAATTTTGGATGGAGTTGTGATAATTGAATTCCAAGAGGAAAAAAATGTAATCATATGTTCTATGAAACTCACGAGAGATCAAAATAAATTAAAGCATAGAAAACTCATTAAGTATGGCAATAAAATTCTAATAAAAATTTGTAATTTCCTCCAATGACTTTGACATTTCAAGAAATATGAGGTACAAGATATCCCATGAATATGTGAATATTTGAATTATTCTACAACAACTAACATATTGTCAATCCACAAATGAAGAAGTTTTTAAAAGTATCTGCAAAAATATTTAAAGGAGCTGTGAGATCAGGTACTATAATGGTTAATCTAAATTGGCAACTTGATTGGATTAAGAGATGCCTAAGATTAAGAGGCTTCTGGGTGTGTTAATAAGGGTGTTTCTAGCAATGATTGGCATGTGGGATAGTGAACTGAAGTGGAGACACTCCCTAAGTGTGGGCAGCACCGTTCAATAGGTTGGAGGTTTGGATGGAACAAAAGTTGGAAGAACAAGGAAGCAGCATCAAATGCAAGCTCAATTTTTCTTGAACAGATTCTTGATTGCTACTGTGATCGCCTGAGGACATCAGGCTCCACCTCCTTTACTCTTCCAAAGCAGACTCTCTCAGTGACTCGAGAGAGAGTTTCCAGGCCTTTGGTTCCCGACTGAGGTGGTATTATTGATCCCTCTTGTTCTGAGGCATTAGCTTCTTGCACTGAGCAACTACAGTTTCCTCCATCTCTCCAGCCTGCAGATGGCCATTGTGGTATTATCCAGCTTCTGGTTGTGTAAGCCAATCTAATAAATCCCCTTTTCGTAATCATCTCTACATTATCCCCAAGTTTATACACACACACACACACACACACACACACACATATCTACATCTGAGGGGTAGATACACATGACTAAACACAGAGGGAAGAGTATTTAACAATATTCCTCTGAGGAGTAAAATATGATTACTCTCAGAGTAAAATATTTTACTCTGAGGAGTAAAATATGATTCCATTTAGAGGGGGAAAAAACAATTCTCATCTCATCTCCGCCTCTTCCCAGCATCCTCAAATATGAGACAGCAGTACTGGCATTATGTCACTTCCTGCCATGTGCCATAAATCGGTTCTTGTCTATTGCTGTGTAAGCAATACAATCGTGGAAGAAAGGTGATGAAACAATTCAATGTGTTTCCTTTTGCCTGGTAATGAAGCAGAAGGCTTCCCTTATCTAGAGATGAACCAGAAGGCTCCACCCTTGTCCACTATCATGACATGGGCAAGATGTGTGTGTGTGTGTGTGTGTGTGCACATGTGTGCCTGTGTGTTTTGCTGGGGCATAAACAGAACTGTAGTCAGATTGACTCCAGTCCGGAAATAGCCAATCAGCCATGCTCACGGGGTTACAGGGTTTCATAAAAAACATTAAAGACTGTTCCAGACTATCTTAAAAATAAACAAACCTTTGAAGAAGTATATTAGAAATATTTTTAACAACTGCTTATAGAGGCTGGGGTTGTAGTTCAGTGGTAGAGTGCTTGTCTTGCATGCATGAGGCACTAAGTTCAATCCTCAATACCACATAAAAACAAAATAAAATAAAAGTATTATTTCCATGTACAACTAAAAAACATTATTTTTTAAGATGTTTACAAACTCTTTTACAACACACTAAACAATCAAAAGGACAATACAGAGTTGTTATTCTAGAGTGAGACTATATCATCAGAGGCTTTCAAAAATGACTGACAATAGTATTACTTTCCTGTTCTTTACAGGAACTGCATCTGCATAATTGCATAAAGTGACTCTGAATTGACCTTATATGTGGAAACAGGCAACGGATGGCATTAGGATGTCATGCTGCAGGAAAATGTATTATGGAAATCACTTGCAAAAGACTAAGAGATCAGACTATTTTTCAGGGTCCATGGAATTTGTAATCATTCATTTACTGATACATTCATTCCTTTTGAAGAATGTAACCCAGGACTATTATAAAGGCTCATATGGATGGCCTCCAATTTTCTTATTTACTTGGGCTTGGCTAAGGAGGAAAGAAAAGAGATTCCATAATCTTTGCAGCGCAAGCAATAAAATCTTTTTCATTTGTTGTATCCTGTTCCCCTTCTCCTCTGTTTCAACTGCAAATCCACAGTTGTCCTCTGACAGCCAACTCCAGTAGGGAGCAGAGATTTCACTGGGTTGACCTGGAATTCATCCAGAACAGCACAATTCTCAAACCACTTTATTAAATGAATGTTGGATACAAATAAGGATTTTTAATTTATGTAGAATCAAGATAGGAATGTGAATTATTGGAGAAAGGTAAGCCTGAGTAAAAATGGTGTTTTCCTACATAAAGTACAAAATTAACATTGAAATAAAGAAAACCACTGTTTTCTAAACGAACACCCAGCCTTCTCCTAGTCAGTTTCCTTGGCAATGCAGATGGGTGAAATTTTTTCTGAGACCTGCTACATTTCCCTCCAGAGAAATCACATACGTGATGTTGGAGCTTTCCATAGCAAACGAAAGGGAAAACATAATCAGCACTGTTTGGTTCCCAGGCAACCTTTACCATGAACCTACTATGTGTCTACCACTTATCCGGAGCTCTAAAAATAGAATGGCCTTTCCTGAATTAGCAAGGAAAGTACACATTTTTCCTCTCAGCTTCGTGACTCACGCAGCGCAAGACACCACCATGTAGTCTCCATTGTGAGACAATGCACACACAGCAAGGTGCTCACAGGCCTGACTCATCCCTGAGATGCACTCATCACTTGTCACAGCAGATAGTCTTCACCGGCCTCATGACACATCCCAGCTGTCACCGAGTCCATGTGTGTGAGATGCTCTTCCAACCCTGCCTACAAGCTGCCTGCTCCTGACAGCACCCAGCCATTACCATCCCCTTCCCCAGGAGGCAGTCTCCAAGGAAGGGCAGGGAAAATTTTCCACTCAGTATCTTAAAGGTTTCTGTGGGAAGGTCTGCTCACCTGGAGGCCACTGCCATCAGGGCTCCATTCCCCATTCTCACCTAGACTCCCTTCACCATCAGAATCAACAGAAGTCCACACCTACTAATGCCCTCCTCATTTGTATATGGACCCCCCCAGATGCTTGGGCTCCTTGCTTACATTTATGGCTAGAAGGGGACAGGCAAAGAGGGCAAGAGGGTACAGAGAAAGGAGGCAGTGGTCTTTTTAGAATGCTGATAAGAGGAAACTCTTATGCAAGGAAGGAGGGAGGAAGTTCGGAGGAGTAATATTGACCCAATTATATTGTGTGCATGTTCTAATATGTAACAACGAATCCCATCATTATGTACAACTAGCATGTACCAATAAAAAAAATGGAAAAAAGTGAACTATTCTGAACATTCCAATCTAATGCTTAAAAATGTTTCTCCTCTACCTAAAATAAAACATACCATAGATGGAGTCCCTAGAAAATTGCCAATATTCAACCATTTTTGACATGCAAAAAATCAATTTCCTACAGTTCAACCTAATAATAAAAAGTGACTTGATTCTTTGGCTCTGTTAGTTCTATTGTTCAGCTTTTTTAAGATTCAGTTGGACTACTCTAACCTGCCACTTTCCTCCATAACTTTGCAATTATGGGAATCTGAGTCTACACCTCTAACAACTGACCACAAACAAGCTTTGGAACACTACCCATTCATAAGTAGAGGACTGCCTACCAAGGATGTTCTTTCCTATTCAAGACAAGGCTGATGGATTGCATTTATTAGAATTACGGGATAAAGAAACCACAAAAGGCTAACTCTGGGTCTCCAGATATCCCTCTCAGCTTTCTGGCTTCAAAACATAATCATAATCTAAGCTTGTCTGGTGGTGAGCCAGGCCAGCCCAAGGAGAACTGGAACCAGGAACATAATCCGACCCAAGAGGCTAGGGTCCACATCTGAACGTGGAAGACAGCCTCCCTCATCCAACAGTGGACTGAGGTGGGAAGGCCAGTCTGTAACAGTGTTCCAACCATGCCTGCCTGTCCAATAACCTGTGAAGGTGTACAACCACCTGTGCCTTCACTACACAGTTAGTCATCTGGGCATCTAGATTTTACAGAATTCCCTGAGCGATTCTAATAAGCAGTCACTTTTAAGAATCATTGTTTCAATGATTAGCCCAAACCCAGGAGACAGATCCACAGAATAAAAGTAGAATCGTATGAATAGCATTAGAGTTTCAAAAGGAGCCCCTGATCCAGGATGTCACCAAAACAGAGTAAAGTCGGTGGCTGAAAGTCCATGTGGTGGGTGCCTGGAGTCATGCAGGCTGCCAGGAAGTCAGAATGGCCTGTGGCATAAGGCAGATGCAACACACAGTCCCTGGGCCCCCCAGCCATGATTTCAGGTAGGACCTATGAGGAGGTGAAAAGATAGCACAACATTCCATCACCAAGAGAGCTCCAAGGGCCAGTGCTTGGGGTAGACATGAGGCAGCACCACGAAGGTGAGAGATAGAGAGGTTCAGTCATTGCCAAGTCCTTAGCACCTCCTGTTTCTTCTCTCTATAGCTGGATTGTTCCTACATCCCAGAGGAGTCTTTATTAACCTAGTTGTAGGAGTAAGTATTTCAGGAGCAGGAACCCAATAGGTCTTCATAGTTTTTCCTTCAGGATAAATAACTTAGCTCCTTCTGTTTGCCATGCACATAAAAGAGGGACTTCTCTTTTAAATTCTACTCAAGATCCAATTGGCCTCCTGTAATCCTAGCAGCTCAGGAGTCTGAGGCAGGAGGATCACAAGATCAAAGCCAGCCTCAGCAACTAAATGGAGCCCTAAGCAACTTAGTGCAACCCTGTCTCAAAATAAAAATGGCTGAGGATATGGCTCAGTGGTTAAGAGTCCCTGGGTTCAATATCTGGTACAAAAAAATATATATATATGTATGTATATATATATATGTACACACACACACACATACATATATACATATATACACACACATATATATACATTCACACACACACACACACACACACATATATCTGACCAAGATCTATTTTTTCAGGAAATATTCCAACTTAATAGCATAATTTATGGCCCACTCTCACTCTTCAAGGAATAGTCATGTATGTGGTAGTGCTGGTACACTGCACAAAGAAACCCAATGGAGAGAGTTGGAATTGAAGTTGCATGGTCAGATGCAGGACTCTTTCTGCCCAGAGGATTCTCTTTCTCTAATTTGCACCAAGGTTCAGTATGGGCTAGCAGTAGCTCTGACAGTGAGGACTGATTTGTATCTATTCAAATATTTTTTGGATCAATGATTAATCTATCGACTTTAATACGTCCCCTTGACAAAGTAGATAAGTAAATGCTATATTTGAAATGCTTGACAGAGTATTTTGTACTTATTTTGCATGCATGCATACACACACACATACACACACACACATCTTCCTAAAAGAAATTTTTTTCATCAAGTGTAGCAAGAGAAAACTTGCACTCTGCCCAGCCAATTCCACTTGCTGACGACAACAGAGCAAAGCATAAAGGCCCCTTGTCTTGCTGTCTTTGTTTCCCATGATCTGAGCAAAACTGCACAGGAATTAGGAACAGTTAGCAAACACTGCATAAATGACCAAAAACCAAATAACAGCTCCATGAACAGAAACAGACTGGGCCTAGCTGAGCCAAGTTGCACCAAGCTGTTTAAGTTCTGGAACAAGAAATGGAGAATCGAGTTCCATCCCTGGCACTGTCCCCAGGTCACTGCTGACCTCTGCTTGCTCTCAGATCCTCGCCTCCCAGAGCACGCACAGGGACTTTGTGACCTCCACTGCAGTGCTGAGGTCTTTGACTTGCTACTTGACAGGATCTGAGCATCTCAGGCGGAGGCTACAAAGCCATGTCACTGCTGGGAGGGCTCCTCAGATGTGTCGTTCCCTGGGGTCCAGCTCTCCAAAGGATATCTCTCTGGAGCTGTTGAACCTCCATTTAGGTGTTAACCTTTGACACAATGAGAATCATGGGAGGAGAAATGGGTTGTAGAAAAGTTCTCCTTTCCCAGTGGGACATGGAGCTTGATCCAGCCATGTAGGAAAATTCAAGTTAACATAGGACTGCATATTCAAACAGGTGCATCCTCTCCATCTGAACTGGCTGTCTCTCCACCCTCGCTCGCAGTACTAGCCCTCCTCCATACCCAAGCAGTATTAAACCTGCTTTCATAACATGTATTCCAGCCAGTGATTCCATTACTACTGTCTAGGCTCAGGGGAAGATGATTCAGGTGATTCCATTTGGATTCCAGTTTGGGCCTTTGAGTCCTTTCACCAAGAAAAGTATCCCTTCTATCCTGGGCATCATATCTGCCCTGAAGGTAGAACATGGTCCCTTTCCAGCTGATGGAGTTTTCAGAATACATGTCCCAGCCTGGAGATACTTGGAGAATTATCCCCTTTCTCTAAAACTGCAGGCATTCCCAAAGCAGGAGAAGGCAGAAAACTCACCTAGAGAATTTGTTTGGCTGTGAGCTCTGGTCTTAGATCATTTCCTTTTCCCAACCACTCTACTGGAATGCTCTACGAGTGTCTAGAACAAATCAAAAGGACATTCCTACTTAATATAAGATTGTGTTTTAGCTGTCACACCTGGGTCCCCTCACCCTCTCAGGTGCATCTAATTCAGGAGTCCTGTTCTAATACTATCCTCCCCTTCTGGTGCTTCAATCTTTGGGGAACTTACAGGGGAAGTTGAATGGGGGAATGGCTGGCTTTTGTTTTATTTATTTTGCAATGAATCATATCTCTCTCTAACTCTAACCTTACAAAGCAAAAATATGCCATAAGCTCATAAACTGAGGTGCTGCTGCTCTTCCTCCCTGTCTATACCCCAATGACTGCACCCCATATTTAAAATTCAGAAATAAGACCAAGTGACCCTTCAAATCCTGCTATAATTATTTGAGTGTTCTCTATGTACTGAAAAAAAAATTAAGTATAATCCCTTATGGTTTTTCTCCTTCTCATCATTCATACTGTGATTAGGTACAATCAAAAGGAATAAAAAGTAATAGGACCATCTATCTATGCTTATTACTAATAAGAAACAATAATTGAAAACACCAGTCTTCTCATTTAGAGGTGAGTTGTGTGACATCTTCACTTGTCTTTTCCACTTCATTTCTTCTTCCCCTAAGGATTTCCCAAGCAAACAGAAAAGTAGAACACATTTAAAGTAGAAGTAAATATGTTTTATTTAGCCACACCTCCAAAATTAAATGGATCATAATTCAGGGGTCAATCTTCAGAGATGGGTAAAATTACCCAATTCAGTGATTCTGAGTCAGGGTGATTTTGTTCCCCAGGGGATATTTGGCAATATCTGGAGACATTTCTGGTTGTCACGACTAGGGCATAATGATGAGAGTACGACTAGCATTTAGTGGGTAAAGGCTAAGGATGCTCCTAAATATCCCACAGTGCACAGCCCCCCACCACAGCAAACTGTCCAGCCCCACGTGTCAAGAATACTAATGTTGAGAAACCCTGATCTAGAAACACAAATGGTCCAGGATATACAAAACCATTATCTTTTCCATTCGACAGAAATTCATTTATTTTCATTAATAAATAGTAGACTTACTAAGCCAGGCAGTCACATCAATAGTATATTAAAGGTACTATGTTAATCCGAGAGCAAAGACAAAAGGTGGGATTTGCCGCGGCTTCCTTGATTAGAAGTTTGCCAAGCAAGAGAGCAAGCCACCATTTCAGCGCTGAAGAGTGTTGCTGCCATCTAGAGGATGAGAAGGGAATCCCCCAAAGCATCCCCTTGTGCCCCAAGGGGACAAGCTACAAGACCTGCATGCTCCCGGTTCCCAATTCACAACATTGAAAAGGAAAAAAGCAACAAACTTTGGATTTATAGCAAACAGTCACTTACAACTTTTTTTTAAAATATCACTTGGAGTCTACACTAGTTTCAATTCATTTGTTGTCTCCATTTTATAGGGGACATGAAAACTGAAAGTTCAAGTTTCTGATAAGTGTAACAGTGTTAGGTGACTGATTTTTTTTTCTTGTCTTTAATTGGTATAGAGAGGGTCATTGAATTGCTCCAGAACTCTCATGGGGAACTGTGTTTTTACTATCCTTTTCATTGGGTCATAGCAAGCCAACAATAAGTTCTAGGCAAATTATCAATCAAGAGAAGTCTTTTGCCTTAAAAAATATATATAATTCTTTTAAGTTATATGCCACATATGTATAATATGTCAAAATACATTCTACTCTCATGTATATATAAAGATAAAAAATAAAAATAGATATGAAATTCTAAAATTTAAATCAACTATAATTAAATAAAAAATAAGAAAAAAGACAAAGTTCAGAGGTAGGAGTGTAGCTCAATGGAAGACTGCTTGCCTAGCATGCACAAGGTCCTGAGCTCACCCCCAACTCTGCCCCTGGCCCAAAAGGAAGAACTAGGGTTCAGAAGACAGAGGTCTTTCTCCAGGAAATGCCCTCTCTGCCCACAAACGTAACAGTGCTGAAAGGGCTTCTTTAAGAGCTTTGAGAAGGTGCCCCTCACCCTGGCCCACATCTCTGGAGAAGCTGCTCTCAGGTCTCAGGCAGACAAGTACACAGTTACAGGCTCCCTTTCCATTCTTCCCATGGTCATCCTCAAGCTTCCTCACGGCTGCAAGGGCTGAAACTTGATTATTTTTCATGCATCAGAGGTAAAATCTTCCAACTCCTTCAACATAGGGATTCCCAAACATCCTAATACCATGCAAAAACTTATTTTGTGTTTCACAACATGCCTTTATAATAGGTCTGAACCCTCTGCATCTTGCACAAATTTGTTGTTACAAGACTAGAACATTTTATCTGGACTGGCCAATCCAGTCCTCTAGACCCCAGACCAGTGCATACACCACTCATAGTTGTACAAAATGGGAAGGCTCTTCCTCCTCAATGCGTTAATGCAACACCCTACCTACCTCTAGCTTTGCTGGGTCCCTGCAAATACCACGATCCAGACCTTACTTTATTTAAGGGGAAAAACCTCAAAGAAAACTACTATCAGAGAAAGAAAAACGAAATTCAATTTATAACTAAGATGATTCCACATAGGCCAAAAAGAATTATGTGACTATCCATGAGCCTACTTTTAGAGCTCACAGACTACAAACAGGATATAGATGGCTGCATAGATGGATGGATGCAGAATGATGGGCAAGACATAACATTTTCATTAGAATTCCATCATTTCTACCTCCCAGTTTTCTATGTGAATTTTCTGTAGTCCAATTCTCTAAACAAACAATCCCATGGAATGTTACATGAAAAGCCTTTTCTTAAATAAATACAAGGTATTATTACAATAGATACTGTTATGTTATTAGTGTTTGCATTATTTTAATGTTAATGTTTTTGAGATGCAAAGAAAATTGTCTGTTTTCCTACCTCACAGAGTAATTGGAAGAATCAAGTGAGACAGACAAGAGAAAACTCTTAGTTCTTAAAAGGGCACTATACATACATGAGACAACACTGTTCTTGTCAGAGTAAAATAGATTGTCGGAGACAGTTTTCCTAAATTGGTGTTGTGTCACTACACATGTGTGCTTATTACTTCAAAGACCACACATTCTGAGCTCTGACCCATGGAAAGGAGCATGATTTGATAAGTAGATAAGAAAATCTGAAGTTGGAACAAACCCTAACTTAACTTAAGGATATATGGTCCTTGAATCTAGTTCAATTCAATAAGTTATCTTATACAGGAAAGGATCCTAAACGAATATCTACTGCAAGCTACTCTTGATCAATTTATTTCTTTTCTATGTTTTAGATGATATAGGAGAAATGAATATGTGAGGAAAAGTAAGATACAAAAATGTATATATGCAAAAGTATCAACAATTTTAAAAAGGTGAAACTAATAGTAATGATTATCCCTGGATGGTGGAATTATGAAAGACATATTTCCTGCTTTAATAAGGATTCAATGCTTTGCAGGGGGGTGCCGGAGGTTGGAGGTTGAAACCAGGGGGTCTCTACCCCTGAGCTACATCCACGCTTTTTTTTTTTTTCGAGACAAGTTCTCACCAAGTTCTTGAGGCTGATCTTCAACTTGCAATCCTCTTGCCTCAGCCTCCAGAGTCACTGGGATTATAGGTATATGCTGCCACATCCAGCTGGGACCAATGCTTTTTAATCTTTTAATTTTTATCCAAGGTATATACACACTTCCTAAATTTTGTATTTCACCACAAAAGACTTATTAATAAAAAACAGGATTTCTCCTATCCAAGCCCTTTCTAACACCAATTTCTTCTTCCCAGGGGCAAGTAATATCAATTCAATTAGATGTTTGTTTTGGTTTTTATTTCCTTATTTATAACGACATCTTTATGCAGTTATTTCTTGATGTTTCAGAGTTAGAGTTCACCTGTAACTTTGTTATGGAAGATAAAGGTTTATACTCTTAATGCCTCTGCATGCTTATGAATTCCCCTGTCCTCCATCCTCCAGTGTATCACTAATTAATGTCATATTATTATTAAGTATTTACAGTACAGTTACCATCTCAACATCATCCAAATTTCCACCTTTGTACAATGTTTTTGTTTCCTATGAAGCTAGTAACAGTCCATTTTTTCTGTTCAAGTAATATTCCAGGAATAAATATGTATATATTTTTTTGCATTCAAGTAGATAGGTATTCCATAAGCCTCACTCTTTTCTGTAACATCTTTCTGGAAACTTCTGTGCCCACCTCTCCAGGTTTGCTATTCTCTAAGCCTGTCCACTGCAATTATATGGGGATCACCCCCACCATCATCCTGGATGTTTCTTTGGCTTAAATTCTGAGTTATTTCTTATTTTCAGAATCTCGTGTTTTCTTCTTTCTTGACATATACTCTGGTTTTCCTGGAGCACACAGGTTAATATTATCTAAGAGGAAAGTGGGACATACAATTTTGAGGCCTTGTATGTCTGAAAAGGCTTTTATTATTCCTTCATTGTGAGATTGGGTAGAAAACTCTTGGCTTAGGTAAAAAGAAAAAAAAACAAACCTGCCTCTGGCTTGAATATTATTTTTCCTCAGAATTCCTTGCTTCGCGATGGGAAAGACTAATGACATTCTGATTCTCATTTCTTGGTTGTGATTGTTGGGATTTTTCACTATCTTCTCTCTTCCAGCATTCTGAGATTCCAGTGATCTGGTTGCCATGCAGGTTCTCCCAATTGCTGGTGAGTTAACCAGTTCAATCTAGAGGTTTGCCTCTCTCACTTCTGGAAATTTCTTCTTAATTTGTACATTTTATAATTCTTCTTTCCACTTTCTTTTTTCTTTTTCTTTTTTCTTTTTTTCCTGTTATTTCCACTAGTTGGATATTTCACCTACAGGTCTAATCTTGTAATTTTTTAAAAATTTTTTCCCTATTTTTCTGCTACTTTATTTTATTATACTTTCTGAAGTATATTTTGTTAACTTCATCTCCCAAGAATGCTATTGAAATTTTCATTTGTACTATCTTGTTTTTAAGTTCTCAGAGCTCTTTTTTCTCGAATATTTCTTTTTTTATGTTAGTCTAGACATGAGGCAATAAAGAATAAGGCTCTGCATTCTTGAGGTGACAGACTTCACTGTGGGATGATTCGGCTGGGTTGTCAATTGAGAGATTCCTAAAAGTCTGTGTCTGTAGGTCTGCCCTACAGAGTTCATTATACCATCTGCTCCCTTGCCTACATGGTGTAAGCCTGGCCACGGGCATGTTCTCAAAGCCAAGTTGGGAAAGGAGTCTGAACACTCTTCAGACTCTGAATTTTTACTTAGTCCTTCAGTGGAATCTATTCCACTATAGATGTGATTCCGTCACACGAATAAGTTTATATGCAGTTAGTAAATAGAAACATTCCAT
>CM053405.1:39308567-39361494 GCA_028644305.1 Xerus rutilus | reverse complement strand
AAAAAAAAAAGTGGACCTCCTTGACATTAGGGAGGACGCCACCATATTTCAAAGAACTGTAAGCTACCATTGTAGGAGATGCAGGTTGTAAAACTGCTTCTTTTTTTTATAGCAAATCAGAAGGATTATGCATTTTCTTAGGCATACAGTTATTTCAAAGCTATCAAACACCCAAGGATAACAGAGCAGCATAGCAAAGGAAACAAATGCAATTCGACATTACAGTGCCTTCTACTAAGGTAACTGAGTCTCAGGGCAGAACAGGAGCCCACTTGCTAGAGGGCTGACTTCACATGGGCTGCCTCTGCATGCAGGGTTGATAGTTCTCAGTTTCACCAAGCTTCAAAGTTGCCCCCTTCTTTTACTACATGTGCTCTGATCTTAGGAATGAAAAAAAAATGGTAATTGGAACAATGAGAGGCACTCATGTCATAAAGGAACTTCATTTTGAAGTCTCCTTACAACCACGCCCTACTTCTCACAGTGATTTCTTCCCCACAGGTGAGCTGCCTCTGAGGAAGTTAATCATTCTTGTCCCGCACCTCCCTCTTTCTGTCATCAAAGGGACCATTTCTTCTTTACCCCCCTGGCCCAAACATAATCCTTTGACTGGCCCCAGTCCAAACCTGCAGCACAGCTGCAACACACATGAAATGTGTCACGGAGACTAGAGACCCACAGGTGGCACAAAGCAATTCAAGACAGAGAGCTGCAAGCAACCAGTGGGTCAGGTTTCCCAGGTAAGGAAAGTTCCTCAGAAGCCACCAACCTGGCCTCTCCCTGGCAGTCCCCTGCACAGCTGTCTGCCCCACTCACTGGCACCTCCATAGGACAGAAGCTGTCTTCTCCCCTAAAACACCAGAGAGCACACTGGGACATCCAAACCAGGAAGCCACAGTGGGTGTCAGTAGGAAAATAATTTGAGCTCTTCAGGAAAAAGAGAAAAGCATCCCAGAGGTAGTGGGGATGCTTCAGGAAGGAAAGACGTGATTAAGATGGATGGAGGGGCTACAGGAGTTTCCTATTGCTTGTGCAGCATAGCACTACAATTTAGTGATGCAGAGCCACACAGACCTACTACCTTAAAGCTCTGGAGGTCAGGAATGTAAACTGGTTTGGAGGCTGGATTCCCTCTCCAGGGAAGTCCACCAGCTGTCCTTGGCTCATGGCCCTTTTCTGCCTTCAAAGCCATAGTCACATCCCTCAGCCTTTGCCCCTCTCCTCTCCTGACTCTCCTGCTTTCCTTTCATTTATAAGCCTTATGATTACATTGGTCCCACTGGGATAATCAAGGAAAATCTCTATCTCAATATCTTTAACTTAATCATATCTGAGGAATCCCTTTTGCCATATCAGATAGCATAGTCACCGGTTTTAGGGGTGCAGAATTAGATACCTTTTGTCTTTTGGAAGGGCAGGAGTATTATTCTGCTTGCCAGGAGTATTACCCATGAAGTTTCAGGCATCTGCGGTGATTCCATAATTTAGCTATTGTGAATTGTGCTGCTATCACATGGATGTGGCTATGTCACTGCAGTATGCCAATTTTAGATCTCTAGGGGAAATACCAAGGAGTGGGGTAGCTGGGTCATACGGTGATTCCATCCCTAATGTTTTGAGCAACCTCCATACTGCTTTTCAGAGCAGTTGTACAAGTCTGCATTCCCACCAACAGTGTACAAGTGTGCCTTTCCCCCGACAACTTCGCCATCATTTGTTATTATTTGTTGTTTGCAACAGTTGTTACTATTGTTTATTTCACCGCATTCTGTGAGGTGCTGGGAACCTACAGGGACACTAAAAGTTCACAGGTCAGAGACTCTGCTGCTGAACTAAACACTCCCTGACTTCACTCCAACTCAAAGAAGTGAGGAGACAAAAGCCCCAAACCAATAACAAAGGCCTTTTATATGTTTGGTCAGACCTTATGCTTTAAAAGAACTCCCCCCAGACATAAGCACAAACACCAAAACACAAAGATATTTTTCTTTTTAGTCTCATTAGAAAGGTTTTTTTTAAGCGTGTTAATTGATCAAGTGCATAAAATTAAAGGAAGAGGAGGAATGAACCAAAGGGCCTACCATTAGAGTCCGCATGCAGCTTGGCTCTTAGATGGGGTGTGCTGGATGGCTCGAGAAGAGCAAAGAGGGTCACAGCCAACTTGTTTCCTCGAAGTGAGAAAAACAAATAATCTACTCTATGTGACTGATCACTTTGATTTTCCCAAGGAACTGCAGACCTTCCTTTCCTTTTCGTATGTTCCAATGGTATTGTTTTGGAAGGTGCTTAGAACTACTTGAAAATCCATATTTTTAAAATGAGAGATATATGAGGGAAATGCACTCCTCCCATCTCTCTCGGAGTTTGACTTGGTCTGTGGTTTCTACCCTGAGTTTATAGTTTTTAAATATTTAAACATCTGTACCTCCAGTTGTTCTCTTGCCCTGGGTATATGAATGTAATGATTCTTCCTATATTAAGTTCATCATTAAAGGGATGTTAGGGAACCAGGATGCAGAATGTAGCAGCCTTCCTCCAAGCTCACAGAGACACAGACCTGGCCATGGACATAAAAAAGAATTGAAACATCTTCCAAGTAAATTAAAGTACCTTCGGGCCTAGAAATATAAAATCTAGTTTCATATGGTTTATCTGCTAAAATATAGTTTCTCTGCAAATCAATGTCATGAATTCTATCCTAAGGTAAGAGAAAACAGATTCAGATCTTCAACCACATCCTCTATGGTAAAGGAAATTGGAACATTAACAGAGAGATTGTTCATAAAACTTTTTAAATAAAATCCTCTTTCATGTCAGTCATCATCTCAAAAAAGATGTGGTGGCCTGGGTAGTATCAGTAAGTACTTCAGGACAAGTGTGTCTGAGAAAGCCCTGGGATACCAGCAGCCAGCCTCCTTGGGGACTCTCATCTACTGCTGTCGCGAATGCCTGCCAATTTCCATGCCTGGAGATCCAACTTTAGACAGGGAGGCTGACCACCCCTGATTCATTGTCTCAAACAATCATCTCCAACATTTCTAACATAAGTCCCATTTCAGAAATGCAGCTACACTGATGTAATAAAATGTCTAAAAAATATGCTTAGAAGGGGTAACAAATCGAGCTTAGCCAAGCTGATCAGAAAGAACCATGTCAATAGGAAAATCCCAAATGCTCAGCTGAGAAAATGAATGAAGACACACAACAAAGGGGAGTGGGGAGGGCAGCCACAGGAGAGACATCTGCATGCATGCAGATTGTAGCCATGTGCCTGGCAGCTGCAGGCCGGGAACAGACGGTAGGGAGTCTGAGTCCCTCCTCAACCACATGGGGGACCCAGGACACACCCTTCTCTCCTCCTCCTCATCTTCTCCTTTGTCCCTAATGTCCATCTCTTCTCTTCATTCTATCTCCATTCCCAGCTTTATTTTGATAAACCTACGATGTGAATACTTTGACATCTCTGCTATAGTCAAATGTCTAAGTGATGCACATGGCATATCGCAGAAAAAGAATACATCACAGAAACTAAGAAATAAAGAGAAAGTCAAAGTCCAGAGCTTTAAAAAAAAACATCCATCTCTGCATACAGAAACTGGTTTTAGAACAATCAATGCACAACATTCCACACATCCCCCTCAAAGCCCTCAGGCCCTTCTGAAAGGTCAGGGAGAACACAGGCAAGGTAATATAAAGCCGTTTCCTCTCCTGAACAATGTAATCTTTGTAAACTTAATATTAGATGTTCTGAAGAGCTTGGCAAAGCCCTGGGTCTCCCACTCTCAACTTCAAGAGTGCAATAAAGTTCCTGTGTACAGCCTCCTTTTTTTAATTCAAGGACATTTCTTTTAGAATGAAAGGGATGGTGTCCATCATCTAAGCTCCTTTTCAGCATGAAGTGGACAGGGGGACCACAGGAGGTCACTGGCTACCAGCCACCTCATTTTCCTTGTCTTTCTCCTCTGTCTCCCTAAAGCTAAAAGGCCTTCTCCTCCCTGCAAAACTTCTACATCTTCTACCTTGGGCTAGAACTGAAAATTTCAGTTCTTTTCCAAACAATGTCCATTATCCTGCCTAGATATAAGCTTGAAAGTAAAAGCCATTCATCTGTCTGACCCCAGCCCCACCCAACAGCTCTTCTGGTTCTGGTTCTGGTTCCCGTAGATCTCCTGCCTGATGCCTCACTGACAGTAATCCTGGAAAACAGTGGGTGGAGAGTGAATAGAGGCAATCGCTACCAAGCAGCCTCATGTGCAGAAAAAGCACAAGCTTTGGAGTAGGACCAGCCTGAATTGAAGTCCTGACTTTACCCCTCTCTAACTTAGGAAGTAACCTTTTTGCATCTGGAAATGGGAATGGCAACACCTACTTCAGAGTATAGGTACATGAGAAGTATGTTAGATAATATATTTATTGGCAAAATAATTGAATGGCAAAAGAAAAAAAAAACGTCCAGTGACCTCCTGGAGAGATTTCACTAGTTTTAAAGAAAAAATATATTAATAAAATTGAGAGTTGGAGTTAGAGGCCAAAGATCATGCTCAAGCTATCAAAAGTATTTGCTACACTAGTTTCAGAGAAGGATGTCTGCTACCAAGTAGAGACTTTTGGAGGAGGAGGAGGAGAAGAAGAAGGTTTAGTTACACAAATTTGAGTAGCACCAGATAGAAACTGAGGACAGCCGAGTTTCACATTACCTTTCAAAATTCCTTTACCAAAATTAAAATTGATTTTATAATTGACATACTTTTATAAAATACAATAGTTTTTTCTTTGCTTTACCCAAAAATATTGTTCCAAAATCAACATTTTATAATCAAGAAATTATAATAATTTCGTTTCTGGATTATGTAGCAGGCGCTTGGTGAGTAAGGTTTTTTCTTTCCTCCGCCTCCTCTTCCATATCCCCTGTAGATAAAAGAGGAAAATGAGCAGTATTATTTCCCTAGGGTTAAGAAGGCCTTCCGGGCAGAGGGAAAGAAAGGAAAGCTTGGAGTCAAAAGCAGCCTCAGGAGTTTGAAGTCTGACCTGAGGCGACACAGGCCCCTTCTTAGGCGAGAACTACTGACTCAGTCCCTATGTTGGCTTTACTGCCAACTTTTGATCCTTCTATTCAATTCCACAAACATTGATTAGTACCTCTTCTAACCTAGGTGCCATAGGATTCCCCAAAGTAAGTAAAATGCTTCTTTCTCTAAATAAAGTCATTAATCAAAGTCATTAATCAAATATGACAGGAACTGAGAAGACTGGGAAGTCGAGCTGAATGTGCAAAGTCCCTGAAGGGAGGGCAAAGGGCAGCAGTTGTCCTGAGAACTGAGACAACATACCAGGTAGAAGGACTCTGTGGAGGAGGAGGCATTCAGATGAGCACTGAGGCCAGGTACAGTCTTAATAGGCATATTTGGGAGCAGGGAGGACATACTAATGCATCATGATGTGATTTTACCTCCTGCCCTCACACTGGCACACTCTGACAGCCAGGTATGGGCTAGGGCTCCTGTGTTCTGCTGGATTCTAATGCACCTGTACCTCATTGCCTTCCACTCACTGGTTCTCTTATCATGCACAGGTGAGAAGTCAGAATATAATGCACATGTCAAAATACCCAACACACCCCAGGCTGAATCACTTTGCTGGGATCATTCACCTCCTCCTATCTGTGCCCTTCTCTTCCTTCCTTCCATCTCTCCCTTCCAACATGTCTCCTTGTTTCTCAACCTGTCCTCTGAAAGCAGAATGATGCTTAAGAAAATGACAACAGAAACTTTGGAGTCAGAAACATCCAAGTTAGAACCCGGATCTGTCGCATATGAGCTATGTAATATTAAACACCATATTTTGCTTCCTGAGCATCCAGTTCTTCCTTCATAAAATGCGTTTTATAATTCTACTTTACAGGGCAGGAGCTCTAAAGAGTCGGGATAAAATACAACAACACACCTGAGAACACCTAGAACACGCAGCCTCACAGAAGTCACTATGCTATCAGCACCTTCTGTCTTCATGTCTAGGATGCCTGAACATCTGCTCCTCATCCATCATTAGCTTTACTTCAACTTGCCCAGGACTCCCAAGAAAATTCACCACTACCCGGAAAGAATGGGTAGTTTTCTCCATTGGGACTCACTCTAACAAAGTACCGACTTTCTCTTTCAGGATTTTGCAGATTAATTTTACTCGTCTCACCATGAGAACATTTTGTCTTTAAGTAGTTTGCTTATGCTCTCTCTCTGTTTATATTTGTACAATCACTGGTGTGTTTCTTTTTCCTAGTTATTTATTCTCTGAAATGATTCTAGTTAAAGTGACTGTCACATGTGCAGACAGGGCTGAGATCAGCCCAGTTGGACTTTGTTTGCACAGTACTTGGGCCAGCGCAATAAAAAGGAAAGCACTCAGTCAATACCACCTAATGTTGGTGACTTATAGGAAATGCTAATTGAATAGACTTCTAAAGTTTCTGTCCTTCATAATAAACTCTGTCGCTGGCAGATCTTTGTGACTTGGGTCAGATCCGTCATCCTCATCATTAAACCAGGAAACTGAGCATCAAGAAGTGGTAAAACTCATCCAGAATTGTGCAATCTGCTGGTAAAGACCTTGGGAGTTGAAGTTTCTGCAGCTGCCACTGAGAGTAAAGTGAAGGGCAGCACAGACATGCACAGAAATGCCAGACCTGGTCCTAATTTGGCTCTACATCTTAAAATTTTTATGAACATGAACAAGCAGGTCGACCTTTCCACACCTCTGTTTTATAACCTTTTAAATAATATACCGATACCTACGTGTGGTAGGGCATGATTAAAAGAGATAAACAAATGCTTCTAGAAGAATTCTTGCCAAATAGTATCCTCTCTAGGAGAACAAATATGAGTTTTCTTGCTTGCTTGACCTTGTGAGAAATCTGAACGACCAAAAGTCATGCCTTTTGGGAGGACAGAGGTCAAAATTTGAAGATGGTCTTATATGGAAGCCCCTGGTACCTCATAACCAGAGCAGAAGCTGTGGCATGCATCTCTACAGGAAATCTGAGGCTGTAAACCATAACCAAAATAGTGGTCCTTGTCGTAGGCTTTGACCACTGCTCATAATTTCACTTTCTCTCTTCTTTCCCTCATCAGTGTTAACAATGGAGAGACCCAAGATGCTTACAGAAAACCACAAGGACAATACTTCTCAATAGGAAAAATCTCCTAAAAATTTGTCCCATGTCTGTGCATCCCATCCCCATAAGCTTCCCCCAAATCTTGATGCTGTGAAATTTGTGAGTGCCAGGCCAGCACTGGTCAGGTTGGGGAAAGTGCTCACAAATCCACTTTTGCCATTTGCCCATCCCTACAATAAAGACCACCTGATATAGTGCACTCAGGACAATGCTCACAAAGCACAGGACAACAATTGTCACAGTTTGCATGCCTTGAGTCTCTACAGCTTAATTTGACAGGAAACTGCCGGCTACTATTTAATTTGACAGGGAACTACCAAATGCAGAGTTATCATGGCTGTCCCATGCCTGAGACCAGGAGCCATCAGTATGCCACACCCTGGCCCCTTCAGTAGAAGTCTATCATTTCCTGCCTCTCTCCAACAGTAACTAATAATGAGAGAGGGAGGCGTCAGAGGTAACCATTACATGAAAAGCATCAAAGCCCAAGTCAAATACTGTGTCCTCAGTTTATCCCCCGGTGCTGGTTTTCTCTGGCAGAGCTAGTGAAGTCAATGAACAAAGAGGAATTTCTCAGGCTCAGGAATGGATGTCAACAATGTCTGTTACCTTTTGCACTGTGCTATAGGCCTTGTGCAATGGGCTTGCCTTCTCTGAAAACACAGCAATATTAAGAGTTTTCTGCTAATCATAGGAAAAAGGCCTTCGAGCTCAAATCACAGAATGAAAGGTCTTTTGGTAATATACTTTAGAAAACTTCCAACTCCAATTCAAAGTTTTGCTTATTTTGACCAGGGACAGGGGTTAGCAATTATCACTTCACCCATTGTAGCCTATGTGGATTCCAAAGAAAACAAAGCCAAAACATTCAGTACAATTGCAAATATTTTTTGGTCTGGTCTCCTGTGAAAAATAAATAATAGTATCACAATAGGATTGAGTGTTTCTAGAGATGTTGATTATTTTGGACTCATCATCTGAAGTCTTTACATTCCACAGGAAGGCTCCCTTAGACTGTGAAATCTTCTAATTTGGTGTGACAGGACTATGTACAGGGAAACTATCAAAGAACATGATCTGGCTTCTTGGCTTACTTCAAATATGTAGATCATTCATTCGTTTTCTTTTGTTCTCCTCAGTCTTTGAGTTAATTTCTTCTAACTGCCTCCAAATCCATCCAGCACTTTACCAGCATCTCCCCCATTAGCCTGTCCAGAAAAGAACTGTCTCAGCAGGGGTGCCTCAAATAGGTGATATCCCTGTGCTCTCACCATTCTCCCTGGTAATGTTCACAGACTAAAGAGAACTTAGATCCTTTCCCCTTAGTTGCAAGCCCAATCTTGGGAAAACTGATGGTCCCCTCCTGCACCAGCTCACTGCCACGACCCAATCTCAAGGCCTCTTCATTTCTCAACTACTCTCTTGAAGTCGTCTCCCAGTTGGAATCCCCAAACCACATTTCTTACCATCAAATACATCCTCCACCTATTTGTGATTAAACTTGTTACATTCATTCTCTTATTGGGCTGCACAGAACCCAGTCCCTCCTGAGCTGAAGCACAGACTCCTGAGCACCCATGCAAGGGCCCACGTGGCCTGACCCTAATCTATCCTCTGTCCCTGCCTCCACCAGCCTCCTAAGACTACACTTCAGGCAGCATGGATTATTCACAGATTTCTTGATGACACCCTGTACTTTCTCACTCCCATGCTTTGATGACTGTAATTTGCCCAAGGTCCCATCTCAAATCATGCTAAGTCAAATAAACCTAGTTGTCACCCTAAGAAAAAACTGTATTTCTTGATTTCAAATCCTGGCCCATTCTTTCCTTTAAAATCTTCCTGATTATTTATTCCTCCTGTAGGGGTGGTTATTTATTTGCCTTTGGCAACTCTGCTTTTTTGCTCTGATTTTGACCTGCTATCTTGAATCTAATAAGCTATTATGGGGTGGACTGTGTTTCACCCCAAAAATTTGTTAGTTCCAACCCCTGATATATTGGAATATGATCTTATTTGGGAATAGGGTTTTACAGAGATAATCAATTTAAAATGAACTCATTAAAATGGGCCCTAGTCCAATCTGACTTCCACTCTTATAAAAAGTCAAAATTGGACATAGAGGCAGAAACACACAGAAAGAAGACTATATGAAAATACAAGGGGAGAAGATAGCTATGCACCTGGAGTGATATATTTGCAAACCAAAGAATACCAAGAATACCAGGGAATGCCAGAAAATACCAGAAGCTAGAAGAGAAAAGGAAGGATCCTCCCCTAGAGCCACTGAGAGCTTGGCACTGCTAGTACCTTGCTTTCATAATTTTAGCCTCTAGAATTGTAAGATAATGCACTTCTGCTGTTTTAAGCCACCTGGCTTTGGGTACTTTGTTACAGCAGCCACAGGAAACTAATACCAAGTCTCCCCTGTTCTCCTTAGCCTTCTGATTGCCCACTGCCTCTTCTTTGTTTCTCCTGTTGTTCTTTCCTTTAGTCTCTTTTGGTCGCTTTCTCCACACCAGCAGCTGGCTACCTGCTAGCTTTATACTCCTTGCAGTAGCTTTACTATGACTTTACAATATGTATTTACATTTTAAAATCAATTTCAAAAGATTTCCTTGATGTTTTTAAAGGAACCACATAAGTTGTCACCTTTCCATCTTTCCATCTTAAAATCAGATATTGATCTCTTAACTCAGACAATTCTAGCCCTCCCTTAGTGAGAAAGTCATCTTACATTCTACATCACCTCTCAAGAAGAGGGGGCAGCACCTCTCTTGGAGCTGCATCTTTAATGTGACCGATCAGGAGCCTTTTCTGGAAGACTGGTAATTCCAAAACCTTTCAGGAAAACAGACTGGAAAAGGTAAGTGGTTAGCCAGGAGCAGTGTCACACTCCTGTAATCCCAGCAACTCAGGAGGTTACAACAGGAGGATCACAAGTTTAGAGCCAGCCTCAGCAATTTTGTAAGGCCCTGTGCAACTTCCCAAGATCTTGTCTTAAAATTTTAAAAAATAAAACAAAAAGGGCTGGGGATGTGGTACAGTGGTTAAGCACCCTTGGAACCAAAAAAAAAAAAATTTAAAGTTAAGTGGTTTATTCATGTTGCTAATAAATGGAAGAGCCAGGACCACAATCAGGCCTCTACTCCTACTCCAGAGCCAGTTCTACGCAGCCACCCCCGAAGAGGGAAAGAGTCTCTGGGAAGGAAAACTTCATGGAAACCTGGAGAACTAAAGCTTCCCCTGGGCTTGAACAGACCAATGAAGGCAGAGAGACAGCAAGAGAGTCTCTTCAGGGAGCAAAGCTGGAACTCAGCCCTCCTCTTCCGCAGATCCCCAGCTAGGCCAGTGGACACTCAGGATTAAGGCGAAGGAGGCAGAAGAGACAGCAAAGGAAAATCCCTGTATATGGAACCTGGGGAAAGAAGTTTTGCTCTCTGTGCAGGAGACCAGCCTCAGGGTCATCTACCTTTTTCGAAGTGTAAACTAGGGAAGCCAGAAGGGCCTGAAACCCAACTGAGCAAAGAAACTTAGAAAAGAAAAGAGAGCCTGAGAGAGAAAGACAAAAAACAATAAAGATTGAGAATGAGGGTTTTATAAGTTGGGGGAAAAAAAAGAGAGAAAAAACATTGGCTCTCCATTCAAGCTGAAGGTTTGTTTTCCATGTTCACTAAAATAGAATATGGCAAAGATAAATACAAAAAGAATAAAGGGCTTTATCTGGAGTCCACAAGCTTCCTCCAAATTAAACTCAGTGTAGTGAGGTATAAAGGGCTTTTTATATAAACTCAAACATTCTCCAAGAAAATCATTTCCCAAGCAAGCAAGGCTGTGGTCTGATTGGCACTCTCTTCTCCTACAGTCCCAAGGACAAGACTGAGGTCCTTCAAGTGTCAGGTGGAGGAAGGGAAGGAAAATGGCTTCTCCACTTTGGGATAGGGGCAAGAGCTAAGGGCAGCTTGGTCTCTTTTATCATAACTCTTCTAGAAAGACCAAGAGTGCATGAACACCACATTCTGAAGCAGAGACTGAATTTGAATTTCAGGATAAAACATGCAGTTCAAGAGAAAAGCAGACATTTTCACAGTACATTATTGGGATTATCAATGGCTGTGCTGACACTCCGGAAACCCCACACCATAATCTCTCCTCTGGGCCCAGTGGGTTTCTCGAGGGAGTGGACTCTATGAATGTTCCATGAGAGTGTTGCTCACTGCCCAATGCCCAGTGCTCAGAAGAGTTCATGGCAGACTATAGATGCTCAATAAATAAATACAGAATGAATGTGTAAATAAGGATATCAGCAAACTCACCTCATGCACCATAATAACCCTCCCCCCTTTCCCAAATGCCAGGAAGTACCAGTTTAGAATCCTATACACATAATGGCTGAGAGGAAATTTAACTTAAGAAAGATTAGTAGAGTAAAGGAAAGGGAAAGGGCAAGTTCTGGGGACTGATTGGTACAAATTATATTTCATGCTTGTATAATTATGTCAAAATGAACCCCAGTATCATATATAACTATAATGCGTTAGCAAAAAATTTTTTTATTTAATTCATGAAATACAGCCTGCCTGAAATTCTCTGAGGTTACCAACTAAACCTTGAAGCACCAAATGTTTGACCACTGCTGGTTCAGACTGCTGGGCCAGTATCTTCACTGTCCCAGGACTAGGACTACTATATGATTTTTAACACAACACTGATAGACTGCTTCTATCAAAGCATTCAATGCACTGCTAATGTTGATATTCCTAGAAGATTTGAGAGAGACTGACTACCTCTTAAGCTTATCTCCCAACTATTCCCACACAGAAAGTCTGCTTTGGTCATCATGGATTTTGCATGGGTTTCCAAATACACCAGGTACCTTTCTGCACACACCAGGTATATTTCTCCCCAATCCACTACCCTTGTCAAGAATAATCCCTTACTTTCTATTTACTTGTTTTATGGACTCAGAAAAAAATGGAGAAAGGTTGAGACTGGAAGTCATGGTCTAGCTAGATGTTCTTGGGAAAGTCGTTTAGCTGTGCTGAGTGTCTATTTCCTAGATTGTAAAATTGACATAGCAAAAGTAGTGATGATAATATACTATAGGATCATTTTGAGAATTAAGTGAATCCCTGGACATCCCAACTCCTCAGTATAGCATTTAGCAGAACACTCAGATAATTCATCTCCTCCTTTGAGCCTCTTGCTTCTGCATCCATAAAATGAAGGTACTGATAACGTCCTCCTGGAAGGGTTTTCATGGTGATGAGCTAAGATGAAGCAGATGCGATCACTTGGAGAATGGCTGCATTTTGGTGGTTTCTTCCCAGCTTGGCCGACAGGAGCTGAGCAGCAGGCCCCCACTCAGTGCACAACAAGAGCTATCTTCCTGGACCCGCGTGGCGGACTGCCTGGACCACACGCAAAAATCCAGGCTAGACCATCTTAAGGTTTTATGGTTGCTGTTATATTGGGGTTTATTTTGACTCTCTTAGTATTTGTTATTTTAACAAAGTTAACACAAAATATTGATTTTAAAAAATAAAAGATGAAAGGATTAACATAATCCTCCAAACAGAAAAAGTTAAAAAGAAAACTGCAATGGTAAGAAAACTTTGAATTTTAAAATCCTGTCGCAGAAATTTAATCAACCTTTTAAAAAGGAGAATTGAAGAATGCAGAAAATTAAATTGTATGGAGGATAAACATGAAAGTTTCACTCATAAACACAGAAAAATGACAAAAAAGAAAATTATTTGTACAGATAACAAAATTGGCCCAGTATATGCAAGGTAACCAGAACAAGTGAATTGGAAGTAATATTCTAAAAATAATATTAAAGAAGAAAATTTCTAGAACTGAGAAAGGGTTACGTTAACCAATAAAGTATGGTGGTAAGTGACATGTCAGGCTAGGTCATTAAAATGCTGGATGCTTCTGCTTTGTTCTGTTAGGACACTTTCTGGAACCCAGCTACAATGCCATAAGAAAGTCAGGCAGCCATATGGAGAAGCCACGTGTAGGTGTCCTGGCTGACAGCTCCAATGTCCCAGCCACACGCTGCATCTAATGCCAGACATGTGAGTGAACAAGCCTTCAGATGATCCCAGCCCCCAGCCATCCAGTAACCTCTAACCTTCAAGTGTCCCCAAGTAACATTTTGTGGAGCAAGATGAGCTATCCTTGCCAAGTCCTGACCAAATTGCAAGTTCATAAGCAAATGAAATGTTGTTTTTTGGTTTTTTTTTTTTTAAGTCACTCTGTTTGGAGTTTTATTACGCAACAGTAGATAACTTAAGCACCAACAAAAAACTTCTCAACTAAAAAGAGGTAGCACATTTTAAGCAGTGGCTTCTGCAATGACTGTGATTCTGCCTCAGAGCAGAGACATGAGTAACAGCAGGGGCAGGGAAGCCAGTGGAGGGGTCAGCTTTATTTCCTTCCCTCAAGGCATCATGGGAGGCTGCCATGGGCTGTTCTGGTCCTGAGAATACTAACTCCCCAGAGTATCTTTCCAAAACACTCCCTGTTGTTATCTAAGAGATTCTCTAGTAATCACCTGGGGTTGAAAGTTTGATGACTGTTCTGTGTACATACACACACACACACACACACAGTCATTATTAATGTGACCAATAAGAACATCTGTTAATGTTTACAGCTCAACTTTGAGAGAGTTCTTTTCCAAAAGAAAAGATCCAGGATCCACTCAGATGGTATAAATACAGGTTTTCCTGCGATATTTTTAAGCCAGCTTAAGGCTGTGGCAAATTATAATTCCCAAAGTTTTTTGGTGGGTGTGGAAACCAATGCCTAGCACCTGGGGACCTGAGTTCTCTGGACAATGCCCTATTCCTCCTGCTTTCCAAACACCTTCTGCAGGTTGCTTTCTGTCAACTGACTCCCCACCCAACTGGGGCCATCCTGACCAAACCACCTGATAGCAGACAAGAAACACTGCTAGGTGACTCCACCACCAGTCACAGAGGGACTGATTCATCCCCAACTTACTACCCCTGGAAAACTAAAAACAGCTGTTTAAGTCATACAATACTAGCTACATGGAAGGACTCAGGGCATAGGAGTAGGTATGCTAGAGAAGGGTAAAAGGAAGCCCTGGAACTTTTTAAATAAAGGGGCTTACTATGAAAAACATAGCACAGGAATGATTAACATTTGAGGAGAGTGAAATGCTAACTACTCTGATTTGCTCGTTACACTTTGTATATTTGTATCAAATTATCATACTGTACTACACAAACAGGTATCAATATTATGTGTCAAACACAAAGGTTTAATATGCAGTGGCCAATACATATAGTCCCTGACTTAGAATGGTTCAACTTAGTATTTTTCAACTTTGCAATAGTGTGAAAATATGCATTTAGTAGAAACTAAATTTTGAAGATTGATCTTTTCCAAGTCTAGTTTGGCCCTAGAGTGTGGACTCAACCATCATGTCACACTGCTCACAAGACCTAGGGGAGAAAGGTTTGGGAAAACCCAACAACTTTCCTTTTATGTAGTAGGAAGAGTAATGAAAATCAAGTCAGAAATCAGCAGTAGCATAGAACAGCTGTGTGATATGGGGTAAAATACTTAACTTTCTTCACTTCCATTTTTTTAATCTATAAACTAGGAATCTAGTTTTGTTAATCTATAAACTATACTAACACACAAGATAAATGTGGGGATAAAACAAGAACATGGTATAAGAGAGAAGAGTGCATTAGTTGGGAATTGCACTCCACAGCTCAATAACAGAGGCTAAAAGTTAAAAAAAGAAATGTTGCCACAAGATGCACATTAATTTAGTTCACACATTTTTAAGAAATTCCAGAGGTTGGTAGTTCTAGGCAGCTCTAGTTCTATGGTGTCAAAAGGGATCCAGGTACTTATCTTTCTCTATATTCCTTAACACATGGCTCCATCCTCAAAGTTGTCTTATGATACAAATGGCTGCTGCCACTCCAGCCATCAGGTCTAACTTCCAAGGGTAGTAGTAGAAAGAAGAAATTAAGGATAAAAAAATTTGCATTAGCTGACTCTTCTCCTTTTTAAAACACTTTTCCAGAATTCCCACCAAACAACTGCCTACATTTTTAAAATATCTTTTTTAGTTGTAAATGGACACAATACCTTTATTTTATTTATTTATTTTTATGTGGTGCTGAGGATCGAACCCAGTGCCTCACACGTGCCAGGCAAGTGCTCTACCACTGAGCCACCACCCCAGCCCCCTGCCTACATTTTCTTGGTTACTAAGTCACTGGACAATATTGATCAGTAAAGAAAGCTGGGAAACATGATCTCATTACTGAGCATGCTTCCATCTAAATGAAAGCAGGATCTTGTACTAAAAGAAAAGAAGATATGGATATTAGTTAGACAACCAGCAGTCTGGCCACAGAAGGTAATTAAATTTTATTGATCATCAACTCTTGCCAAATACTTCACATAAATTTTATCACTTGATCCTAATAATAATCTAGAAAGATCTAAAAGTTATCATTACATTTATGGATAAAGAAATGGGATCAAAGAAACAAGCAAAACAAAACATATGAGGAAAGATGTAAGCCCGATGTGACTTCAAAATTTGAGCTCAATCCACAACACTGTTCCACCTCCAAAGTTTTTCCAAGGAAAAGATTTTGTCAAGTTCTAGCACCATGTATGCCTTTAAAACTGTTGTGTTCATACTTAAAATCGTGTCTCTGTTACTTCTCTAGAGGAAGTGAGGAGCAAACTTCGGTTATTTTGCTCTATGCAAAAATGAAACTGCCTATCATTTCAGTTGGTAGAGGAGGAACAGTTACTGAGCATTCATACATCAATATCTCGGTTACTGACGTGTTCATGTTTGGAAAGCATTTTCCGGCCTCTCTCTCCAACCATCGTGATAAACAGGCAACAAAGGTCACTTCTGCAGAAAGTACACAATCATTCTGAGCAACATCTACCCCTCAAGTCCCAGTCCCCTTTCCTGCAGCCACAGAGTGTTTACATTAGAAAGTATGATCTTTATGTTTTCTCTCCCCTGATTCATTCTGAAAGGAGATATTGCAAAGGACTTCGAAGAACCACATCCAGATTCTATAGCTCCATTTGCATCTGGATCCATTCCAGAAATCCGAGTGTTGGAAAAATAAAGAGGTGCAAAGCAAGGAAGGAAACAGAAAAGTTTGATTAGCTGTAAACAAGCTCTTCCACGCTCTGTGCTCAGCCTCAAGAGATGCCTCCCTGCAGTTCACTTCCCTGCCCTGAGTAGAAGACAATTCTGATTTGCACAAACTGGAAATGAATTCTTGTCATTGCACACTTCTTTCTACAGTGTAGCCTTGAGGATATACAGGCATACTCCTGAAAGAGCCCAACTTTGGGGCCCTCAGTGCTGCAGATAGAGACTGGTTACAGGCACCCAGCACACTGCGACTTCCGTGGCCTTTTTGAGTGTCCCAGAATACCTACTCCCCTGCCAGCAACGTCTCTTTTGGAAGAACAAGTCTTTTTTAATTTATTTCACTTCAGAGATACCACAGATTGCCTATTAGTATTCTTTCCTGAGAGCTGATTTTAGTGGGAAGGAAAGAATGGGGACAACACAAACGTAAACAAAGCCAGTCTGACAGCCTGAAGAGAACAATCTCACAAGGTTTTCTTTTGGATTAATCTCGCTTAAAGGTTTTCACACCTTTGACATAGCTTCTCTGAAAGAAAAAGTGTTTTGATGGCATAAGGAAGAGGGATAAGAGGGGCAGGTATTTTCAAAATACAGACTGCAGGAGAATAGTGGAGGTAAAAGAAAGAAAAGAGACGGGAGACAGCAGGCACTTCACACAAAATTTTCTGGAGGTAAGAGAGAGATGGAGGAAGCCTCCATGGCCTCCATCTGCCTGCAGCACAACATGCCCTGGAATTGGCACTGAATTGGTTTTTACAGAGGCTGAATTTGCACCAGGGGATTTCATTGACTCCTAGAATGAGACTGAAGTGCAAAATTAAACATAAGGAAAAAATAGAAAGCGGTCATTGGAAGTCTGCAACATGGAGAAAATGGAGTGGCTGCCCTCTTTCCTCCTATACTGGAGGCTCATCAATGGGGCTGGCAAGGTTCTCTATAATAAGCAAGAGCCAGCCCTGAAAGATGACATGATATCCAAGTGGAAGGGGCCTCCAAACAGTGTTCTCAAGACCTGTCATACATTTCAGAGCTGCTCCAAAGCCTAGGTATGAGGAGTACACGTAATTAGGATACTCAATTGTGACTGTGGCCGTTTTCAACAGGGCAAGGAATCCACATGGCAGAGTGAGCTCACAGTCTCCTTCCAACCCACTCTTCTGGTACTGAGTACCCTGGAGTTTCTTTCCCAAGCATCCCAAGCTGCCTTACAGGACTATGTTGGCTTTTCCCAAGGTATTTCTTCATAAGAAGGTACTGCATGATGGCATGTGCCACTTAAGCCCAACAGGCAGTTTTTGAAGGAAGAGTGGACATAACTTAGATGTGGCCACACAAGGCAGCTCTTGCTGCTGATCAGGCTTTATCTCAAAAGGGAAATGAATGAGTCCACTCTGGAGACCATTCTCCCTTACTATACCATTGCAATATGAATGCTATGCAGATTTTGAGGAGTACACATTTAAAACTGTCTTATTAATTGAGATATGCTTTTCTAGATGGAATGATAGAACATATTTTATAAAACACTTTTAGCTGGACTTGCAACTTTCAATATATGCTTGCCCTAGCCCCACATGGTGGAGGCTGAGTCCACATGGTTTCACTTGAAGTCCCTTTACTCAAGTAGGAGAAAAGTGCTAGATCCAAGGCGGGACAGGGGGATTCTGTCTAGGCTCTGTCACCAGCAACCTTAGTATCCTGTGCCCAGATGTGTGAACTCTCTGGGTTCCAGAGTCTTCTTAAGGCTAATGGGCTGGAAGTTGCATTAAGTTTCAACATTGAGAGAACAAGGGACTTAAGAGCTTCATTCACCAACAGGGAGATGATCTGAGCAAAGGTTTTACCAACATGACTGCTAGAACGAGCATGGAAGGAATTCCAATATCCTGCTTTTTCACTATACCTTTTCCATTGAGAGAACTGTTTTCACAGAGGCCTGAATAATAAGAAAATCTTCCATGGACCTACGGCTTTGGAAATTCTCGTACTACAGGACCCACATGATCACATTTTTCTATGATTAGGACAAAGTTTCTCAGATAGGTGTTGTTTACATTACAGAAATTGTTCCAAAACCAATAAGAAGTGTTAATGCCTTATCTCTCCCCAAAGTGGAAAAACAATAAAGAATGTTGTAAGCCATGCCTGGGAGGCTGAGACGCGCATACATTTGTTTCTAATACAAAATGACCACAGTCCTGGAGACAGCATTTATCAAACCTCATTTTAGAAAGCAGTTTCTCTAGCCAGAGGAATCATCTGAGAAAAAGCCTGTACTAGGAAGGAAAGCTGTAAACTGACTCTGCTTCCCTTGCCTCCTGCTTCTACCCCAAGTTAGGAAAGGGTATCAGGAAGCTAAGACCCCATTAAAATGTGTGAGCCTATGATTTCCATGGGAGCACAAACTTTTTTTAAATTTTTTTTGTTCTTTTTTAGATATACATGGCAATAGAGTGTATTTTGACATATCATACATACGTGGAGCATATCTTCCCATTCTTGTGGTTATACATGATATGGAGTTAGATGGGTTGTGTGTTCATATATGAACACAGCAAAGCTATGCCTGATTCATCCTCCTGCCTTTCCTAATCCCACCCCCTCCCTTCCCTTCATTCCCCTTCGTCTAACCTAATGAACTTTTCCCCTGTGCCCCTAGGTTATTGTATATAACCTGCATATCAGAGAGAACATTTGGCCTTTGATTTTTTGGGATTGGCTTATTTCATTTAGCATGATTGTCTCCAGTTCCATCTATTTACTAGCACATGCCATAATTTCATTCTTCTTTATGGCTAATATTCCATTGTGTAGATATATCACATTTTCTTTATCCATTTATCTGTTGAAGGGCACCTAGGTTGGTTCCATAGCTTAGCTATTTGGAATTGATCTGCTATAGACATTGATGTGGTTGCACCACTATAGTATGCGGATGGGTATATTCTGAGGAGTGGGATAACTGGGTCAGATGATGGTTCCATTCCAAGTTTGGGAGAACAAACTTGATTCTAGTTGAGTTAGATCATAATCCTCTCATTTTTAAATTGGAACAAATACAAAGTACAATAGAGAGATATAAACCATATCAAATGAAAGTGAAAAGTAACTATAGAAATAACTATGGACGATGGCATGGTAGAAAGTTGCAATAGGAGTGGTCTTACCTATGAAGACAGGAAAGCAAAGATGGAATGTGGAAGAGAGAAGATGATGTTTCAGTGCCATGTTTGGGGGAAGAAAAAAGGAGGAACCCAAAATAATACAAAACAGTGACCTGGAGTGACTAAAGAAATTATGTCAACAAAAATAAAGAAGTCTGAGTGGAATCGGGAAGAATCTAAATTTAGATATAAGTTTAAGGTGGTAACACAGCATCCAAGTGGAGCTGTCCAGGAGGCATCTAGAGATTTGAGGCTGAAGCTGAGCAAAAAGAACATGGAGCTGTGGGCTTGGGAATCATTCAGAATGGAGGTTGGAGATGAAGCCACTGAAGCAAGTGTATGCTAAGAGGAAGACATCAGGCAAGCTAAGAGAACTGTGGGTTGAGCCCACTGTCAGGGAGTAGAAGAGCAAAATGGATCCAGCAGACACCTAAAGAAAATGGTGTGAGGAGAACTAGAGAGAAAACCAGAGCAGGAGTGTGAAAGAGAAAGTTTCAAGAACAAGAGGTCATTCACGTCCTGGTCAAGAAGAACGATGCCTGGGAACACAGGGGGATCTTCATACCCACAATGACCTCTATAGCAAACAACCCAGAGGGAAGGTCAGGGTTAATGTGAAGTCAGGTTGACAAGTCAAGAACAGCAGAAGATTTACAAATAGCAAGTGCACAGTACTCTCTTGAGAAGTTTGGCACCAAAGGGATGATAGCCAAGGGATCAGCAGCAGGAGACACCTGAGCATGATTTGAAGAAGGGAAAACCAATCAAGTATCCAGCATACCAGTAACGGCAGGTCACTGAGGCCCACACTTACTCCGGGAACACCAGAGGGAATGGGTTACCCCACCACCACTGGGAGAGTGCCAGGAGATCTCATGGTACTCCTCTCCTACTTCCCTGCTATCAGAGCTGATTAGACCTCAGTGTCTGGAATGTGCCTGGATTATCTCAGAGAAAGGAGCAGTAGAAACACGGGCCCTTGTGATAAGCAGCACAAGCACAAGAAACAAAAGTTGGCCAGAGCTATTCTAAAGGTAAAGGTTGATCTTTATAGGAAATGACTCAAAGGTCCCCATGGACCTCCTGAACCAGAGGTTTCACGACTTGAATACAATAGGCTATCAGCATGAATTTGAGACACAGGAAACCTAATTATGAACACAGCTCTGCCATTCTCTTTATGTGAACCAGGACAAGCTCCTCAACCTCTGAGCTTCCATTTTCCTCATTGAGAAAAGAAAGAAAATCTCCTTGACCTTTCATACCTTCATGACTTTGGGAGATGAAGACACTTTGTCAGTTATAGACATCTCTACAAATGTATATTCTGAATCTTTGGTTATACCATTGAGACAAATAAAACTGTGTTATTAATGGTCTCAGAAACTTTAAACAAAAGTTTTAAGCCTCTGTATCATGACAGTGTAGCATTAAAGTCTCTTGCCACTTGAAACACTGGGCTGGGTGGGGGGACAGTTACACAGCAAGCTAGTGGGCTGCTGTCTACCCTGAAGGTGGTGATACAAGCAGTTTTAGGTAACATATTTTTAAAAATACTTCCTTCAAAGTCTTACTGTCAGTGACATAAGAGAAAGAAAGCAAATCAGGGTCCTTGCCACTAATCAGGAGACTTCAAAATTCTAAAGCTTTGTTTCTAACTACTTGACAAAAAGATTTTTCATTTCATGTTTTATTTGGGTAGAGAATTGACTAACAAGGGGCTAACTCAATCAAGCTGTTTTATTTTATGCCTTCATCTGAATTTCCTGACTGAATTATAGCTTCTTGATTCAGGTTTTTACCATTTAAATTTTGGTGCTATAAAACATATTTCCATAGAAAACAATCTGGTTTCTTTATAGGACATTTGTTGACCTAAAATATAAAAATTGGTACATTTTTTAAGTTTGAAAAATTGGTGGATTTTGTTCCTACGGAGAGACAGAGAGAAAGAGAAAGAGACAAAGGGAAAGAGAGAGAGAAATTAGCAGCAGTTTTGATTAAACATCTACGTATGAAAACAAAAACAAATGATTTCAAAACGTTTAAAAGGAGAATAGTTAAGATTGAAAATTAAGAATTTTCTTCAAGGAAACGGAATCAGCATACAACAGAGATGTCTGTATACCTTTGTGTATCATGGTGCTATTCACAGTACCCAAGATATGGAATCAGCCTAGATGCCCATTAATGGATGAATGGATTTTAAAAAATGTGTATGTGTGAGAGACACAGATGAACAGACAGACAAACTGAGGAACAAGTGAGGTCAAATAAAAGGTGGTATTCTTGACACACACACACACAACTAATCAGTATTAAAGAACAAAATTATGTCATTTGCAGGAAAATGGATGGAACTGGGGATCATGTTAAGTGAATTAAGCCAAACTTAAAGAGAGAGATAGTATATGTTTTCTCTCATGTGAAATCTAGACAAAAAAAAAAAATTTAATGACATGAAAGTACTAGGGGGACTATTAGGAAAGGAGAAAGAGACCAGGGGAGGGAAATAAGAGAAGGTCATAGGGAGGGTAGATATGATCAAAGTACACTATATATATGTATGAAATGGTCACAATGAAACCCTTTATTTTGTAACATTAACATGTGCTAACAATTATAAGAAAAAAAAACAAGTTTTCTTCAAATATAATAAGGACCTTATTTAAAATGGAATGCCAGTGATATTTTGGTCCTGTTAAGGCCAAATACATGTCAGAGAATCAGGAACATAATAGCTCTTCAATAACTGTATGTGAAATAAGAATTTTTTTTATTAGTGCACATTAATTATACAGAATAATGGGTTTCATTGTGGCATATTTATACATGCATATAACATGTTTTAATCATTTCTACCCTCACAGTATCCCCCTTGCCCTCCTTATCCCTCTCCCCTGATTCTCTTTTCTTCTTCTTCTTCTCTAACAGTCTCCCTAATAAGAACATTTTATTTTCCTTCTTTTTTGGTACCAGGGATTGAATCCAGGAGTGCTTAACCACTGAGCCACATCTCCAGCCCCTTTTTCATATATTTTATTTAGAGACAGGATCTCACTGAGTTGATAAATGCCTCACTAAGTTGCTGAGGCTGGCTTTGAACTCACAATCCTCCCACTTCAGCCTCCTGAGTCGCTGGGATTACAGGCATGCTTCACCCCACCCAGCCCTGATAAGAACATTTTTAAATGGACTAAATTATGCCATAAAGAGCTGAGATTGTATGTGCAGGATGGTCTCCTGAGTGGAATGACAGTCACACAAGGTAGAGTGAATTTCCTGGACAAATAGCAATGTCTGGACACCTCACTGGGAAAAAGTGAGGTTAAATAAAAGGCTGTACTCTTAACTCTTTAACCTGGTTTGCCTGAAGTTCTGCCTAAAGACAAAACATTTCTAGACAACCTATCAAATCCATTCCATTCTGGAATTCTATAAAATATCCAAAATAGAAAGTGAAATCAATTAGTAGAAGCATAGAAATCAGGTCAGAAGGATGTTCTTCCATAGAGGAAGAACATAAACTTACTTCATAAACTTACTTTTTAATTGACTTGGCATGATTTGAACAAATAGAAAATATGGTGCCTTCAAAGTTCAAAACTTACGAACATTATCACGCTCAGTATAAGGCCCTATTTGCTTCACTGGAAAAAGAAAGATCTATAAATTATCTAGACTTGACCTTCTTCCCTATGATACACCTCAGTTAGTGTTTAGGTGCATTTATTGAGTCTCTACTATGTACTAACTGCTTTCATTTGCCTTCAAAATAATGCTGCAGAATTCAGAAAAGTAAGTAACATCTAGGCAGAATTTGCATTTATATCCAAATCTACTTGGTTCAGCATTCATTTTAAGTACATCTTTGTTAATATGTCTCCTTCTATATGACAAGAAAAATCACAAGACAGTGTGTGCTCTCTCCTCCTGTTCCTTCCATGTGAAAGAACACTATATGTCAAATAGAACCCTTAACTTTTAACTAGGCACACAACTACTTAGGAAAAAAAGGTTTCCCAGCTCCCTTTCAAGGGGCTATGGAGTCAATCCCTCTATAAGCCATACTGTGATCTCAATAACCAATACGGCAGAGCTCCATACACTGTGGGCACAAAGAACTATAGATACCTCCTTCACCAACAAAGTATATTTCTCAACAATGGTATAGATCAAACATCCCCCCCCCAAAAAAGGGCCATTGCCTCTAAATGAGGTCATTTTTCTCCTCAAAGATTTTGTTTACTTCCGACTGCATGAATAGTCAATATTTCCACTGGAACCATTAATAGAATGACCTCACAATTCTGTTTGCTGTGTCTGGTTTTATTTACTGCCTAATCTTCTACCTTTGTCCATATGCCCAGAGGCCTCTGCAATAGGAGGCTTTTACAAGTCTATTAAATAATTATATGCAATATTTACTGCAGTCCATTCCTATGACATCAGGTCCCATTAAAATCAAGAAAAAAAAAATACTCATTCTTCTCCCAGAGCAACTCCAATATATTATGAAGTATTTCTATATTGGGTAAAATAGGCAAATGGATTTGGATTATTTTAAGATCTTTTCCCTCAACTCAAATAATCAGTCTCTCTGATGTAAAACCTCTTTGAAGATTTCTTTACAGTTTGTTAGTTATGAGTGCCTCTCCTGATACGAGTCTGAGCCCAGGCTAGTGATGCTGAAATGCCAAAGGAAAATCCTTTTTACTAGAATACATCATCTTTCCAACTGTAATTGGGAAATTAATTGGAACATTTGCTTTTGAGATTTTTCTTCGTAAGGTGAAGCCTCCCATTTTCCCCTAGATCAGCTTCTATCTTTAAAAGTTAACTTCTATCTCGTTCAAAATACACATTCTGTTCTCCTTCTTTTGTTCATTTTCATAATAACAGAAATTGATTAAGAAAGTGTGGAAACTAATTATTGTCTAATAATGATTTATGTGGTGCTTTCTGGTGTACACAACATTTTCACAAATGCTACTTATTTAATTTTTGTATTACTTTTGCTAAAACTCCAAGAGGTAAATATCATTAGAGTGATTTCCCACATAAAGAAATCGAGGCTCAAAGAATCCTAATTCTGTGCCCAAGATTACACACTGCTGTAAAGAGTCAAATCCAGTTACTGATAAATTTAACAGCTGCCCCCAAATATATTCTCTCTTTTCCTTTGGTTAATACTAGAAGTCTTAAGTATACATTTCCAAGCTCCCTTTCTAGCTAAGCATGACCATACCATCAATTTTTATCCAAGATTATTTCAGAGAAAGATATATATATAGCATCTAGGCAGGGCCTGTGGAAGGTGTAAGGCCCTGCTTTATCGCATTCTTCTTATTACCGCTAGAATGTAGGTATGACGGCAGGATCAGGGCAGCCATCTTGTACCAAGCACAAGGTGACCGTGAAGGTCATCCAGAGTAGAGCAGCAAGGGAGAAGGAGCTGGGATATATGCAGACTGTTGTGTAAAGTACCATCCTGGACTGTCTACAACCTGACATTAACATGAAATACAAAAGAGAGATAAAACAGAAGATTCCCACCTTGTTTAAGCTACTGTTATTTTGATTTTATTAACAATTGAACCTAACCTTGACTAATAAGTTAGTCTCAACTGAAAAGTAGTTTGACTCCTCTCTACTTCATGGGGCAGATACATAACTGGGAAAAGAAATGATCTGAGCAGGCCCAATGGCAAATGGCCTAATAACCAGAAGTGATAGGAAAACCTGCTGACTTCCATAGGACTTGACATAACCATTTGACTGATTAATTTATAGAGAGAATCATTTTTCAAAGTAGTCTTAGGTAAAAAAAAAAAAACTATATCAACATCCTCTCTCTAAACTGAATCAGTCAGCTTCTTAAATGTCAAGCCTCCCTAAGAGGTAACGCCCATGGAAAGAAATTATGGGGCTGAGGGATACATCCTTGGAGGCTATGCCATCTCCCTAATATTGAAAGCCTTGTTCTGATATCAAATCATGCATTAGAGGCTTCATCTGAGACCCCGCGTGCAGCCAGCATGACCCTTCCATGCACTGATATATCCTCAACAGGGGGCTCCTATCATCTTCCATCCTTGATCTGGGGGGTGTTCAGCCTCCCAGATCCCAACAGGTACTGATGCAAACAGGTGAACAAGACTGCTCCAGCGGCCCTGAGCTGGAGAACATGCCCCAAAAAGTCAGGTCCTGAGGCCCAGTCCACTCCAAGGCCAGGCCTCTGCACCAAGGAATTAGGAGAAATTTGGCAAAGATCTGAGAATCCCAGATGGGAAGCATGAGAGGGGAACAGACACTTCCTATACTTTTTAAATCCCTCTAAATCGTGGTCTATATCATCTGCATAACCAGCTGTAGACTTGACCCACAAAACCCAAGCTTCTGAAGGCGTGTGCTCAGACAGAGCCATAAACCCCTATCACTACCCTAAAACCCAGAGTTCCATGTTGCTCAGATGTAGAGCTCAGAGAGGGTGAAGGATTTGTGTGCCGTCGTGCAGCTTGTTACAGACAGTGCCAAGTCAGACAAAGAGCTCAGACCCTGCCCACAGCATCCCACAACCGAGCCCACCTCCCTGACGGACCCCTACTTCTTGGCCTAGGAGAGGACAAGTTTGGATGAAATTGCCTAAAAAAGTCCCTCCCTCTCTCCATCCTGCCAAACTCAAATGAAGAAAAGGCGAGTGAGGTATACATGCCTTTCTTTACACGGAGCACAAGTCCCTGTGCTGGGCAGATCTCTCCCTACCCAGCCCTCGTGTCTGGGAATGTAGTAATCATCTGTCTCAGGAAGCCCTTCTGATTCCTCGGGCATGCAAAAGGCACCCTCTCTGTGTTCCCAAACACTTTGTGCCTGCCACTATCTTCAATTTCATCATATTAAATTAAGATGCTGTTTGCTCAACTGTCTTTCTCATTAAACTCTGGAAGGGCAAAACTCTTGCTTATTCATCTCTGATTCTAACAATTTGTAGTGTCTCTATATTTCACTTATATTGTCACATTTGATCCTTATAACAACCTTTATTGTCCTAACTCTGCAAATGAGGGACTAAGCACAAAGACGCTATAGAATGGACTGAACTACAGAGCCAACCTACACAAGAGGCAGAGAGGGGGTTTGAATGCAGGCAGGAGGCTTCCCAAGAGCTCCAAGCCACTCCTTTATACGGCTTCTTCTACACCAGATTAAGAGTTTCATCCCTCCCTCTGTCCCCCCTCCTCTATACTGGTCTTCCTTCTATTTATTTATTGTTTTTTAGTTGGTTCTTTACAGATATACAAACCAAATCCACTGTGCTCACTGTAGTATATTCATATATATCCATAGTATCATTCGGTCAATTTCATTCTTCAGGGGGAGGAAGAAGGACATACCGGGGACTAAAACTGAGGAAAAAATTCCACGCATGTACGATTATGTCAAAATGAACCCCACCATTATCTATAACTATAATACACTAACAAAAACAACAAAAAGAGAATTTTATCCTTGTTTTTCAATTAAAATCCCCTGGGTGGGTGTTATTTGTGAAAAGAGTGTTGCTTTGCCATGTCCTTTTCAGACCCGAAATACAGGCTGCCATAGGAGACATTGCCCTTGCCCTGTCTATATTCCTGGGGTTCCCCGTGTTCCAGTGACCTCCCAGTGCTCATGTCTGCATCTCTGACCTCAGTGATCTTATTCTCTGCAGGAGTCTGCTGCCTTGCCCATAAGCAGCAGACCAGAGAGGCATGGAAATAGCACCTTCTGGAAGCTTCCCTGGACCAATGGCTCTAGTGCATTTGCATATATATGCCCCAGTTCCCTCCTTCCTCAGATGGGATCATTCCAGATTTGCACCATTTTCCACAGCTCTCCAAGGACTAAGCTCCAGTTACCTGCTGTGGGAGCTGGCTCAGAGCATGACTATATTAGCTGTCCTCTTCCCATATTATTCCCAACTTCCCTGGTGGTGCTCTCTATACTTTCCAAATAAGCTGCTTGTATTTTTATCTCAAAGTCTACTTCTGGGAGAGCCCAGCTGTTGTGCCGTACAACTCCAGACGGCCCAATTTCACTGCAGTCTGTGGGAACATGTCCCTGGAATTGTGCTGTGCACAACCCACATGGCTATGTGTGGCAACCAAGCAAAGGGAAGATGCTCTGGGTTGACTCTTCCATCTTAATTAGCTATCCTCTTAGCAGATCGCCAAACAAGTGTCATGGGCATAGCAATATGAACATGAGCCTGTTACTTGATTTCCCTCCTGAACCCAATAAGTCTATCTCCCAAGAATCTGTTAGTCTTCTGATCTGAATATGATTGTCGTTGCACCTTCAGTGGCTGGTCCTGCAATCAATGCTAGGAGAACAAAGGAAAGGATAACAGGGGAGCCCTGCAAGCAAGGCTGGCTGGCTGGTAAAGAGGCTCTGGAGCAGAGCAAGGGAATGGAAATTGCAGAACAACTGGAAATAGGACAATTCAACCTAAAACAGAAATCCAACAGAAAGGAACCTGGTAGGAATCAACCTATAGGCAGAACCTGGACTTCTTCAAAAACTCTTGGTCCTCAATGTTTTTAACAGTAATTATCTGGACATGAAGATTCTCACGGCATTGCTTGACAGAGCAGAAAACAGAGGCATTCATTTCAAGATACATTAAACCCATAACACCTCTTTAATATGTACCTTTATTTCTCAATTTTGTCATTATCAAAATACACCAGAAGGAGTGATCGTGTTGATAGATTTCATTTTGTGCTTCCATTACAAAAGGGAAGTGAGCACCCACTTTACAGTCACTCTCTGCACTAGCTGACGAGCACATAGCTGTGGTCAGCCCTGGTAGGGAGTCTGAAGCGCAGTTTGGATCATTTCAACAGGCCAGTTTCAGCTCTTCAATTTCAGAGAACTCACATTTTCCCCCTCCCATCACTTCACCCATGTACATTCTGTAGACAACGACTGATCACCAAGACGTAGGGGGACAAGGTGTTGCCATGAGATACAGTAAGCAGCCTTCCAGCTTCACATGTAAAAGAGTCTTTCTTGTTATCTGGGGGTAAAGGTTAACAAACCATTTTTCTTTCTATTGGAGAATTTGACCTCCAGTTAACTTCCTCCCTCTGTCCCCTTGTTAACCTGATAAAAATGGTGTCAACTCTGTTGTCAACTGTTTTACTACTGGTACAAACTACTCCTGATGAGTGGCTTGCTTCTGGGCTGGACAGGAGCTATGAATGAATGCTAAACACCTGGTAGGGGTTGTTTAAGAGGTACTGGCTCCTGAGCCTATCTGCACCCACTGGATATGAGTTTAATTCCTTGCATGTGGAAAGCCAAATCAGACCCTTCTGGTTAGTTGCAAAGACAACAATAACAACTGCAGCAGAAAAGGGCCTGACACGGCCCATGGGCACTCTGGGGTCCCTGTCCCATAGCATTCTGAGAAAATGGGGCCAAGGGTAGCCTGCGATCATCATGAGAATCTAAATATTGAATTGAGCCTAAGATGAGAGTGCCCTGGTGGGTACTACAGTATCCATGCACAGACCCTTCATTTAACTTGCAAAAATATTACTTCCCATAAAAGCCAACAGTGAGAAAAGATGATGAAATAAGCATATACTTTCTCCTCTTCTTGTCCCATCATCAGGGCACCCGTGTTTTAAAAAATTCCCACTAAGTCATTACTGATTAGGAACTCTTTCTTGCCTCCTGTGGAGGGTCCCCAGCATAGCAGCAACTCTTCCGTCAAGCTGCTTTATCAAACCTTTGATTTCTCTGGTCCATTTTAAATTCAACCAAAGATGGCTTTCTTTCTGGACAGTTTTCCTGTTGGTGGTTTTCTCAGGCCTTATTTCAAAGGCCCCTGTGCTCCCTCATCCAAATCCAGCTCTTCGGGATCACGTTCCTATCTCCTTGGTGCTCTTCCCACTTGTCTTCATTCACAGTTCTCTCAACGCTCCTCTCTGTCCCTCGAGAACAATTTTTCAGTCCTGGCAAGAATATGTTGTTTTGGGAACATTTCCTTAGTAAAATTCACTTCTTCAATAAGCCTTTCCACCCCCCACCCCACCCCCCACCCCCGTTTTCTTTTATTTTGAGACAAGTTCTTACTAAGTTGCCAGGCCTAGCCTTGGACTTGCAATCTCCTGCTTCAGCCTCCCAAGTAGATGAGATTATTGGCATCTGCCACTGCAACCACCTAAAGCTTTTTTATCATTGCATGAATTCCTCCAAGCTGTGGCTACCTGAGCCCTGATAACCCCCAAAAAGAATAAATATTAGGTAAATAAACCCATAAATATGACAAATGGCCCGTTTTGTCTTAGGTTGGTTCTTTACTGGCATCTTTTATTTCCTGCTATTATCTTGAAATAGATTTTCACGAGAACCCTCTAGATTGCAGAAAAAAGAAAAGTTAGACACACTGGGCTCTCGATACAGTGGTATTGGGACATTATTTAGTCCTTTCTTCTGTAGCTAAGAAAGGAGCTCATGTGGGTTCTCACAACTCATCTAAAGACAGAATTATGATTTGAAGTTCTCACAATATCTAGCAGGAAAGCTGTGTACATACTAGAGAATCCACTGAGAATCTGGGCTTGAAAGAGAATAAATAATGATTCTTTAAGAAGAATGGGGCTGGGAAGCTGGGAACAGGTAGCTTTCTTTCTAAGGAAGAAACTGCTGTTTTTTTTGAGTAAGACAAAATAAAATTGTAGGTGAGATTCTTTAGTACTATTAAGAATCAATTAAAAGTAAAATGTATTAGATAGTCTATATAGTATTTTATTTGCATAAATATGTTTATATTTATTGCTTGTCTCAATTCATATTATTCTGAAATTTCAGGGGGTTAGCTAATAAAGATAAGTTTTTTGATTCTACATAAAGTAAAAGACTAGAATTCCTTCTTATGTAATATCTCATTCTGTGTGCACGAGAAGTTGGATTTTGGAGACCATGACTTCTGACTACCCCTTTGCTGGTGCTATAGATGGTGGCAAGTGCAGCCACTGAGCAGGAAAATGTAACCTCTGAGGCATACGGGTTACCATCACCGTTTTGAAGCTGTGTCTATTGCTGTTTTGTTTGGGGTTTGCTTTCTTTGCTCTGTCTGCCATTTAAACAAAGTTGAAAGGGGAGATGATAGAGAAAGGCTAACAAAGAAAAGTAGAAAGGAACTTCAAAACAAGGGGAAGACTAGTTCCAAGTTCATTCCATTTACATGTAAATTTACAGTAAGCACTAGTCTCTGTACTTTTGTCTTCTTGACTTGAATATTAAAATATGTCATGCGAAGACAAGATTTCATTAGTCACCGAAGAGCAATGTAATATTGGTCTGTTCTAGGAAGTCCAGGCATACTCTCATCATGGCTGAGCACAGCAACAGTCTAGACTCTGCAACCACTTGTCATCAGAAACCAGTCAAAGAAACTCCTGGAAGGAATAAATCCTCCAAATGGCTCTAGTCCCATTTTAGCTCTCAACGCCCTCATGCTCTCCGCTCTGATCATCAGCTTTATTTCAGCTGCTCATGTGCTCCAAGACTTCTCCATGTCCACTGGGAATATCATGTTGCTTCCGTTCTGTTCCCTGCTTGACTCATTTCTGTTACAGATCTCATGTGGCTGTCACTTCCCTCAAGGAGGCCCTCCCAGTTTCCTCCTGCAGTGCCCTAAAGAGCACTACCACACTAGTAACTCGTCATTTAATGTGCATAGTCCCTGCTAGACTCTATATTTTCATGGTAGAAGGGACCATTTCTGCTGTATTTACCTTGGAACACACTATCATTCCTTGCACACAGTAATGCTAGCAAAGATTGATTAAGTAAATAGATAAACAACAAAATACTGTATGTAAACAAAGACATATCCCGATCTAACACTAAATTAATACATGGCAATCCTACATGGGCTAGTAGACTCAAGAGTTGCCGAGCAACTCAAGCTAATAAAAGTCAAATTGTTACGAGTCCAAAAACAAGGAGCCTCTTCAGCTCTTGACATCAAAAGCCAAAGGTCAACTCAGAAAGTTAGGCCATTGAATCAACCAAGAGATCAAGTTGTTAAAAACAAACCAAAGAAAAAGAAAAAACAAAACAAAAAACGATCAGTCATAACTCAATGTAAGAAGAGCCCAAGAAGCTGTGTGCGATTGGGGGCTGTTCTTGGTTCATTTCCAGAACACCATGTAGGAGGCTTGGCATGTTGAAGCGGAGATGATAGGTTGAAAATAGAAAATGTATGCGTAAGTCTTGGATCAGAAATAAAGGCAAGCAAGTCAAGCCTTTGGAAAAGCAGTTTTCAGAAGGACTAGATGAGGAGCATAGGTGTCCAGAAGTGACCTGAAACAGAAATAAAGTGAAGGTCCAAAATAAGAGCAGCAGCTGCCTTCAGTGAGAAGTCCCTCCTGCCTTGCAATGTGGTAGGCTGCAAGCATTGCGCATTTAGTCTTTGAACCACCCTGTAAGGTGGGCACCATGACGCTCTGAGTTCATAAAAGAGATAACTGAGGTTTTAAACAGTTAAGTCATCTTCCCACAGCCTTAACAGTTAGTGTGAAAACCCATATTCAAACCTACATTTGAGGGACCAAATTCTTAAACTCACTGTTCTACAAATTACACAAATCAGAAGACCTTCCACACCATTTCTACTAAATGCACATCAATATCTGCCCCTTTATTAGTATCTCCAGTCCCCCTCTATCCTCTCTCTCAAAGTGTTCTGGTAAAAATATCAGAAGACTTAGGTTTAAGTCTCTCTCCACAGTAGCTGCAGAATGTTCCATAAAGAAATACTGAGAAGAAAAAAAAAGAAAGAAATACTAGGAAGAGCTCCAAAAGGAGGTCAGCCAACTTCTGGTGTGCAGCCCCCTGCTAAGGTCCAGACTGACAATCTGGTTATAAAGTCCCATTTATGTATTTTTTAAGTTCGGCATATGTGTGTTTCTGTGGGTGTGTGCACACACATCTGAGCTCAAGATACCGTCTGGAAACATGTACACCAAATTTTCACATAGTGATTGATGGGAAGGAGAACAGAATTAGAAGTAGGGATGAAAGGGAAATATTCCTTGTTAGGCTTTATCTTTCTACAATGCTCTTACATTTTTTTTTTTTTAAAGATTTTTTTTTTTTTATTTGTAGATGAACACAATGTCTTTATTTTATTGCTTTTGTATGTGGTGCTGAGGATCGAACCCAGGGCCTCACGCATGCGAGGCAAGCGCTCTACCGCTGAGCTACAATCCCAGCCCCTACAATGCTCTTACATTTTATGTGTCAACTAGGTCATACTTTAATTTAAAAAATAAGTCAGTGAGCCCGTTTTTCTGCTTTATAGGAGTGCTCTGTGGCAGGTAACTCCCTTCTTTCCTGTCTCCACCGTTGCACAGTCTGCTGATACTTCCCCAATGGGTACTAAATTCCTTGCTTCTGCAAGAGCTTGCTGCAATTTCCATCTATTGCTTTTCTTTTTCCTTTATGCAACATACCAATACTTCTTTGATAATGGCCACTAAGATCACATTTAATCTGACCACAGTGAACATATTTCTTGAAAGTTCCCAGAACATTTTAGGGTTCTATCGTCTCTTTGACCACAAAAACTTAAACCAACCTCAGGGACAATCTGCCCTCCCTCAAATGAGTGGCCCATGCAAACGATGGCAATGGGTTTTACTAGCCCATCAAGTTTCATGTCAATTCACCTGCAGGATGACACCTGAAATAATCTTTAATTCATCTGTCCTCCTTATTTCCTGAATCACCAGTTTCTGTTTTTCCCCATGCTATTGTTTTTTTTTTTAAAAAAAAATACCATCAGCATCTGAATATGTTCTTTATGAAACAGTAAAACCATGCTAAAATGTATCAAGTAGAAAGTGAAAACCTACACTCCTTGCCTTTTCCTTGAACTGTAAAGTCAATCACTAACAATAGCTTACATGTATTTCTTCCAAACATTTTCCAACTGTTTATAACCCAAGCACACAATATTGTTCTGCAACTTGCTTTTATCCTTTGCTCATTCCCAATATATTTCAGATCTTCTCTTGTGAGCACATTTGAGTCTGCTTAATTCCTTCAGTCATTCCATGAAATGATTACATCCTCAATAATTCAACCACTACAGTATTGATGGGCATTTAGAACACTTCCACTTTAAAACTATTACATTGCTGCCATGAACACCCTAGCCCATGTGTCCTAGCACCGTTTTTAAATTCCTACTTGTCAATTTTTACAAATATTATCGAATTGCTACCTAAAGATATTCCATTTGTTGTTTCATTCTCTAGCTTTTGGGTATTTTTTTTTCTATCTACGAAGCTGAAAGAACCTCCACTCTTCATGAATTGTTCTTATTTTTCAAAATTTTCTTGGTGCAGTTCTCATTCAAGTCAACTTTACAATCAAGTTTTCAAGTTCTATGTGTGTGTGTGTGTGTGTTTGTGTGTGTGTGTGTGATATAAGCAGCCAGTGCCTTGAGCAGCAGGCCTCTGAGCCCAGCCATCACCCAGGTGTGGAAGGCTCCCTTTACCCCCAGTGCTCAGTGTGCGGGGGAGACTGGCAAAAAGACAAGGCTCTTGATCCCACTGCACCTGTGGGCTTCCTGTCTCAGTGGCAGTAATATCAAGGCAGTAATATCAATTCCTTGTCCTTAGGCAGCAGGACAAGGAGCAGGTCTGCTCTAAGGGCTCATCTCAGAGTATGGAGGACAGGCCCCTGTAGCCACATAGCACATGGAGGAAAGAGGTTTGGGGACCAGACTGAGCAGGCTGTGACCTCAGCCTGTCCTAGTGTCTGTGTGAATCCAGGTAAGTCACATGACCAATCTGAGCCACGGACTCCTCAAAAGTTAGTAAAATAGAATTAGGTACCATCACATCAGAGGTCTGCCAGAAGGATTAGAGATAGTGTGTAAAGGGTCCAGCACAGTGTCTGGGACAGGAAGTCTACAATAGGTTAATAAAAGAGGAAGTTGTTTTCACTAATTTTCCATCAAACCCTCTTCAGGAACCTGGTATTTTTGTCATTTCTCCTCTCGACTCTGCACCTCTACCCTTCCCAACAACTCTACCAAAGTTCTACCTGATATCACACCAGTGATGCATGTCTTAGAAGTTGGAGTCTGTGTGTCAGGAGTTGCTGAGGACTGAGAAGTCTAAGCTCTGACTTCTCTCAGCCATGGCTCAGTGCACCAGCTTCCAGGGTTGTATGTCCTCTCAGGCTGTGTTCTTCATCGTCCCCTGTCACTCACTCCACAAATATTTAGAGAGCACTTCCCTTGAGCCATATATCAGTGAAAGTAGTGGGTACAGTGGAGGCCCCGTGGATGGCCCTGTCCCAGGGCAACACATGCCTTCTCACTACTCTTGCACAAACACGTCCACCTTGGCCATCATCCCAGATCATTCAACATGTCTCCCTCTGTTGACATGTTCCCATCCCCCTATCCTGCACACCTCTCTCCTTGAAGGATGAGCATCTCCCAGCAAGCAGCAAGGACATAACCTTAACTGTCTAAAATCATATTATGATTAAGGACAGGGTACTGAAAAGCACTAAAATCTTGCATTTTAAGAAACCTCGCCGTTAGAAATCATATTTGGAATTGCAAAGCCAAAATAAACCAGCTTTAACCCAAGACAGATGGAATGCCGAGAGTATTAAAGCAGCCCTGTCCTGGTCTAGGTGTCGATCACTATCCTTGTCACCACTTCTGTTAATCAGAATCATCTGTGCTTTGCAGCTAATGTGTATAAATTCTCCTCCAGCACAGCTTGGGGAGAACAAGTTCCCAAATGCAAGGCTCACATGCCTGGCAAGTTTAATAAGTTGAAAGCTGTTTTTCATGACTGGGATCTGTTATCTCCTTCACAATGCTCAATGCTTACTTCCAGCATCTTCATAACTGCAGTCCCTCAAGCATGATGGCTAGTCCTTCAGGATGAATTGACCAAGTACAGAAAATGGACAAGACATGCCCCTGAGAGATTTGTCAGGTGAGGGAATGTGGACCCAGAAAAAGAGATGCAAGATCAGTGAAGAGTCTTGATTCTGTAGATTTGAACATGATGTAATTCAATTTCTAGCAAACGAGACAAACAATCCCCTCTCAAGTCCCCGAATCTGGTAGGATGAGAGGCTCCTAAAAAGATACACCAGAATGATTTATAATTTTTCACTCATGAAGGTAGATTTATTTCCATTCTTTAGACTCAATGAATTTAATTTTAAAGCTTTAGTCTTGTCTTTGAGTCAGTACCAGGAGGGTTTAGTGGAGGAGAAGGGAGATGTGGCATGTTCCCATCCCTCAAGGTCATGGCTTCATGCTCTCCTTCCTACTGAATGGTTAAGTAAAGCCTGACACTGAGGAGCTGACTTTAGGCTCTTTGTTCTTTGCCAGGCATGAGAGCTCCTGGAGTACATATGGGTTGCTGAGAGCAGGGGAAGAGAGAGAAGGAACTCACCTGCTCTCCATTTGCATATATCAACTCTGATGCAAATGTGTTCTCAAGAAAAATCCATGCTTAACTCATAGATGCTGTAGAACTAACATTTCTGAATAAAATAAATGCTTCTCACAATTATTTCTGGGTATTTACCAAATGCCTGTTAGTTTCTTGCCTTCTTGACACATCTGATCGATTCTGTTATTAAGTCTATTGGATTCATCAATGAACTGAATATTCTGGATACTGAATATTCAGTTGCTCATATCATTGTCTTCATTTGACATCAGAAGCAGAAAGCAAACCATGAGTCCAATCTCACATATGTATAATGTAAATAAGACTGAATTTATTCAGTAGGAGTGAGGGTACTAAAAATAACATGGCATTTGTAGCTGCAGAACCTGCTAGCAGGCAGCTCAAATGGTTTACTTTGCAAACAATGAGAAGCACCATAGTACCAATCAGGATGAAGCTAATAGACTCAAGTGTTCACTTGTGAGAAATATTTTTTAAAAATAAAGATGAAGAGATATGAAAATGTTATTTCTGCTTAAGCAATACAAAAAATACTGCTCAAGGGACATTTAATAATAAAACCTTTTTATTCCTATGGCATTAATTCTGAGCTAAAAGTACACCTTGAGTGATTCATTGAAAACTATGAAAAAATGAAAAACGTGAATTTAGATTTATATAGAGATGAGTAAGAATATGAATAGATATAGAAACACATACACACCAGGATGTTGGGAAAGGGGCCTGGGGGAACTGGAAGACAAGCAAGTCAGCAGCGCCAGATTGATTCTTCTGAAGAACAATAGAGAAAAGAGTGCTGGGAAGTAAAATCCTCCTTCCAGGGAGGCTACATTTTGGCCTTAGTTCTTGGTTCCCTCCACCAGCAAGTTGGCTCAGTGAAGAGCCGGCTAAAAATGCCAGGCTGTTGAATGCTTTTCTGTTTTAAGGCTTCTGTTGTCATAGCAACAGCATCAACTATTTTCTGAATGGTGGTTAATGATTACATTTGGGAGGAATCAAATTCGGTCCCAAACATGAATTCAGCTCATTACTGTCTCTGATTTTGTCATCCTGAGTGTTAGTACTGAAAATCCAGAATATCTTGGAACTAATATCAAGGAAAGGACTCTAGGTCTAGATTCCAAAAGTCTATTTAGACCCCTTTGTATGGGTCTATGAGGTCCAACTACAAAAGCATGATGCACATGTGTGTTTCTGCAAGCAAACAAGAACTTGCCCAAAGGCAGGCTGTGTCCTGCAAACTCAATGGGAGTGTGTGCTTAGCCCAACAATGCTGTCACTGTTTGGAACTCTTCTAGGACTCTTCTTGTTTTAGTACTTTCAGAGCCAGTTTAGAAGCCCCACTGGAAAATCCATTTCGTAACCTTACAGACATATCTAGTGCAGTAAATAAGTTTATGTCCTTGTCAAAAGCCACTGTGGTGCCAGAGTGAGAAAGAATGAACTTTTCTCATTTAAACTATGAGCAACAAACCATCCTTACAAAATATGTCTACACATACTCATTAGGTGGTTAATATCAAGGAAATAGAAAATAAGTGTTTGTGGAAATATTGGAATGCTTGTGTATTACTGGTGGAGTGTAAAATGATACAGCTGCCATGGAAGGCAGTGTGACATTTCCCCAAAAAAATTAAATACAGAATCACCATATGATGCAGCAATGCCACCTCTAGACATGTACTCCAAAAATCGAAAACAGAAGCTTGAATGATATTTGTACACCAAAGGTCATAACAGCATTATTCACAATAGCTAAAATAGGACACAACCCAAGTAAGCTTTGTCAGATGAAGGGATAGACAAAATGGGATCATTCATCCTCATAAAGGAATAAAATTCCAGCACTTGCTACAACATGGATGAACCTTGAAGATACTATGCAAAGAGAGATAAGCCAGAAACAAAAGGACAAATACCATATGACTACACTAATATGAGGAACCTGGAGTGGTCAAATGCACAGAGACAGAAAACGACGATGGCTGTTTGAGATCCGGGAGGAAAGGAGAAGGGGAATTATTATTTAATTGGCATAAATCTTCAGCTTGGGAAGGTGAAAAGGTTCTGGTAATGGATAGTGCTATTGCTTATAGTCAATGATGTCATCTCTTGCCTGAGAAGGATGACTCAAAATCCTGCCACTGCTGTAGTCTGCTGCATTTGGACATAAACCACACCACCATTCAACCCTCTAGAACAGAGAGCAGACAACGAAGCACAGATCTGGTCACAGTCCTTGTCTCCTATTATGCAATAGTCAATACATCTCCCAAATCCAACACTGCAGCCTTATCCTCAGCCCTAGGGTTAAGTAATATTGCATTCTACCCACAGGGTCTGGAGCTAGAGGAGCCTGATGGGTTATATGCTCCCCTAAATGCTCATTAGATTTGGAAATATCACATTGAAGAGCTGTTTACCATATCACTTGGAGCTCTCTTATCTAACTATGTCTGTGATGATTTCCAGCAACAGGAAGGCCATTTTAAAATGATCACTGCCAAGTTTTTCTATAAATATGCCCCGCCCCCGGAATATTAAACACATGTAGTACAATTCTGAAGTAAGTTTCATGAGAAGAACAATATAGTCTCCATTTTATACCTAAAGGAGCAGCATGGTGTTGGGTGTGGTGGCGAAGGCCTACAACCCCAGCTGCTCGGGAGACTGAGGCAGGAGAATCACAAGTTCAGGGCCAGCACGAGGGATTGAATGAGACTCTGTCTCAAAATAAAATTTTCAAAGCTGGGCATGGAGCTCAGAAGCATAATAGCCCTGGGTTCAATCCACAGTACTAACCAAAAAAAAGAACAGGAAGGAGGAGAGGAGAGGAGAGGAGAAGGAAGAGGAAAGCACAAGCAGCAGCAACCAAATGGTCACTGGTTTCCTTGGCCGATAGTCCATCTCCAGTCTGTCACTTGCTTCTCTCCACCTGCTTTTCCATCTCCCTTACATGCTGCTTTCTTAACACATGGTGCCAGAGCCAGGCATGTCTATCTCTGGGCCCCATCTTGATCAACTAGTTGGTTCTCTTGAGCTTGAGAATCCTCATGGTTACACTGGCCAGGAAAAATGTATTCAAAAATATAAGAATAAAATGAATATGGACTTAGTCATGAGGGAATTTTCCTTCACTGTGTCACTCCCAGGTCAGCTACTAAAGGAAGCCAAGGCACAAGGAACATTTGTAACTGTTTCCTCAGGCTATTGTGCTCTTGGTTCTCCAGGACACAAGTATGCACCTCAATTCAACAAGGACCTGTAGGGTTCCCGTTATACATAAGACATCACTAACTGAAGCAAAGGAGTCAAATTACTAAGACCTTGTCATTACCCATAAGGCACTGATAAACTAAAAAGAATCTGGGGAAGGCCCTTCCTGATATTCTGTGAAGCATCTGACCATCCCTTCTAAGCCTTCCCCCTTCTTTCCATTTGTCATCTACTCCTTTAAATCTAGTTTCCTCGGAGACCTAACCTTGGTCTACCTCACTTTTATCCTCCATCCTGTTCCATGATTCAACTCAAAATCCTTACCCTGCCCTATGCCTGGATTTCCCAAATTCCCACTGGACAGCTCTATCTGGATATTTGTTCAATATGCTTTAAACCTAATATATCATCTTTCTTCCAGATTCTTGCTCCCATCCCCCTCACGTCAATGGCATAACATACACCCAACAGCAGAAAGTCTGAAACTCCTCTCTCCTCTCATCTCTCCAAGTGCAGTTACCATATTCAACCAGTTACACTGTGCGTTATGTCTCCTGTATCTGCCTTTTGCCGGTCTCACCAGCCTTGACTTAGCTCTCTTCCTCATCCTCACATCTGTGGGCCACAAAGCTCTGTAGTTGTTACCCCGCCTTTCTGCTCTTCCTTCTCAAATGCATCTATCAAGCTTCTACCAGACTTACAATACTGCAACCACTAGTTAAGTCACATTTTTCCTTCATGCAAAAATTCATACTGTCTCCTGGACAGGGGGAAAGAAAACAGGCTTGGAGTGGTATTCAAGGTTCTGCTATCTAGCCCAAAACCTCAATTTTTTCTTTTCTTTTCTTTTTTTAATGCTGGGGATTGAACCCATGGCCTCTACGCAAGCATATCACACACTACCACTTAGCTCCACCTTCCAACCTCATTTTTAGTTCTTTTTTTCCATTGCCCCAAAGATCCCATTTTTTGAGCCACATAAAACTTTTGCATTTTCTCCACAATTGCTTGTGGAGATTTCTGCTCAGTGTCTCCTCCTTGGGACTGCCCTTCTCTCTTGGAGGAAGCACAGACGCCAGTCAAAGAATCTGAATTCAATGCATTGTGTCATATTGGTCAAATTATGTTTGCCTCATTTTTCTAAGCTAAGCATATAGTCTAACACAGTTTAATATATATTTTTATGCTCTTGGAATGTGCCGCTAATTATGCTAAACTGTTACTTAACCATGTTTTTTCAATTTTTTTATAATAGAGACAAAATTTAAATAGAGACAAAATTTGTCTGTACCTCATGAAGGTTTTGTGAGGGTTTTTTTGGTGGGAGGTACTAGGGATTGAACTCAAGGGTACTCGACCACTGAACTACAACCCCAGCCCTACGTTGTGTTTTATGTAGAGACAGGGTCTCACTGAGTTGCTTATTAGCACCTCGCTGCTGCTGAGGCTGGCTTTGAACTTGCGATTCTCCTGTCGCAGCCTCCCAAAGTGGTGGAACTACAGGAGTGTGCCACCATGCGCAGCTTAGGTTTTGTGAGTTTTAAGAGGTAAATATACTTAAAAGACTTCATAATATTTAATGTGTTCAATTTTAGTTTCTGTCATTGTCATTGTTAACGTAGCTATATTTGTCAATTACTACTCATCCTTCAAAGCTCTGATAAGATGGCACCTCCCAAAGATATTTTCTTAATTGCCAAAAACCATCATTAACTTTTGCTTTCACCTCTCAGCCCTAAATTCATCACTCAGGTTAGTATATTTCATTATGCTCTGTATTTGAATTACTTCCTTATAGGGCCATCCTTCCCAATCCCTTCTCTCTACCTGCACACTCAGCCTAACAAGGACAGGACAGCAACCTCCGATTTATTCAGGGCCTTTGGGGTTCCAGCCAAAACTTCAGATCTGAAGATGAAATGAAATTCCTTGTTGTTCAGACCTAACCTGCTGACAACACCGTTCTCAATGATACTTGAGAGTACAGAAAAGTTTTTTATTTTCTATTTTTACTGCTGTTGCTATAGTAAATTGCTAATTCTCCCTCATTTTTCTGCTCTTGAAATGTGACCTTAATTACACTAGATTCTTACTTGACAATGGTTTTTCAATTTTTTAAAAAACACATATTTTCTAATTCCAACTTTCCCTTAAATTTTTCTTAAATTCTGTGAGACCCATTTAATTTAAAAAATTCTGAGAAGAGGGGCTGGGGTTATGGCTCAGCGGTTGAGCGCTTGCCTCGCATACGTGAGGCACTGAGTTCGATCCTCAGCACCACATTAAATAAATAAAGATATTGTGTTCATCTACAACTAAACAAAATATTCAAAAAAAAAATTCTGAGAAAAGTTGGAATAATATCAAAAAATAGATGAGCAACTAGAAATTATATACTTGGGTCTGTTGAGAGCTCCCAAATTCATAAAGTATAGCTCATCCAAAAAAAAATGTATTAATTTTCCAAGGAAATTCATGGTCTAGAGGTCTAGAGGTAAAATATTTTCAATGACAAAAATTTCACATTTCATTCATTTTTTTGTTAGTGTACAATGGCTTGCCAAACTAATAATATTGGCTGGACTTTGCTCAAAAGATATATTCCCGTTATAATTAGAGAGCAGACTGAAGCTAATGGAAATTTTACCCAAGCAATGATGCTGTGGTTTCATACCAGACCAACTGCTTCTCGCTCTCATCTTTGCTAAAGCAAATCCTGAGGAAGGTGAACACAATCCAAACCTCATAGTTTTGCTCAGATGCTTTTTTTCCTCAAGTATTTTCAAATTCAAAATAAGGTTAATTTACAGGAAGTTGGAAGTTATTCTGTTTACACCACATATTTGGGGGATGTGCATACAAATATTTACTGGACTTGGAAATGCAATGTCCTAACACAAACCATCTGACTTTAGGAAATCAAATACATAAAGCAATAATTAACAACAGATGAAAATTCTATGTTCTCAGAGTTCAACATTTTGAACTTGGGCATAACCCTCAGGGTAGGCACTCCTAGACCTATGCAGGGCTTTGAGAAGTGTGTTTTCATTTCTAAGTTCTGTTTCTATAGTCCCACTCAAACACAGAGGAAAACATTATTCTCTGAAATGAAGTGTGGTTAAAAATAGAAAGTAAATTAATAGTCTATCTTTGAGATTGCCTGAGTTGAACTTTGACCCTTTCCAAGAAGAACTTATTGTGTAATCTTTCTTTTCAGCTAAAATGAGTGAATGACTAAATGCAGCAATACAACTACCACAGTATTACAAGTTATAAAGTTCTTTTCCCTTTCCAGAAAGACAAAACATGATTTGAACTTCAGGTCTGTATGATCATGTTTCTCAGTTTTCATATTTAAAATAATTTATTCCATACTGTTCCATGGCTAGTCATGATTCACAGGACTATAGAATTCTGGAATACCACTATTTCACCTTACAGATTTAAAAAAAAAAAATAGAAATTTGCACAAGGTAAAGTTTCTACTTATTTATAATGTTGATACAAGAACCCAGATCACCTCATCTTTCATCTCAGTGTTCTTTTTATCCCATAACTAAATGTATCACCACCTTCTGCCAGAATCACAATACAGTGGGTTGCATTACCCTGAAGGATAAGACAATATGGAGGCCCAACCATCTAAAGCTAGTTGTCCACTTCCTTTACTGGGCAGGCCCTGAAATCTCCAAGAAAGAGACACCCACTCCTACTCTGAGCATGTGCAAATTACATACAAAAACATATTAAAAAGATAGCACACCACGATCCAGGGGTGTTCATCCCAGGGATGCAAGGTTGGTTCAACATATGAAAATCAATAAATATAATTCATCACATCAATAAACTTAAAGACAAAAATCATATGACCATCTCAATAGATGCAGAAAAAGCATTTGACAAAATAGAGCACCCCTTCATGTTCAAAACATGAGAAAAACTAGGAATAGTAGGAACATACCTCAAAATTGTAAAAGCTATCTATGCTAAACCCAAGACCAAGGTCATTCTAAATGGAGAAAAATTGAAAGCACTCCCTCTAAAAACTGGAACAAGACAGGGATGTCCTCTTTTACCACTGCTATTCAACATAGTCCTTGAAACTCTAGCTAGAGCAGACAGATGAAAGAAATTAAAGGGATATGCATGGGAAAAGAAGAACTCAAACAATCACTATTGGCTGATGACATGATTCTATATGTAGAAGACTAAAAAATTATACCAAAAATCTTCTAGAATTAATAAATAAATTCAGCAAAGTAGCAGGATATAAAATCAATACCCATAAATCAAATGCATTTATATACATAAACAATGAATTCACTTCAAGAGAAATTAGGAAAACTATCTCATTCACAATAGCCTCAGAAAAATAAAATACTTGAGAATCAATCTAATAAGAGAGGTGAAAGACCTCTAAAATGAAAACTACAGTAAAGAAAGAAATTGAAGATCTTAGAAGATGGAAAGATCTCCCAAGCTCTTGAATAGGCAAAATTAATATAATCAAAATGGCCATTACTACAAAAACTGCTATACAGATTTAATGCAATTCCTATTCAAATCCAAATGATATTCTTTATGTAACTAGAAAAAGCAATCATGAAATTCATTTGGAAAAATAAGAGATCCAGAATAGCCAAGGCAGTACTTAGCAAGAAGAGTGAAGCAGAAGGCATCAAATACCAGACCTTAAACTATACTACAAAACTATAATAACAAAAACATCATGGTATTGGCACTAAAATATACATGTAGACCAATGGAACAGAACTGAAGACACAGAGGCAAACCCATATAAATATGGTTATCTCATTCTAGACAAAGGCACCAAAAACATAGATTGGAAAAAAGATAGCCTATTCAACATATAGTCCTGGGAAAACTGGAAATCCATATGAAGCAAAATGAAATTAAACATCTATCACTTACCTTGCACAAAAATCAACTCAAAGTGGATCAAAGACATAGATACTAGAACAGAGACCCTGTGCCTAATAGAAGAAAAAGTAGGCCCAAATCTTCATCATGTTGGCTTAGGACCTGACTTCCCTTAACAAGACTCCTAAACTGCAAAAAGTAAAAATCAAGATCAATAAATGGGATGGATTCAAACTAAAAAGCTTCTTCTCAGCAAAGGAAACAATCACTAACGTGATGAGAGAGCCTATTGAATAGGAAAAAATCTTTACCACACGCATCTCAGACAGAGCAATAATCTCCAGGATATATAAAAAACTCAAAAAAAAATTAACACCAAAAGAACAAATAACACAATCAATAAATGGGCTAAGGAACTCAACAGATACTTCATAGAAGAAGAAATACAATTAACCAACAAACATGACAAACTGTTCAACATCTCTATCAATTAGAGAAATGGAAATAAAAACTACTTTAAGATTTCATCTCACGCCAGGCAGAATGGCAATTATCGAGAATACAAACAATAAGTTTTGGCGAGGATGTGGGAGAAAAGGTATACCCATACATTGCTAGTAGGATTGAAAATTGGTGGAAAGCAGTATGGAGATACCTCAGAAAACTTAGAATGGAACCACCATTTGACCCAGCTATCCCACTCCTCAGTTTATACCCAAAGGACTTAAAATCGCTATAGCACAGTGACGCAGCCACATCAATTTTGTAGCAGCTCAATTCACAATAGCTACACTATGGAACCAATCTAGATGCCCTTCAACAGATGAATGGATAAAGAAAATGTGGTACATATACACAATGGAATATTATTTAGCTTCAAAGAAGAATGAAATTATGGCATTTGTGGGTAAATGGATGGAGTTAGAGAATATCATGTTAAGCGAAGTAAGCCAATTCCAAAAAGCTGAAAGCTGAATGTTTTCTCTGATAAGTGGATGCTGAGCCATGGTGGGTTGGGGGGATAGAGAAGAATGAAGAAACATTGGTTTGTATAGGAGGGGTGGGTTTGTGGGGATGGGAAGGATGGTAGAAGGAGACAGACATTATTACCCCATATACATGTATGATTACAATACTGAAGTGACTCTGCACCATGTACAGCCAATGGAATGAGAAGTTGTGCTCCATTTGTATACAATATGTCAAACTGCATTCTACTGTAAAATAAATAAATAAATAAATAGATAAATAAATAAATAAATACTAAAAAAAATGTGTTGTTTTAAACACTTAAATCTGTGGTGATTCCTTACAGTAGCAACAAAAACTAAGAGACCTGTCCTGTTACTAAATTTGTCTCTCTTAAGAATAAATTTCTTCTCATATCACATAAGCACATATCATTCTGAGTGGTAAGTATTACTATTATCATTCATTAATTAAACATCACATGAAAAGTTATCAGAGCCTATAAATGATTTTGCAGATGGTAGTTTACATCATCCTAAATATGACACCACACTCCTACATGTGCACAACTGTATTCTTTGCCCTGAATTCTCCCTAGTTAGGGGACACTCTGTATATCTGATTCCTCCAAAAAACTACCCTGTAGATAAATTCTGAATCTGATCCCAGAAGGAACTGTTCTGATCGGTCTCATTGCTTTTTGCAATGTTCACTCTTCTGACCTCACATGGCATTTGGAAACAATGATGGCATGGACTTTAAAAGCACTGGTTGGAAATAAATGAAGTGAGAATTTAGAAAAACCCACACCATCAAATGGATAAAAATAGCAATGAGAAAAAAGAACAACTCAAGCTCTAGGCAAGAATCTCCTGAGAGAACAATAGAAGAACATAATCCTGTTTTGGCACAAGAGTCTCAGGAGGTAAATTGTTCCAACCCACCTCCAGGGCTCAGCCACCCCCATGGCCCTGAGCCCTTCCCAGCACAAAACCTGGGTCTGTAAATATGGGCAACTGGGATTTCTTTGACCTGAACAAAAAGGTCTTAAAATGTGTAATAAACTCCCATGATTCTAACCATAGCCTCTCCCAACTGTTATTCCCAAATCCTGGGTCCCTGTCACTGGTGGCCTGCACTCAGATACCACTGGAACATAACTAATGCTATCAACTTCCCCTGCAAAACACACCAGCTCCCACTTTCTCTTTCCTTTGAGCTACCGCTCCCTGGATGCCTTGTATCTGGCTCAGCCCTCACACTTTACTTGCAACATTCATATAGAAAGCAAATTTTAGAAAGAGAGGTGAAATAGATTTAAGGTTAGAACCACCTTTGCTGGGAATCATCCTTGTCTTCTCTGGAAAGAAGCTCCTCCCTAACCCTCAGGGTGGTGCTAAACTCTAAAGGAGGATATTCCACCCTGGGCTGTTGGTAGCCATCTTCCCTGTCACTTGTAAGAAGAGTGAAGCCGAGAGAATGGAGCCAGAAGGAGACTGGATAGGGGATTTTTAAAGAGAGAGAGAGAACACCATCTGCCAACCTCATTTGAGTATTTGGATCAGGTGCCTGCAGCCACTTCTCCTATATTGTTCAGTTGTGTGATGAGCAAATTCTTCTTTGTGCTTGAGCCCCATTGAGTAAAGTTCTGTTACAAGCCCAGGTTCAAGAAAATTGCTGCTACTTTTTATTTTCGTCTTCATTTTGGTGCGAACCTATGATTGATAAGGTATTACCATTGAATTGGGTCTTTAGCTAACAATTCAAATACATCTGACATAATAAATCACTTGTGTAGTGTTTCCAAAAGTTGTAATTGCCTTTGATTATATGTATATATCTTTCGTTTTCTTTTTTTGGTACCACAGATTGAACCCAGGGCACTTAACCACTGAGCCACATCCCCACCCCTTTTTATTTTCTATTTTGAGACAGGGTCTCACCAAGTTGCTTAGGGTTTCTCTATATTGCTAAAGTTGGCCTTGAACTTGCCATCTTCTAGCTTCAGCCTCCTGAGCTGCTGGGATTGTAGGCATGCACTACCACACCTGGCTTGATTGTCTTTTTGTTGTTGATTTTATGTAATAAGTTGCCCAAAATTTTATTGGCTACTAAAAGATTTTGACTTCTCCAATAGAAGAAATAATATAATCCATTAAAAAAATAATACCCTTATTAGGGTTTACTCCAATTTGTATATTCTAGTATATCCTAAGTGTTTTCATAAGATAATATTTTCCATCAATAATTGTAATTCCATAATAAAGTTACATTTAAATTCTTTTATTGGATCTAGAGATCCTAACAGATATTGAATAATAGTTGTTGATTATTTATTTTTTTTCCAAAGTATTTTATTTTGAAAAAGAAAGTTTCCAAATAAATAATAAGCAGACAAACATATTCCTCAAATTGGAGCTATGTCTGGTCAAGAAGCTGGCCTGTCTGGGCGTGTCTTCCTTGCCGATGGGTTTCTGCTTGGGTTCAGCCAACAGGAAGCCCCTGCAAGGAGTGAGGGAGCAGGGAGGCCACAGTGGTCAATTTCTCAGCTCCTTCTCCGCAGCATCACTTCAGGGTTGATGGTGCTTGGCTCTCTTCTTCTGGGTTCTGAAGCTGCTCACTCACTCTCTGGCCCTCCTACTCCTACAGCACCTTTGTAAAAAGTGCCTGTATTGAACTCTCCCCAAATATCATCATCTGCATGTGCTGGCACCAGCCAGTGCATCCTCCTTCATCTCAGCTTACATGTCACTTACTCAGAGAAACAGACCCTCAGACTAAGTCACCATGCAATAACATGGTACTCTGACTGTTAATTTATGATATGCACTTATGACAGCTTGCAAATATACTGATTTCCACATTTCATCTCTCTTCTCTCTCTCTGATGCTACTCTCCTCACCACTAGACTATAAGCTCCTTAAACGCAAACACCCCATCTTCTTATTCTCCCTGGTAGCTACAGTATCTAGCTCAGTGTGTCCCAAGTGGTAATAAATAGTACTTGCTATCTGACCTAGTATTAAACTCTGGATTGTTTTATTATTGCTTATATTCTTGAAGTGGTTATTTCCCCCATTCAAAAGAATTAAAAGCATTGATTCTCTCTGCATACTCCCCCTCCCCGCCTCTCTCTCTCTCTCTCTCCCTCCTTCCTTCTGTATCACTACACTGCATGTAGATATGATTAACATTTATTGCACTAAATGGAAGGGCTGCAGGTAACCATCTACTTATTTAATGGATGGTCTTCAACAATATTCACTTTGGCTCAGACTTTAGAAAAACATCAAAGATCAAATACATTCTAAGAATAGCCAATGAACCATCTGGAGGAAAAATACAATTCTTAGAGTTACATTTATTTCCTTTTGTGATGTGAAATTATTTTATCTTTTGTCAATACATATGTACTCCATTAAATTGAAAAGGTTTTATTCCCTTAGTATGCAGTTTCATAATGACTTTCCCCAAAATTGATATCTCTCCATTGTTCTAAATCTTGTTTTGGTAAAAAAAAAAAAAAAAAAAAAAAAAAAATTCTTCCTCTAAGCTGAGTAAAGGAAATGGAAGTGAACTAACATGGATATAATTATATCCTGAAAGAAATTGTAGCAACTGATGTGGAAAGTTGAAGATAACCAGTGCCAAGGCTTGCAATGAATGACAGGTGAAATTTTCCAAGTTTATGAGTTATTTTATGACCCTGCTCACTAATGTATCCTAAAAAGAGTGTAGTAAAGACAATCATTGCTAAGGAATTAGTACAAGGTAGATCATTTCAAAGGTCATCTCTATTAAGCAGCTTATGTGTTCTCATTATAACACTGTATGATTTAAGATCATATCCTGCACCATAAGACACAGCATACACATGTTCTCTATAATAGCAGAAGTGATCTTGATGTGGTAATGAGTACACAGATTATAGAAAAAAATGAAAACTTTTAGGATCATTAATTTATCCCCAAAAATATTTAGCTGAAATAATAAACATCAATAAGACATTTGTTGACATTTTGCTTATTTTTTTCTTTAGAATTTAGAAGAGCTTATCATGTACAATTCAGATAGTCTATATACCTTTAAAAAATAAAAGTTTTTTACCAAGTTGCTTACACACATGCCTGTTTCTTGTAGGTTTGCAGGCACAGAGATTAAAATGTTATCCATTGCCATTACAACGCTTTTAAAAGTAGGGATTATCCTCTTCAAAATAACTATTGTAAAATCTAAATATTTGTATTTGCATCAAAAATTTTAGTTATAAGAGAAAACTCATGGAACTGGTATTCACTTTCCTTTTTTTTATTTTTTTTTCTTACTTCTACAATGTTATGAAATCTCAGGAACAAAAGGCAAAAGAGAGATGTATAGCAAGTGGCTTAAGTGTTCAAAGGATTGGAAGTGGAACCAGGAGAAAAGGACAATTCCTTGTCCAAATAATGCACTCTGGATTTTTTTTCTTCTAATTTGGATAAGACCTGACAAGAGCAGGGTTGAGGTAGAGAAGTTGGGTCATGCATTCTGCTTAGAGGTTTAGATCACCACCCATAAACATTTGGTGGCAAAGGCCCCCAAATTAACATGAGGCATAATACAGGGAAAAATCTATGTGTATTTCAAAAGAAAATGTAGTCCCAGTAGAGGTAGTTTCCTAGATTTTTCTACTTGTAAAAATACTCAAAGCCTGACATTTCTGTGAATTAACACCTAGAAAGACCATTCTCTTCTGTCATCAGTTTCCCAGAAAATGTCCCTGATTGGAGCCCAGAGTTGAGACTTCAGAAATAGAGCTGGGAAGTCGTGCTCGCAGGTGTGTTCACTAATTTAGCTCCCCTGCAACCACATAAGACCAGTGATGAAACCCACCCTCAGACAACTCAAAGAAATCTTCACTCTGAGGCTTGGGCCTCTCCTCTCAACTCCCACTGCTTTTCAGTTTTCTCCCAAATTACTGAAATAAATGCCAGGTCATGACATAAATTTCCAAATGGAAAAATACAGACTTTTTAGGCACTGCAAAAGGACAAAGCACACGGGTGTCTTTTAAAAGAGCAAACTGATGAATGGCTTAATAAATAGACTTCCTCTTTGAATGAGGCAAAAATAAGTTGAATGATAATCCCAAGTTAAAAAGAGATTGTAATGAAACTATCTCTGACCCTTAATTACAGCAGGTTAGGTCAGGAGACAGCTCTAATGAGCAGGCAACTGCAAGAATTAATGACTTTCTAAAATGGCTTCTAGCTTAACATTTTTAGAGTGTCCCCCAAACCACCTACATTATAAATCAGGAATTTATGTCCCTGAGAAAGAAAGAATCTCTCTAAATCTGTTCCTTACCTATAAAATAGGTAATGCTAATAAAAATGAACTTCAGTGTACATATGAATAACTTGGGGAGTTTATTAAATATATAAGTTGCTAAAGTCTCATTCCAAGAAATTTTGATTCAGTAGGACTTGGGTAGAATTTTATTTCCTAGACAGAATAGTTCCTAAATTTTATTTCACAACATAAGATGTGCATGTTTTTGTTTTGTTTTTTTTAAAATTCTACCTCTATAATTCTTTAATTTTTAAATATTATGGAATGAATAGTTGACAAAGTATAAAATAGATGCAGATTTTGGCAACATACACAAAGAAAAATATTACTATCCTTTGATTCAATAATTTTAACTCAAAAATCTTTTCTAAAAAAAATAATCCCCAGGGTAGACAGAATTTTTGTACAAAGATATTCGCATACAAATTATTTTGTGGAAAGGGAAAAAAATTCAAAATGGCAAAAACAGAACAGTAATGTAGTAAATGATGTTATATCATAAAATTAAATATCATGAAATATTTTATTTTATGATATCAAGTAGTTAAAATTGCTACTATGGATAAATTTCAATGATTGGTTCTTTATACATATTTAATCTCCAATATTATGTGAAAAATAGTGTAAACACATATGTACCTACATATATACATACAGGTTACCCCATCCACACATCCTCATTGGAACCCTGTAATCCTGCACAGGAGAGAAAGGCCACATGATGACCACAGTCAAGGTGATCTTTCCCTTTTTTTTTTTAACATTCTTTAGCCTAAAATTTATAAAGTGATAATTCCAGAGGAATAATGTGGCCAAAGGGGCTACACACCCATTTTAATAGGTTTCCTAATTATTTAGATATGGTAAGGCCAACAGATCAGGAGATGATTCCTGTTGAAAAGACAAGGGACCACACAGATAATCACTGGGCCCTTTCACAAGGGAGAGGGAGGGAGAACCTACAGGCAAATTCCTTTATTGTAGCTTACAGGGGAAGGAGCCAATGAAGGGGTTGAACAGATTTAGGATTGACTAGTTTGAAGAACTTCAGTGGGCTCTGGGGGCTGTTTCTGGCTGTTTGGTACTGATTCTTAGATAATCAGCATGAGTGGATAGTGACCCAGAGGGTAAGAGCCTGATAAGAGAGGTGTTTGAGATGTTGATTTAATCACCTGCCTATAAAGGAGAATTGATCGACCTTTAGCCAAGGCCTCAAAACTGGATCAAGACAGCATTTTAAAAGTGATATGACAACATCTGAAAAAGGTTGCACAACGAAGACCATTACTTGAAATTATCTAACACCACAGATGCGGGAGGGAAGCATCCAGAGACTGCAGTGATACTTGAGATCCCCCCGTTCATCTCTCAACCCATTTCTCACACATAGCAGATCTGCTCTTCTCAAAATAACTTGAGATACATTTCCAGGTCTCTACTTAGTTTCTTCTCCCTCCTTTCTTCATTTGTCCCCAGAAAACCCTGAGAACACATCTAGACAATTGGACAGATGAACAAGGACTGACCTGTACCCATCTAGGACATGATGAAAGGTTAGGAGCACACGGAAAGCTAAATAAACTCTATTTATACATCATTCAAACACCAGTCTAAGGAAGTGGGGCTTTATTAAGTTCAGACAGAGCAGACTTTAAAGCAAGGAAGTCATCAGGGATTGAAAAGGCATTACATAATGGTAAAGTGACCGATTCTCCAACAAGGCTTAACAGACTGCACAATCCTTAATATGTATGTGCTAACAACAAAGCATCAAAATATGTGAGGCAAAAATTCATAGAACTGAAACAGAAGGAGATGATTCTACTATCATAGTTAGAGAACTCACATGCCTCTCGGAAATAGACAGATCCAGGAGGCAGAAAATAAATAAGGACATAGTCAAACTCAACAATATCATCAATAAACTGCATATAATGCACATCTGCATAATACTTCATCCAACAGCAGCACAACACACATTGTGCTCAAGCTCATGTGAAACATTCACCAAGATTAACTACATTCCAGTCATGAAATGCATCTTAACAATTTTTAAAAAATAAAAATCATACAATGTCTGCTTTCATACTACAATGAAATTAAACTAAAAGTCAATAAGAGAAAGACAGCTGGAAGATTCCAAAACATATAGAGATTAAACAACACACTTCTAAATAAAACATGAGTTAAAGAGAAAATCTTTAAATAAAAATGAAAGTGCATCTTATTGAAATTCAGCAATAAGAGAGAATAAAATGATGGCATTTGCAGGCAAATGGATGGAACTGGAAAGCATTATGCTAAGTGAAGTAAGCCAATCCCAAAAAACCAAATGCCGAATGGTCTCTCTGATTAATGGATGCTGATGAATAAGGGAGGTGGGAATGGGAAACATAAGAGAAATAGAGAAACACTGGACGCAACATAGGGGAGGCGGGGGGCAGGAAAGGGGAATGGGTATAGTAAAGATGGTTGATAAAAATATATATAAAAAAA